>JAWNLU010001329.1:732500-1247500 GCA_035042165.1 Drosophila kuntzei | reverse complement strand
GGTTAAACAAATTTAGAATGAAACTCGGATGTTTTTCACATATTGAAATAATTCATAATATGGCGGGTGTCAAGGGTTAGTTTCAGGGTATCAAACCGAAACAAATATCGGTTTCTGTTAGGGATTCGGTTATATTTGCATTTTGGCTTTCGGTTATTGGATACACAAAATCTTTGTATTTCGGTTTCTTAACTGTTACCGGTTTTTTGTATGTTTCAGTATCGAAATATAGATATGATTTTAATAAAAAATAATTAAATTTGTTGTAAAAATGTTTCAAAAAATTACTATTTAATAAAATCAATATTCAAATGATATTTCGATAAAATAAAAATGTTTTGTTTCGGTTCAGTTACGGTTACCGGAAGAAAGTTCTTTGTTTAAAACAATCCTGAGTCAAAATAAGTTTGATAAGCTGAATAAATTTATAGTTGGGAAGAGTTTAATGAGGGAAAATGTACTTGAAGCCTTTAATTATTTATCTCATTAAATCGACGGGCCAATTATTCAACAATTTGAATAGTTTTCTATAGTCAGAGATGGGAAAAGTGGCCTCTTTGCATTAGCAGATCTCTTGAATCATGCGATTGACTTTGTGGTGCCAGCTAAGCTCTCTATGAGTATGCATATTTATATTCTAATGATTTATTTAGCCGACTTATGGACATGGCACGTAGTGCTGGAACAACATGCGAACGAAATACAAATAAATAATTTTTGCAACAGCTGCATTTGAAAATATCTATACCCTCTGGCCACAAGCTGAGCAAAAAGGGTATACTCTAGTCTTGCCAATATAAATAACTATACGATACTATTTAGAAAATAAGATATATTACTTAATTACTTAATTAATTACTTAAGTTATATAACTTAATAAATGGGAATCTTGAGAATATGCAAAATATTTCATGAGTGAAATTATTATGTATTCTCTATTTTATAAACTTTCCTCGCTGCTTACCAAAATACATTTTTAATCTAATTTCTCAAAATTTAGAGGATTTTTAATCTTAACTTGATATTCTGAAAATTTCATAAAGAAGCCATAATAAACACTTAAGTTATAGGAGCTCAAACTAGTTTGGATTTGGTTGATTGCAGGAAAACTTACTAGAGATATTTTTATAGGAATTTTGAATGCACAGGGTATTTTCTAGTCGATCATTCTGCCCATGTTGCATTCTTACTTGTTTTCCAATAAAAATGCGCCTTTCATGCCATTGAAATGCAGCCACACACACTTACCCAAACCAAGAGTGCGGCTCTTGGTCATCCGGCCTATCCTACACACACTCCCACACACTCCCACACACACACACTCCCACACACACACTCATACACACATACACGTCCTGCTAATAGTTGTCTGATCCTGGAGTCCGTAACGAGTTCCTGCTGCGGTCGTTCAATTAAATTTGCTCAATGCATGCGGGTCGAATGGAATGAGTGAATGAGTGAGTGGGCGAATGAATGAATGAACAAATGAATGAATGAATGAATGGAGAGGACGTTGTTTCGTAGTTTGAATTTCTATCACTTCATATTTCTTTCTCAGTTCACTTTTCTATTACAAACCCAAAACAGAGAGAGAGAGGAATGGAGACAGATAGTAAAATAGACAAAGAGAGAGAGCGAGAGAGAGAGAGGGAGAGAGAGAGAGAGGGAGCGAGAGTGAGAGTGAGAGAGCAGCTCAATTAATTTATTTGTTTGCCAAGTGCCCGGAGTTATTATTGTATTGCAGGCGCACAATTTAAATCATAAAAACCCCTCGCACAAGGGCTCTAAATGAAGAGGATTGGATTGGGTTCGAGGTATGGCACAGAGTCATATCGTACATTATATGGCCTATTAATTACCAAATACCGTTAAGCCCATAGGCCAGCTAGCAAGTCGATCTACACCCTCCAACCTTCCAACCTCTCTCTCTCTCTTCCTCCCTGACTTCCTTCCTCCCCCTTGCCTTGGCAGGGCACAATGTTGTTTTCAAATTGCATTTGCACTTGTTTTTATGGGGCCAAAGCCAAAGCCAGGGCCAAAGCCAGGGCCAGGGCCAGGGCCAGGGCCATGACCAGGAGTAAACACATCCACTGCAGCTGTCGGTCTCTATAGAGTCTGTAGGGAGAGGTGTTCGGGAGGTAACACTCCTAGTCTAGTCCTGGGGCTGGTCTGATTGGCTGTTGTGTCTGGCGCATTTCACATGATAAATGATGCAGCAGACTAAACGTTGAAAACTCTAGAGGGTTGGCAACTGAGAATGGGGACTAAGACGGGCAGGAAGGGACTCTGGGTTAGCATACATATCTCGGTAACTGACGCCATTCAAGTAGTCTCCTAATAAGCCAAAGTCAAGGCGTCTCCAAAACAAAAACAAATCTAAGCAAAAAGCATACGTAAATAATGAAATTGAATAAAAATATCAAAATATAAGGGAAAACCCATTGAATGTGAGAAGGAAGGGCATTTGAGAATCCGAATAATAAGATACTCACCAGAGAATTAAACCAAAACAAATAACGGTTCCGGTACGACCCGAAACATTTATTTCCCTAAAAGGTTCTAGTTCGGTTTTAACCCTTGGGTTTCGTTAAGACATAATACTAATATTATAAATAATAATATTACGATATAAGGGAGTTCACTAAAAGTTGAAAATTGAGAAAATAAATTTTGAATTAACGAAAATCAAAATCGAAAATTACACAATCAAGTATTAAGTATAAAGCCTAAAATTATTAAGTTTAAGTAGTATTAAATTTGAAACCTGGGCGATTTGTCAAAAATATTTCTCTTCAGAATATTTAAAAATATGTTTTATATGAAATTCATAGACCATACTTTTATAGAAACTCCTACTAAAGTTTAGGACGTAAGAATAAAATAAAGTTTCGTTAGAAGAATTTCGAAATATTAATAAAAAAAAAGGTCGAGGAATAAAATGTGCAGTAAAATCAAAGAAATAATGGTAACCATGGAGTACTTGAAAATTTCTAGCTTAAATATATTGTTATAATAAAAATTGAAAAATAATTTTTATTTTAAAAATTAAAAAATAATTTTTATTTTAAAAATTAAAAAATAATTTTTATTTTAAAAATTATAAATTATTACGGTCGCTGCTTGTAATACACAGAAATTTAAATGCTTTCTGATCAACTGCTTCACAACTTAATCATAATCCCAACATACTCTCAACTAACTCTAGAGATCGATCTCTCATTCTGAAGAAACTGAAAAATAATGTGGCAATAGAGGATAAGGAACGCACAATTGTGAATAAGGACCTTTGAGCTGGACATGTTCTTGTTAAGTTTAGGCCAAGCAATCAGTGCACACACGTACGTAAGTACGGATATGTATGAATATGTATGTTAACAATAGATAAACTGGGACACTGAAATTCTGCCCTGGACTTCATTGTCAGGACGAGCGTCACGCGCACTTCCTGCAGCAAAAGCCTAAAAATAGCTACGAAATTATGAAGTGAACGATGCATGTAACAAAAGGACAACCCAAAAAATATTCGAACGCATATTGTTATCGACGGACGGACGGAGAGACGGAGGCAGGGAGGCAGGGAGGGAGAGACGGGACGGGTATAAGAAATCGGATATGTGCATATACTACATACGTATGTGTGTGCATACATACATACATATATGCAAAATGTATAATTAACCATACACACATACAAAGATAGAAAGAGAGAGAGTGAGAGAGAGCGAGAGTGAGTGAGAGAGAAAGGATATGTGCAGAATGTTACGGCCGTTTACACAGACAGCCGCCCGGCACTTCGGCCACTCTCCATCCGGAGTGGAGAACCCACAAAGCACTCACAGAATTTGGACCAAACGTGTATACCCTTTATCAGCTTAGGGGTAACCTCAAGTCATGGTAAATCTTGTGAAAGTTATCGATTAATTTAACAATCGATAGGTAACTGAAAAATATTCGAATTTATTAACGATTTTTGGTTTGCCGTATACCTCTATCATCGAATAGTTATATTCATATTTTCCTACTTGTCGATATTGTCAGCTATCGATAAAAAGCAATCGATAGTATTATGAACTCATATATTGCAACCCTATTTTATTTTGTAAAAATTTTTTGCATTATTAAGATAATTGACGGTTTTCTAGTTAGTTGAAGAAAATAGACGATTACCAAAATTGTCGATAGCTTAAATAAACTTCTGATATTATTAATAAACAGTTAGCTATCGATAGTATAATTTGAATTGAATTTCATTTGAAAAACAGTCGTCAAAAAAAGTAATTAAAATGTTGTGAATTTAAGAGGAAATTGAGATTTTTGTATGTTTTTTATTTAATATTTGAATAGGATAATAAATAGGTCAGAAAAAGAAACATTATTTGTATAAGCTCAGGTTTATATATTATTTATGAATTGGACTTTAAAATCGTTTTAAAATCAATCGAAAAAGTTTTGTATTAAAGTTTTACGAAATCGTAAGGTTTTCTTAATATTGAAGTATTTATTTAAAGGCGAGCTATACAGAGGTGTTTATGGGATTTGGGTTGGTTTGCTTTTCTGGAACACCACACAGAGAGAAAAAATCTAGTATTTAATACTTAAAACGTCACATTTCAAACTTGATTTCTTACTAAGATTGAAATTACTAAAGTCGAGTATTTCGATCTTATTTTAAGTTTGATAATTGGGAATTCGAAGCAAGCGAACGCTAAAAAGATATAAGAATTAAAGTACTTAATTTAAGGTTTTACATGCTTGATCTATGAGCTGAAACCTGAGACCCGAACTTATATAAAGAATTTGCGTACTCATTTCTAGTAATTAAGAGGTGTTCCAGATTCAAGATGCTTTGTTCTTATCTCAAGATTGTTAGTACTTGGTCATAGAATTTTAATGCTCAATTTAAGTAATTCGTAATATCAAATATTATTTTTAAGTATCGAAAATACTTAATTCAAGTTCATTCGAATTTAATTTTAGTACGGCTTTTTTCTCTCTGTTTGATCTAGAAAATTGAAAGGGTATCTGATGTGCGTTGCTTTTTGGTGGTTTGTTGTTGCTATTGTTGCCTGTCTGCTGGGCAACAATGAAACGGAAAATGTTGCTCATTTTTTGCTGGCCCCTTTCGAGCCATGGACGATTGCTGCGGTTGCGGGTGCTGAACAGGGGTGCAAGTGTGAAGGGAAAGGGAGGGGAAGTGGGAGTGGGAGTGGGAGTGGGAGGGAGAGGGAGAGGGGGTGGTAGTGGGGGTGTGTAGAGGAGAGGGAGGGTCTGCAGGAGATTGCGATGTTTTGTCAGTGAAATGCTGCACGTTGCTCGGAATGCTGTGGTCAACTGTGCACTGAACATCAAGAGAATGAGGCAGAGATAGAGAGAAGGAAAGAGAGAGAGAATGAAAGTGTGTGTGTGTGTGTGTGTGTGTGTGTGTGTGCAAAAATATGGAAACATTTGGCACTAATTGCATGTGCTCAGCAGCAGAAAGAGCAGTAGGAGCAGTAGCAGGAACAGGAGCAGGAACAGAAGCAGGAGCAGGAACAGGAGCAGGAGCCGCATTCACATACTCCTGCTGCTGTCCTCCTCCCCATTCTCATCCTCCTCCTCCATCCTCGTTCTCGTCCTTGTCCACATCGTGCGGAACAACAGAAAAGAGCGACAGTTATGACAGCAGAGCCGCAGCACCGCACAAAGCACAAAAGAAATTGCGCAAAAATCGTTGTAACAAAAGAAGAGTGCACACACACACACACACACACACACACACACACACTTGCACACACACACATGCACGCACACACACACACTTGTGCGTTGTTAAAAGGGACAATTGCAGGACATCATAAACGTTTGCTGGCTGCCACAGCGTGAGAGTCCAAAAAACAAGAACAACAAGAAAAACACAACAACATGGAACAAGAAAGAACATTTATCTAAGGCACGCCGAAATTTTGATACCCTTGTATAGCCCTGTATTTAATTTGCGACCGATCGTTTGATATATTAGTCCGACTTAAGCCAAATTTCTGCAGGATGTATACGAATCAAGGCTGTAAGCCACTTCTGAGCCGAACCTTGAAGAACCGGTTCGGATCGGGATTTTATGCAACTCGAACCGGATCATGAACCGAACCTTTGAAATGTTGTACCCCACGAACCCGAACCTGCAGCAAATCTCTTGTTTAAATAAAAGATTCGGTTCGAAAAACTATTTGGGACTTCGAATAAAAATAAAAATAAAATAAGAAATATTTAAATCTTTCAATTAATTTAGATTATTTACAAAATTAGAATATTTGTGGTTAAAAAAAACAATTGATTCAGTTCGTTGATAAACATAATTTAATAAATTTTATAAGACAAAAACCCATATTTAAATCTTTCAATTAATTTAGATTATTTACAAAGTTGGAATATTTTTTACTAAAAAATACATTGGTTTAAAAAAGTCAACAAAAAGTTATAACAATAAAATTATTTTGCCGTACTAAATTAAACCAAAGTTTGAACCCAGTCCTTGAGTTCACGCGGTACATGAACCGGTTCGCGAACCGAACCTGACTCTTGCTCTATGGTTCGAACAGCCGAACCGAACCTTTAACAAAATTTGTTGGGTTTGCAGCCTTGATAAGAATACACTGACTTTACAAAGCTTTTCCTACTAAGGTTGGATGTTCAACCGATCGTCCCTATTAAAGCTACATGATATAGTGGTTCGATCCGGCCGGATCCGATATATATCTGTAGACAAGTATTGAGAAATACTTAAGCGATTTCCGCTTCTAAATCCTAAGAGCTCTAGCCAGGGCTACTCAAACATTTTTAAGACCACTCGCACTCTAAAAAATATGTTTATTTATAAATATACTGCCTGTAATAAAAAAGATAGACCTGTACCAAGTTTCATCAATTGAAATTGAAAGGCAATTGGCTTTTTGATCACTTTGCTGAAATCTGCTTGTGCGTCTCTCTGGCGCCACATACCAAAACATAACAGAAAGAGCACTGGGAGTCAAAAGAGAAATAGAATCTTGCCCAGTTCTGTTTTAATGCGTTACATATTTGGTGACATAAATGGTAATACCCTCTGCAAGGGTATGACAAGCTGCCCACACAAGGTGGCGCGTCAAAGGGGGTGGGGGGGAGCGTAAAACTTCAAAAGTCAGCCAAAGGACAACGGGCCGAGTCGCAACAATCCTGTTGCTCCTGTTGTGGCTGCTGCTCCCGCTGCTCTTTTCTAATAGTTGTTACACATACACATACACAAAACAGACGCATAAGGGCAACACACACACGCACATAAAACGACACGGAGCTTAACAGCAACAACAACAAGCGGCAGAGAACAAGCAAGGACAACAACAACAAGGACATCGACGCCAATGACAATACAAAAGGAAACCCGCGACATATGTACGTTGACTACGGCCTGGGCTTATTACGTTTTTCAATAAAAGCCATCCACACACACACACACAGTTACGCACCCCCCCCCACACACACACACACACACACACACACATAGCTACATATTTATAGATACATTTCGCACACACAGATACATCCATTCTCATACCCTTGCACTTACATATTTTGCTACGTTTATGAAATTCGCTTTGGCAAAATGTTGGCCAGTTTGTTAAATTGGCTCACACACACACACGCACACACACATACAAAGGCGCCCTCACAAGTTCAGTCAAGCTAATTAGTTATGTTAGTCAATATATAGATTTAATATAATTCTAGAGACTACAGTTTTGTTATACTTAACATTTTTTTACTTTTGCCTTCAATTAAACTCTTAAGCATTTCCTTAATATACTTTTATGAAATATTTTTCCATTTAACAAAGTTTTTTATTCACTTTCATATTTTCTGCA
The DNA here is from genome assembly GCA_035042165.1 of Drosophila kuntzei. Taxonomy (NCBI): domain Eukaryota; kingdom Metazoa; phylum Arthropoda; class Insecta; order Diptera; family Drosophilidae; genus Drosophila; species Drosophila kuntzei. The sequence continues at coordinate 1,239,626 of JAWNLU010001329.1, read as the reverse complement.
TGTTTTTTATAAAAACTCTGATGCATTTCAATTACGTTCCTCTACATTTTTTAATAGACAGTCTATTAACTTAATTATAGTTACAAAAAAATACTCGTTATACATAAATTTTCAATATAACTCAATTATATTTCCCTCGCTTTCATTTTTTTAAAAGTTTTCAATTTAAACTCTGATAAACTTTAATTATATTTCCCAGCATAAACAACTTATACTTAATTTTGAATTTTAGCCTTTCAAAGACATTTTCTAAATTTTGCAACCTTGTGTTTAATTTTCAGCATTTTCATTTTATAAATAAGATATTCAAAGAACAAGACACTCTTATTCTTTATTTCTCTTTTCAATATTGAAAAACTCAAGGGAACAGAACAATATTCTTGTATACTTTGATCGCTAGCTCGGCTTCGACGGAGACGGCGACATGCAGGCGCCTATTTGCAAAAATAACGAAAAGAGCTGAGTGAGAAAGGTGAGATTTCAACTTAAAGTCACATAATATCTGTAAGATTTTGTTGAATCACTTTGCAAGCTATTTAGGAGCCACCTTAAGTTTGTTATTGCTAGGAATATGTGGAGAATTTAAATGCATATGCGAAATAGTTTGAGAAAACAGTTCATGCAGCAATTCTGTGCAACAGATCAGTTCATTTCACAGTCGAGCTATTTGATGGCGTCGTTTGCTTCAATTGCCGTCGGCGGGTCCATAAAGCAAATGCTTAAGTGTCGCAAACGTATACACTGATAAAAAATATGACCAAATTCGAAAATCAAGAACATTGATCTTACCTATTTTGTTATTAAAATAAGCCCATTTATTAATCTAAGAAACCACATCTCCTTATATAATAAAATGAATATAATATATTTTCATGTGTAACTAATTGTGTTCCCGTGTCCACATCCCGTGTATATATCCAAAATAAAACAATAAAAAAATTATATATTTTAAAAACTGCCTAGTTTTTTTTATATGTTGTCTTGAGTATTTAAGAACATTTATTCTTCTACTTATGGTCTTACACCTGAAATGTTCTTAAAATCAAGATGCGTTTTCTAAGTTTAAAAATTTTGTGTTCTCAACGTTTTTGAAAATATATCATAGAATGTCTTGGGTGTTACTGGTGTTGTTATTTTGAAATGTTTATCTTGAATATTTAGTCAAAGACTTATATCAAAAAGTTTTCAAATAATACAAGTCTTTAAAGACCTATTTTATTCCTCAAAAATAATAGTTTTTAATGAATTTTATAAAAAAAATGAACCAAAACTTTTATAAAAAACTGAAAAATAAAAATCAATAATAATAATTATTTTTAATTTTAAAAATAAAATAATAATTAAGTTTGATTTATAAAATAAAAGTCTTTAAATAACCATTAAAAAAGGGAGATATGTAAAAAAGGGAGATATTTATCAAAAAGTTTTCAAATAATACAAGACCTATTTTATTCCTCAAAAATAATAATTTTTAATGACTTTTATTTAAAAAAAAATCATCAAAAACTCTTTTTAAAGACTGAAAAAATAAAAATCAATAACAATAATTATTTGTGATTTTAAAAATAAAATAATAATTAAATTTGACTTATGAAATAAAAGTCTTTAAATACATAAATAATAATAAATGATTTATTTGCTTATTCGTCATAACTGGGCTTTTCAGTTTTCTTTATGCGCTGTTTTTTTCAGTGTAGTTATACGCATGCAACGCTTGGTGGTGCTGATGGTGGTGGTGTAAGTTGTGGTGGTTGTTAGGTGGCTATCAGGCAGGTGGTTTGATATCTTTTTTGAAATGGATATGAGAGTGAGAGAATGTCTGCCATTTGTGTGTCTCTATCTCTATCTCTCTCTCTCTCTCTCTCTCTCATTCTCTCTGTCTCTGTGTCTTTTTGTATGTCTCTGTTGTTGCCTTTTCTGTAAGTTGTTGCATGTTGCACATTGCACAGTGCGTTAAATTTGAGTAGCTGACAACTTCTCGACACTCGGCTAATGCCACTTTGTGCCCGGGTCCAATGCCAGCTGGCTGCCTGGCTAATTGGTTTCGTGTTATATGAAACGTGTCATATGAAAAGTGCAAAGGCGAATCCCCAACTCAACCCAACTCAACCCAACTTAACTCAACCCAACCACATTCAACTCAACTCAACTCAGCTCAACTCAACTCAACTGACAAAACATATAAAGTTATTCCACAGCTTCAAATCACAGAAACTGCAACGGATATACTATATATGACTAAAAAACAAGTGACAAGTTTCTTATGTTTGGCTTCATGATGTTCAAATACTCTTTTTGTCATCCTCATTTTATTTTAAGCTCAGTTTATGTGTTAAGTCAGCTGAAAAAATGTTGTAGGAACTGAAACTTAAATCATTTTATTCCAATTTTAATTTGGTTAAGCTATAAAATTGTGTAATGCCCTAAGATATTGAAGTGTTGTTTTAACCACATTAAAATACTCAAAAGAATTCTTGAAAAACTTGGAAAAGTACGACAAAAGTGAAAGAAAGTACGAAAATTAATTTTGGAATTATTCATTTTCCGTCTTTCCGAAGAAGTTTCTTTATTATAAATTTGAATTTTTGATTTTAGTGAGATCAAAGTTAATAATATAATAATAATATAGCATAGCGTTCTAATTGCGCTATCTAAAGTCGTTAAATATTTCAAATACTTCCTAAATGGAACAAATTTTTGAAATATCAAGTACTCTAATTAATCTGAAAGCCGAGTTCATATAGATTGCCAATAAAATATGACAATATATTTCATTACTCGTATCTTTCTTATATTTGGCAACATATGAACGAATACACAGAAAAAAATATCAGCTGTACGTTAACCCGGATTTTCTTAAAGCAAGTAAAAAAAATACTAGATTCAAGCACAAATTTTCTCAGCAATATTTTAATTTTCTGGTTTTTTTAATTAGATTATACATTTTAGGCTTCTTTGAATTTTTAATGTAAAGTTGTTACCTTTTTATCCACATATTGTCTTAATTTAAAAATATTATCCTCAATACAAACTTAAAAATGCATGCTAAAATCAAGAATTTTAAACAGGAACCGTAAAAAAAAGTTGAGGCACAAAAATGTCTCCAAGAAGAGTGAGAAAAATTGACATATGTAATTTTTTTACGGCAATTTAAAAAACATTACAAACTTTTAAATTAAACATTTTTTTAATTAATAAAATTAATTTCTATTATAAAAATCATAAATAATTATTATATTTCAATTTTTATATAAAAATTAAACCAAAACTTTTAGTTTTAATTTTTGTAATACAAATTATAATCTTTACGGTGCTTGATTTTAAGCTTGAACTTTTCGAATGTTTTTTTTTTGTGCTGTTACATGTAGCTTGCCAAATTGATGTAACCCTTTCGTAAGTGCATCAAAATAAGATGTAGGCGAAAATTTATTGAAGAGCAAACTCATTTGACTATAACTTATGATTGGATTATCGGTTTAGTATGGCATTTGACAGCAGACCAGAGTGCTGTGTGTGTGTGTGTGGGTGATAAGACATATGTCTATGCGCCTATATGCAGGCAATGCACAGTCTATGACACTCTCTCTCTCTCTGTCTGTCTGTCCTTAGCTATCTATCTCTGTCTGTCTGTGGAAGTCATAAATGCGCCGCAGACAAGCGGAAAGACACAGCCAAAGATGCTGGCTGCCAGACTGTCAGTCTAGCTGCTCTTTTTGGGCTCTATGTCCTCGTCCTCGTCGTCGTCGTCGTCTGGTCCAGGATCTGTTGCTGTTGCTGTGCTTGGTCTTTTGGGTTCCTTCTGGGTTCCTGAGCTCGGTTCAGTGGCTGTGGCTGTGGCGGCTTTTTGGGGCTCGTTTCGTTGCTTCATTTGGCTGGCGGCATGCATTGCCACTGCCAATGTGTGTGTGTGTGTGTGTGTGTGTGTGTGTGTGTGTGTGTGGGTGTGGGTGTGTGGGTGTACTGCAATCCTGTTAGGGTCTGTTTTATTGCGCCATAAACACGCACTTAAGCGCATATACATAGATACACATAACTACATATACATATAAGTATGACCCCCCCCCCTTCTCCTACCCCTCCCCCTCGCCACGCCCCTTCCTGCTCTTCCCTTTGATTCTCCCGCTTTGCCGCTCGCGTTCGGCGTAACTTTGTGCAGCCTTTAGGAATGTGTAGCCGAGCGTAAAATTTTGATTTTTCCAACCACCCATACACCCACACACACACACACACACTCTACACACACTCACACCCACACACGTTGTGAATAAAAATCATATCTTGCATACAATTAGCTTTAATATTTTAGCACTTTTCTTAATGTACATCAATAACGCACAGGATAAAGCGAAAGATAGAGATAGAGACGGAGACAGAGACAGAGAGAGAGAGTGAGGGGGATAAAGAGGAAGTACTTTAGTGGTAGGAAGAAGAACATGCAAATGAATGATTTATATGGCAACTGTTAGAAGCCAAATGTGAGCAGTTTTCGAGCACATTCTTTACAATTATTGAGCCTAATAAATCTCACATGTGAATGAAAAGAATATAAGATATCAAAAGAAAGAGAAACACACATACATATACATAATATTGTAGAAGCAAAATAACCATTAAAATATATATCAACTGAAAACTAAAGCATATTTGTTAAGCTTACAAATATTTTGTAATTTTAAAAATATGTAATTTTATTTGGAATTTTCATCTCAAAGTTTAGCTGAAGTTGAAATTTTTAACAAATATACAAAAAATTGAATAAACTAATGCTAAGTTCATTTTTAATTTAACAATAGTTTTACTCAATTTTTTTTCGTTTTTGAAACATTTGAATATAAAAACAAAAATATATTAAGAATAATAATTTTAATATTCAAATAGGTATAAGACAAAATGTTAAGAAATTCTTTGAATTTTTTAAGATTATGATATCAAGATTGTTGAATGCCCAATTTATATTTATTTATTATTTTATTTATTTATTAATTATTTATTTATTTTTATTTTTATTTATTTATGTATTTGTTTATGTATTTATTTACTTATTTAATAAAAATTCATTTAAATTAAATTATAAAATTAAAATGCAAAATTTAATAATAAATTATATTATAAAAAAATTTAGTTTATAACTGAAAATAAAGAAAAAATTTAAGTTTATTGCATATAGGCCAAAACTAACTCTAAAAATCTAATTTCTACTAGAGTAAATTAAATATTTTCGGAAGAAATCCGTAAACTAATAAATATTCGTATATTATACAAATTCATTAAAATAAAGTTTATGAGAGTCGACACACTAAATTTGATGGTTGTTGAGCAGAGATTGACAATTAAATTCTCAATGTTAAATTTTAATTAATCGTAATTAAATTGCCTGTAATTACAGTAACTATGACAGACAGTTCTTTAGTTAGTTTCGAATTGTACTATGTGCTATATGTAGCTTATGGTTGACTTTAATAAATTAATTTCGAATAGAAACATTTTGTTTGTAAGTGTCGCAAGGACTTTTGTGGCAAGCAGCTGCCAAGTGTTGGGCCATAAGAGACGCAAAAATCTCGGCGTAAACTAATTATGTCTGCTTTTTAGGCGCTCAGGCAGCCGAGGAAACTGACACACACACACACACAAACACACACACACAAGCATAGATATTGAATTTCTAAACGAAATTTTCGGTGTGGTTTGTGGAAGGTCTGGAGATTCGAAAGAAGGACTTGAAATCCGCCCCACACTCGAGTTGAGCTCTCAACGTATTCAACAAGTTTTTGGCTTAGTTTTTTGTTTTCCCCCGATTCGGATTTTTTATTTAACGAATTTCTTTTAAGTAGCATACATTTTGGCGCTTATCAATGTCTCTCTGTTCCTTTCTGAGTGTATGACAAATCGATTTTTAACGTTCTGTTTCAATTTCTCGATGGTATTTTGGGCAATTTTCAGAGCGGAATTTATTCGAATTTTATAAGTGCTTATTTTTTAGACTCTCCATGCGCTCACAATTATCCTGCAAGTGTTTACCGTTGCGTATAACAGTTATATAATACAGTTAACAGCTTGACTTTCTGTTAAAGTAAACATAACAGCGTGAGTTAACAGAGCGTCGAGTTTAAGAGCGCTTGAAAAGAGCGTGTTGCTCTCTTTATCGCAATAACAGTATATTTCAAGCAAATATAACAGTTGTTATATGTATAACACTTGCAAACTTGATATAAAAGTAACTTTTGAAACAGTTACTTCATTTAGAACAGTTATTTAATGAATTAAAATATTTTTAGTTGACTTATTTTCATTAATTTAATTTATTCTCGAGCATCTTTTTTAAAGGTATCTTAGCTATGACAACAACCTTCTGTATAAGAGTTACGACTCGCTCTCTTTCTCTTACTGTCTGTCTCTTCTCTGGTTTCTCTTTTGTCACTATCATAAATCACAGCGGCATTTGATTAGCGTCACTTTTCTGTAACAGAACAATCAATTTCCATTTATACGGCTTTACAGTCCTTTGCTCTTTGTCTCTTCACCCCAATGCAGTTTGCTCTTTAAAGTTGACGCATGCTCCCACCCTTAACAGAATTGAGAGGGTGTTTTATAGCTATTATTATAACACATTTTGCCATAAGTTACAGAGTTAGAGTTTCGTGTATGTTGACATTTCCGAAAGTCTGTTATTATTATAGAATTCAAATTGATATACTGAAGGTGGTAAAAAACAGGACCTACCTCAAACGTTCTTAAGTTTAGTGGAAATACACGAAATTTGATTAAATCTTAGTAAATATTTAGCTACATCAGGTTAATCGAATCATTAAAAAGCAGCTGAAAAGCGCTTAAAAAATTTAACTATATATATATAAGAAAATTAACTAAGAGTCTAGCTACAAAGGGAAAGAAGAAATAATAGAAAACAATATATTTAATAAGAAACAAACACAATAAACAATTTTTTGATCATATTTAATGGGAAAATTCTTATTCCAATAATAGAAAAAAGGGAAAACCCATAAAATTAGAAGAAGCGCTTGAACAAATAACAACTGAATGAATAACAATATTAATTAGAAGTGTCTAGCTAAAAAAAGTAATAGGGCAAGGCAAATTAGAAAATGCATTCAAGAGAGCCATTGTCTATTGCAGAAGTACACTGTGAAAAATGCAGTACGTTTCGTTCTACAAAAAGGAACTCTTAAATTTATGTTATCTCAATTTCAATTAAAAAAAGTCTAAAATGAAGTATTTTTGGATTATATCGAGACCATAACATTCCCAAAACAATCCTGAAATCCTGAAAATATCAAGAATTTTAAGAAGTTCTTAAATTTAGAATTTCGTACCGGAAATTCATAGTTCAAGTACAAAAGTACTTGATTTTTTTTCTCAGTGTAGTCACACTAATTTGCAAGTAATATCAACAAAATCAGCTACAATAAAATCAGTAATATTTGGTTTTTGTAAATTTCATAAATGATATTTTTGTTTCGCGTGTTGTTGCTGCGTATTTTGTTTTTTTTTTCAGGATCTTAAGTTATTTTAGACCTTGTCCACGTTGAAGATGGCGACATTGTGGCGCCATTTTGTGATCTGTGAGAATAAATATCAATAAACTGATTTTTAATGTCTGAAATGAAGAATCTACAATTGATTGAGTTGAGAACATCTTTGTCAGTAGAATGAATGATCAATCTGTAATGTTTGGGAAATCGGCCTAATTTCCTCAAAAAAAAAACCCGAATGCACTTTCCCTCTGTGTGGGGGCATTGTTAAAGGAGAATTGAAAGAGGGAGAGACATAATACTGCTTTGTGGTTTTGGTATTGAACGTGCCCAGGGATTGTCTGCTAGAGTGTGTGTAGGGTGTGTGTGTAGGGTGTGTGTGTGTGTGTGTCTCAACTGTTGTAATTTGTATTCAAAATGGAGCCTAAAATGAAATTATCGACCACAGACGGATTTCAGACGTGGATTCAATTACAAAACACACTTTGGATAGCGGCAGTCAAGTGGGTAGAACAATTGCACACACACATACTACACACACACACACACAACACACACACACACACACACACATATACATATGCAGAGAAAGGACTTTGGTTGCTTGGTTATCAGAGCGCTAACTTATGCAACAAATACAAATGCATAAATTGCTGTCTCTAGCATTTACATAAATACACACAGACACAACATATGCTGTAAGTGTGTGTGTGTGTGTGTGTGTGTTATGAGATTTGCTTACGAAATGAACATCATTATCGGGAGACACACACACAGACACACACACAGTAGCACTTAACGGCCAGTTCTGTCGTTTGGTTAATTAGCTACATACACACACCTGTTCTATATATATATATATATACATATACATTTATATATGTATGCATGTGTGTGTGTGTGTGTGTGTGGTTGGCACTCGCTTTGTCTCGTAACGTAATTGGCCTGTATACAATTGTAATTATAAACCACTAATAAGATTCGAACACGAAACGATTTTCAAACTGCCATCAAATGGGGATTCCCCTTTAACCTCCTAACCACCCCCCCCTCTCTCGATCCCTTTGACTCCCTTGCACCTCAGCATATGTTTGTTTGTATTGCGCATCGTCACATCAACAAGTTAATTTCGCATTTTGCTAAAGGTTGAGTTCAGGAGCAGGAGCATAAACTGTATGTGGTCGCAGTTACCATGGAGTTCTCCTCCCTAGAGATACAAACAGTGAAAGAGAGGGAGTGGGAGAGAGAGAGGGAGAGGGAGAGAGGGTCGCTGGGTCAGTTGTAGAAATGGGAATGTGAGCATTTAATGCGATTAAAATGGCAAAGGGCAGTTTGGTTTCAATGTAGTTGGCTCCAAAGTTCATTTGATAATTATAACATAAAGTGTTCAGGTGACACTACAGGAAATTGATGAGAACTCAACTTCAATATAGCATTACAATCCGCCACAATTTTCTCAAGCTAATTGCTCCTTTTGTTCGCCAATTAATATTTCTGTTATATTCTGATTAAGTTGAGATATTTGACAATAAAAATGTTTTAGTAACAGATTTTTAATGAATCTCTGAATATCTCATTTATTCCATAAAAAAATATATTTCATAGGCAGATTATCATTTAACATCAGGGATCGCAAATAAGACTTATTTTCATTATACAAATTACTTTAAACTCTTATTTTTAAATTTTATAAAAATAAAAATCAAAAATAATGAATAAATTTAAATTTTTATTTAAAAATCACATCTCTTCAACCTAAAATATCCTTAATATACGGACGTGTGATGTATCACATGAAAATTATTGATACACGCATCATGATTGTTTTTTTATTTTGAAAATACACTACTAGGTTGAAAAGATATTATATTATATATATTTATTTTCTATCCTTTTATTCTATTAATTTTTATTACTATTCTTTTATTTCTCATATAAAAATATTTTTGAGAGAAAGATTTTCAATTTATTCGCTGGGTCTACTCCACATAATACCCGCTTTATTTATTTATTTATTTATTTATTTATTTATTTATTTATTTATTTATTTATTTATTTATTTATTTATTTATTTATTTATTTATTTATTTATTTATTTACTTATTTATTTATCTATTTATTATATTTATTTATTTATTTATTTATTTATTTATTTATTTATTTATTTATTTATTTATTTATTTATTTATTTATTTATTTATTTATTTATTTATTTATTTATTTATTTATTTATTTATTTATTTATTTATTTACTTATTTATTTATCTATTTATTAATTTATTTATTTATTTATTTATTTATTTATTTATTTATTTATTTATTTATTTATTTATTTATTTATTTATTTATTTATTTATTTATTTATTTATTTATTTATTTATTTATTTATTTATTTATTTATTTATTTATTTATTTATTTATTTATTTATTTATTTATTTATTTATTTATTTATTTATTTATTTATTTATTTATTTATTTATTTATTTATTTATTTATTTATTTATTTATTTATTTATTTATTTATTTATTTATTTATTTATTTATTTACTTATTTACTTATTTATTCATTTATTTACTTATTTATTTAATTATTTATTTATTTTTTTATTAAACGTCAACTAAAAGCCCTTGACAAAGAAATTAATAAAAATATCAATTTCAATTTCAATCAACTAAAATTATATATAAATTAAAAACTTAAAGAAAATAAACAAAAAATTTTTTAAATTGTAAGGTACAAAAAGTATAATTAAAAATAACTGACATTATTATTAATTATGACAATAATATTCATTATTTATGAATAAATAAAAAATAGCAAAAATGTCATTATAAATATATGAGATATTTTTTTAAATCATCAGAAGTTGAATTGTTTTGTGTCTAAATTATTTTGAAGCTTTATTGCTTAGCTACCTTTTCCAGCATGAGGGATCCTTAATTGTCTGACGTTTTTGCGGATTCTAAGGCGATTTGTCAGTGCTTAAGTGACCGCTGGAAAGCGAGAGAATTGCATTTGTCCCTCTTCAGTCTCTTATTTTTTTGGCGCTTGCAATGGGGAAATGAAAATGAAAATGGAAATTGACAAGTGGACAGCGAGATGTGACGAGACGAATGGAGACAAGGAGAGAGAGAGAGTAGAGGAAGAGGAGGAAGAGGAGAAAAGCCAGCCAAGGCGAACGCATTCATATGTGAAATGGAAAAAATTATAATCCAAATAAGAGAGAATGCAAACGGGGAGAGGACTAAGAAGAATCGATGACGGATATGCGTTGATAGCCAGCCAAGTCGCTAGAGAATGGCAGAGAGAGAGAGAGAGAGAGAGGGAGAGAGAGGAAGAGAGATGGGTGCGGATTCGAACCCTTGGACTAAACCATTCCGTGCATCATCATCGTCGTCGTCGTCCTTGTGGCTACTTCTGTAACCATATTTTGAAAAATTTCTTAAAATTCAATAAATATTTATGAGTTGATAATGCCAAAGCGAAGCTCACACACACACACACACACACACATACAGTCACATGACACATATATCGGCACACCACACACACACACACACAGCTGGTTGCTTGGTTGAATTAAATAGATTAAGGATACGAGTAGGAGATGAGAACAAGGACCAAGCCAAGGGAAAGGAACATCATGCAAACATGCTGCAAGACAGTTACATTTGCCACTGTATAAGTGTGTGTGTGTGTGTCTATGTGTGTGTGTGTGTGCACATCTCTAAGTTATACAGTAAGCCAAGTAATGCGCATAACTCATATTTATTTATTGCATTTCTTGATAATCAGGTGAAGGACAAACAAAACACTCCAAGTCCAAACTCCAACTGTCACTCAATCATATTATTTTAATTTTAGTAATTTTCTTAATCCAAGTAGGCCTTAAGATCCATAATTTTCATATTTTTTGAGATATTCCTTATTCAGTTTACAGAGCTCAACTGCAGCATTTTTTAAATTTCAGTTCTATTTACTTTCAATATTTTATTAAAATACTTTAGTTTTTATAAATTTGCTGTCCCAATTTTTATATGTCAAGCCTGTGAATATAAAAAATTAAAAAATCGAACCCATAGTAATTTTTTTGGTTTGTTGTCTTTTCCACAACCAAATACAATATTTTCCGCTGTACCGAAACCCATAAACCGAAACTCTTTAAACCCAAATAACCGTTTAGTAACCAATTCATTTATAAGGGTTAATTTCGGTTCTGGCCGTCGCAGCTACTGAGCAACTTTGATAACTTTGAACTGCCATAACTTTGTCAAAACTCAATCAATTTGCATGCACAATGTAAATTTGTGCATGATTTTACTTCTACATTCGTTCTGCATTTAAAGATTGTTCATTTTGAAAAATCGAAATTTTCGAAATTTTTCGAAATTTTACAGTGTTACCCCTTATCATTTTTCAAAAAATTTCGAAAATTTCGAATTTTCAAAATGAACAAAATTTAAATGCAGAACGAATTTAGAAGTAAAATCATGCTCAAATTTACATTGCGCATGGAAATTGATTGAGTTTTGACAAAGTTATGGCAGTTCGAAGTTATTAAAAATCATTACATTACAGTGGATCATTCCAGTAACCAGATAACATTATTTTCCAGGCTAAGAAGAGCATTAAGTCTTTTTTATGTAAAACAATGAACAAAGCTTCTTATTTTGGTCAACCGAAAAACTTCATTTTCTTTTTTTTGTGAACCGAAACCATTCCGGAATTTTTAAACTGAAACTTATAAAAAAAAACCGATAGCCGTTATGAAACCGATACTCCAAAATATTTCATAGCCGATAACCGATAACATTAATTCGATCATAACCGAAACCGCAACGGAAACCGATATTCGTTTCGGCTTTAATCCCTGTTTTAAATGTTGTTCTTTTTTTTAGTGTAGAGTCTGCAAGATGCTGTATTTAATAATTTGACGCTGAAGGGTATTTGCTAGTCGAGATTGCTCATTTGTGCCATTCTTATTTGCTTTTGCTGCCAATGCTTCGTGGGCTAGCTAAAAAAAAGGAATTCATCAAACGAATTATTAGAAAAGTTTTCTAGTTGCCACCGTTATTGCTGAAGACGCGGGCTGCCAACTTATGTAGCTGCGAGGAAGGAGAATGCGAATGCGAATGAGAATGAGAATGAGAAGAAGGGGCTGAGACTGAAGCCGCCAATAATGTTGAGCACGTCGAACGCGACGAAACAGATGAACAAACTTTAACAAACAAACAACAAACAAGCAAGCAAACAAACAAATAAACAGGCTGGCAGGCCCACTCACTGTATGACTGTATGGGGATGCCAACTTATTTATAAATACGAAACAGAACGAAACAGAAGGAAACGAAACGCAGCGTAATGAAATTCTGTGCATATTCTAACGTACGCACACACATACAAACACACACGCACACACACACGCACACATACACAGAAAAAAAAAAGACCTACTTCTAAAATCAAGAACATTCATTCTTAATTATTTTGTTCTTAAAATAAGACCATTTTAAGACCAAATTAATAAAGCTAAGAATATTAATCGAAAAATTCGCAGTTCTTAATATAACAATTAAAAATCTTAAATTGATAAGAAAATATATATATGTCATAATTAATATGAAGACAATAATGACACCGAGGCTTCAGTTTGATAAAAATAAGTCGAGGGATCGAATCGGAATATTTATAAAAAAAAAAATAAATGTAAAAAAAGGTATGTATATCAAAATAAAAAAAAAAAAGTTAAAAAAAGGCTTAAAACACCTGCCTTATTTTGTTATTTTTGGTCTTAGCATTTAAGACTGTTTGGTCTTAAATTAAGAACTTATTCTTATTTGATATGTTCTTAAAATCAAGATGTGTTTTTTAAATTTAAGAATTTTATGTTATCGACGCATATTTTAGACCAAAATTCTAACTTCTGATTTTTTTTATCAGTGTACATATATATGTATATGCTTAACCTAACTGTAAGTTCGTTTTGTGTGATTGTCTTGGTGAATAGTTCGTCCTCCCACTAACAAAAAGAAGCTGAAACGCGCGACGTCGCGTACGTGATGTTCATATTTTCATAGATTCAATAATTTATAAATTTTATGCTCACACACACACACACATATATACACACACACGCATACACACACACATACACTCACGTACTAGCTACAGTCTGTGTGATCTCTGCGCTGATTTGGCAGCTCTGTTGAATTTCTGTCCGTGTGTTGCCCTGTCGACAACTTTTATTGGAGATTCCTTGAGCACACCTATTTATACCTCCCCCCAATTTCCATCACTCCTTTTGGTCTGCGCCAGATGCGGCCAAAACTTTGGCCAATGACTTTGGCTTTATCATACTGCTCAATCGCAAATCTCTCTATAATATTCATTTAATTATATTAAGTATACGCAACGTAAACTCTAATTGCAAAATGTTGCCAAATTTAAGAATTTCATATTATTTTAAATGTTAAATGGAATTTGTTTGTAGACTAATTACCTCTTTCCACTACAAAAAGGTCAATTCTATTTGCATACCCTGTACATTAAAACTTGACGACATTCAGTTGGAAAAGTTTTCTATCTATTTTCGGCTCTTTTGTAATTAATATATTTTGGTTTGACTATCAAATTAACTTATGCAGGCTAAATAAATCCCCTACTTGGTTACCCTGTACTGTTTTTTGTGATTTACATGCGAAGGTTGTTAAAAAAAAAATAGTTCTGGCTACTTTTTGGGAACGTGTAACGCCTATAAAATATGAAAAAATCCCAATGAAATGCTTGTAACTTGACTACAGTGTGTGAGTGTGACTGAATGTGTGTGTGTGAGTGTGTATGAGTGTGAACACACACATACAACAATACGATGGGCCAACAAGGAACAAGCTGAATAAAATACAACACGCAGAAAACGACGTCGACTCGTCGACACTTTCAGTTTTTTAACTCAATTTTCAATAAAAACAGTGCACAAAACTTTTTTCTGTGTTGTTAACTTAATTTTCGCATGGCGCTGCTCGCAGCTCGCAGTTCTTTGCTAAAAGCATTTCATTGTTGTCCAACTCGTTCTTTCGAATACCCTGTAAACCCTGGAAAAGTGGGTGTAAGAAAGTGCAACAAAAATGTCATCTGTAAAAAGTAGAAATGAACTCAGCCAATATTAGAGCTAGACCTATTAGAATTTTTAAGTCATTTTCAGAATTTTTCCCAATTTTTTTTAAATTTTCTTATATTTCTACACTGAAAAAAACACCAACTTCTGAAATCAAGAACATTTATCTAACATATTATGTTCTTAAAATAAGATAATTTTAAGACCAAATTACTAATACTAAAGATATTTATTTTAAAAATTGCAGTTCTTAATGTAAGGAATCAAAGTATTAAATTGTACGGAAAATATAAATATGTTATATTTTCATTGTGGTCCCTCTGGTTAAAGTGACCGCTTCAGTTTGAAACCAAGTCCGGATTCGAATTCAACTCTTGCCAAGGAAACACATTTTAAAGAAATATTATAAAAATATCATACAAAAAAAAATATATATATATCAAAAAAAAAAAAAAAAAAATATAAATTTTAAAACCTGCCTTTTTTTAATTTGAACATTTATGCTTATACTTATAATTGTGGTCTTAAGAATATACGAATGTTTATAAGAACTTATTAATAAGTACTTTGTCTTATTTGAAATTTATATAATATATTAATTTTATATTCTCTTTTTTACTTTTTTAGCCCAACATTCTTAGTTCCGAGACCAAAATCTTGATTTTAGCAATTATGTTGTCACTAAGCATAAGTAAATAGCTTTTTATAGGGTATAATGCAGTCTATTACTCTGGTCCTGTGCATTTTAACTTATTTTGTTGTTGCCGAGCTGGGCAAGTGTGTGGGCGTGGCATCCAAAAAGCGAGGCAACGGCATTTTACACGCACTGAAAGATTTCACTTACAGCATTGAGAGGGGACACAACGCAAATTTGAGGAGAGAAGCCGGGAAAATTCGAGGGATGGGGATGGGGATGGGGCATAGGGTAAAATTCTACAAAATGCAGTTAGTGTCAAATGTGAGTTAGTATCAGCAAAAGCACACACACATACAAACCACACACACACACTCACACTCACACACACAAATAAATAGCAGCTGCAGTTCGGAAATTCCCAAGTTGAGCGCAAATGGCTTAAGAGTTTCTTTGGCAAACAACATTTGATAAATAACGAAGAAAGAGTAGACCAACAGAACAAATAGATAAATAGAGAGAGAGAGAGAGAGTCAAAATAAAGAGAGAACTAACCAACGGTAAGTTAAGAAGCTAATTGCATAGGTAATTTACTAAAATTACTCAATAAACAACCTTCAAAAAATTCCTTATCGCTATGTTAATTGTTAGAGTATTCACAGATATTAGAGATATACCATCAAATCTCTAGAATACTTTTCATACAGAGCTTATGCTGTTCTTTGACCACAGGGTATATTTGTTTGGGAAATTATATTTTATTAATTTTATTCGGTACACTGAAGATTTAATTCAGGGAGGAATAAACAAATAATTCATGTTTAATATTTTTTAAGACTTTAATTTTATAAATCAATTTAAATAATAAATATTAAAAATACAAAAAAAAATTTGTATATTTGAAACAAAAATTGCACCTGTTCTTAAAGTTGCATTCTTTAGTTGAATTTTTTATCAATATTTTTATCAATGTCAATTATCTTTGACTACAGGGAGGGTATATTAGTTTGGGAAACTATATTTTATTAATAATATTCGGCACACTGAAGATTTAATTCAGAGATCATAGCAATAATGAGGAATTAACAAAAAAATCAGTAATGGTTATTTAAAGACTTGTTTTTTATAAATCAAATTAAATAGTTAATATTGTAAATGAAAAAAAATTTGGTATATTTGAAACAATAATTGCACTTGTTTTTATAATTGAATTTTTTTATCAATAATGATTATTTTTAGTCACTGATTTAATTCCCTTGCAGAGTACTGTTTTTTTAATTTATTTTTTGTTCTTAAAGGAATTTAAAAACACATTTTAGAATAACATGTCGGAGAATCGAACCCAGTTATTCGTGTGACAGATCGGCGATTGTTACTGTATATTTAAGAAAATGGTAACATTAAGTAACTATATGACTATTCACTAAGTTATAATTATAAGATTTGATTAATTTATTGTAGGTCTCCATCTAAAGAAGATTCAATAAATAAAGCAAAATAATCTAAAAAAAGAAAAAATGTAGTAATTACAGCGTTAAAATTTTATTATTTTCTCTGACTTAAATCCATAAGTTTTGCTTACATTCCTAGAAGGACTTTCAAATTTAGTCGAATTATGAACAAAATATCGCTTAACTTATTTGTAAGTCTAGATTTTCAGTTTCAACTGGGCAAACACTGAAGTGCACGCTACTGGCGACATCTAGCGGCGACATTGAAGTAAACCAATCAGTTTTTCCTGGAAACACTAATACATGCATATATAAATACATACATGTATTTACACTGATATAAAAAATGTTCTAAAATCAAGATTTTGGTCTCAGAACTAAGAATTTTGGTCTAAAAAATGCGTCGAGAACATAAAATTCTTAAATTTAGAAAACGCATCTTGATTTTAAGAACATTTCAAATAGGAATAAGTTCTTAATTTAAGACCAAACAGTCTTAAATTCTCAAACCAAAAATAAAAAAATACCGCAGATGTTTTAAACTTTAAACTTATTTTTTTTTGATATTTATACTTATTCTTAGATTTATTTTTTTTTGTTTTAAATATTCCGATTATATGTTTTTTCCTTGGCTAGACCGGGTTTCGATCCCTCGACTTGTTACCAAACTGAAGCGGCGACTCTAACCAGAGCGCCTCGGTGCCATTATTATCTTCATATTAAATATGCCATATTTATATTTTCTTATCAATTTAAGATTTGTAATTCTTATATTAAGAACTGTGAATTTTTAGATTAATATTTTTAGTTTTATTAATTTGGTCTTAAAATGGTCTTATTTTAAAAACAAAATAATTAAGAATGAATGTTCTTGATTTTAGAAGTCGGTCTTTTTTTCAGTGTATACTGCATTGAACAATAACAAATATTCGAACTTGTTTGTGAATCATATCGAATATCTTGGATGGGCCATCGCTCATGTGGCTCACACACACACATACACTGCAATTATTATTGTTGTCATTTTTAGTCACTAATCACTCTCGAATAACGGGCCGCCGATGTCGATGTCGTCGCCGGCAGCGTCATAATAAAAATAATGATGTGACATAAAAAAGAGGGCAGCTCTGCCACAAATACAACAAACAACATACAACATATATCGATAGCTATAGATATACATATATGTATATATAAATGTGTGTGTGTGTGTGTGTGCTGTCATAAATCTTTCATTGATTGCAAACGAAGACATCGAAGACAACGACGACAACGACGACGACAACGACAACGTTGACAACGACCCAAGATGAGCAGTAGCAGCTGCCTCGATAGCTCTGGTCTCGTCTCTGGTCTCGTCTGCTCGGTCTTCTGGTGGTTGTAGTGCTAGGTGGATTGGTGAATTGGTGGATTGGGAAGTCAGACAGTGGCACAAGGTGGCTCCTTTTGCCGGTGGTTGTTGACGCTTGTCGATGTGCCAGAAGCGGGGCAAAAACTGAAATAGATATAAATGTATCAGCCGTTGTCGCCAAGGCAGCGACGACGCTGTTGCTCATTTCGAGATACCCTAACAAATGGGGTATAACAGCTTCTAATGAATTAAATGATTTGTATTACTTTGAAAGATTCGAGCTTCTAATGAATTAAATGATTTGTATTACTTTGAAAGATTCGAGTAATTCTCATAACTATTTTAGCCAAAGCGATTCAAATGTTTTGAATGCTTTGTATAGCTTAGAGTGATTTTAATAATTCTTAGCTCTTGTTTTGACAAAAATAGTGTGTAAAGTAAATAACGTCAAGTGATTTGCATGATTTGAATAACTTCAAGTGCTTTAAATAACTCGTAATTAAGTTAAAAATTACTAAGTATTTACTGCATTATTTTCAAGTGTTACAAATGATTAAAATGATTCTTATTTGTAATTTACACAAAAACTAAATCTGTAAATTACATTTGAAAGACTAATTTCGAGGGTATTCGAGTTATTGTCAACCAACGATTCAATTGTTTTGAATGATTTGTATAGCTTAGAATGATTTAAACAATTCTAAGGTCCAGTTCAGGTGTAAATGGTATGTATAGGAAATAATGACAAATGATTCGCATGATTTGAATAACTTCAAGAGTTTCAAATAACTCTTTATTCAATATTTGCTTAAAATTACAAAGTATTTAATGCATTATTTTCAAGTGTTACAAATGATTCGAATGATTCTTGTTTGTAATTTATACAAAAACTAAATCCATAAATTAATTTGAAATAATTATTTCGAGGGTATTCGAGTTATTGTCAACCAACGATTCAAATGTTTTGAATGATTTGTATAGCTTAGAATGATTTAAACAACTCTAAGATGTGTAAAGTAAATAACGTCAAATGATTTGCATGATTTAAATAACTCCAAGTGTTTCAAATAACTCTTTATTCAATATTTGTTTAAAATTACAAGATATTTACAGAATAATTTTCAAGTACTACAAATGATTTGAATGATTCGAATGATTCTTATTTGTAATTTACACTAAAACTAGCTTTATTAATTATATTGAAATACACATTTGTAGAGTATTCACCAGGCGACATTTATCAATACAGATACACTTTAATGTGTGTGTGGATATTGGAATATATGTATAATACGAATATTTTTTGTTGTCTCCGTTTATCTTGTTTATCGTGGATTTCATTATGGCTGTGGTTGCGTGTCTTTTGCTTTGCGGTGGCTTATGTCGCCATTCGATTTTGAAAATGTAAATCTCTTGTACTCATCCTACTCCATCTTATCCTCCAACACAATCCCACCTCCAACTTCTCCTGCTTCTCCTGCTTCTCCTGCTCAAGTTGTCGTCGATGGCGATGGCGGCGTCGTTTGTCAACATGTCAGCTGCGCTGATTGGTGATTTCGATCTGAATTATTAAGTTGCTTTTAATGCGTTTGCTTTTGCTTCTGCTTTTGCTTTTGCTAGCGCTTCTGCTTTTGTTTTTGCTTTATTCAGTTTTCGTTCGATTTTATGTGGCATACTTTTCAGCGCCCAGAGCGGCACAATGCGAAAACAAAAGCGTCAAACAGCCGCTAAACCAGACAACAACAACAACAACAATCAGTAGAACAACAACAACAACAACAATCAGTAGAACAACAACAACAAAAGCATATATTGAGTGCAAGTGGATCACTTGGATTCGCCTTCGCCTCGTAATTGGTTCTTTACATTATTTAGTGACATTTGACGTAGATGCTAAGTATTTTTGGATTGCCCCAGAGAGAGAGAGAGAGAGAGAGAGAGAGTGTGTGAGTAAGAGAGAGAAGACTACTGAGTGAGAGACAGAGATAGCGAGAGATAACGATGTGGTTTTCCAAGTGGTTTAAGTCAAGTGCCAAGTGGATTCGATATCAACAATCTATGAGTATAGGCCGTATTTAATGATGGGTTAGACAAGCAACAAAATCTTTTTATAAATATATCCATAAGATCTTATAATATAATGAAAAGGCATGTGAAATTTTTAAGGCCTTAAATAGCTTCCTTTTTTTATTTTTTTTATTTATTTTTTATACATTATCTATGATTACATTTATAGTGTCATATCAGGATTTTTATATTACAGATTTAAACGTGACAGTGTGGGAAGCGAGCCCAGTTATTTTGCACACTGAAATTCTAATTATGTGATAAAATAGCTTTTAACTAATGATAACGGAAAAATAATTCCTTGAAGCTCGGATTTCTTTCAAGCGATTTATGTTGAACCAAAAGTTTTTTAGAAATCTTAAGTTTTATCAGAAACTTATTGAAAAGAAAGGCAATTATTACACATATGTATATATTTATTTATAAGTATATTATAGTTCGTCAACATGCAAAGAAAAAGGATTACAAATCGACCACAAAAAGGCAAACGACTTTAATAAACCAAAGTCCTGAGTCTATAAGATTTACGAGCTGATTTCAAGAGATACAAATGAGATACACACATGTACAGACAGGGGAGAAGGTTGAAAGAGAGAGAGAGAGAATCGTAGAGAGAGAGTGAGAGAGAGAGGGGGTAAGGGGTTGAGCGTTTTTTGGGTTGAAGCTCTCATCAAGTTGTCCAAAGCAAAACTTTCAATTGCATTTTGGCCAAGTTACTTTTGGCTTATCTTTATTATCGCCGCTGTTATTAACTATGGGGAAAGTGGAAAGGGGAGCAGGGAGGGGATGTGTGTGTGTGTGTGTGTGTGTGTGTGTGTAGTGGCTCATAAAGTATGTCATGTGTCATAAATGACAGATTCTTAGGCATACTTCATTGATCCCTTTTGGCCGCAACGTTTTTACGACGAGATGCCGCCACAAACACACACACACACACACACACACACACATACAAATTGTTGCAGTATCTATGACAGACACACACACACACATACATACATATATGTAGAGAGTGCGTGTTTGAAGTTTGCTTTTGATAAATGAATGGATTTTCAAAGGCGACGTTAATGAAATACGCACACAAGACGGCAACACCAGAGAGCAGCATGAAGAGCAGAATCACAAGGAGTCCTCACTATGTGTGTGTGTGTGTGTGTGTGTGTGTGTGTTTGAGCTTCCATATATCCTTCAATCTATCAAACTCACGTGTCCGTCGTGTCTCAATTTACTCGCTTAGTTTATGTTCAACTGGCGGACGCTTCCCGGTTGAACCTTCTGGCGACTATTTTGATAGAGTCCGTTTGGCATATTTATGAAGTTAACGCTCCAGGAGCGAGAGAGATGGAAAACAGAGACAGAGACAGAGAGAGAGAGAGAGAAAGTCTCGACTTGAACTCATAGTCTGCTGCCTTTCTCCTCTCCCTCTTTTCTCTTGTGCGTGTTTGTTTATTTTTGCATACAAAATCAAGCATTAGAAATAACTAGTTTATTTTCTGAAACATAAACATATATAAATAACTATATACCAAGATGAAAGTTACATTCCAGTAATACATTAATTTTGGTAACTCATCCATTTTTACATAATTCA
The DNA here is from genome assembly GCA_035042165.1 of Drosophila kuntzei. NCBI lineage: Eukaryota > Metazoa > Arthropoda > Insecta > Diptera > Drosophilidae > Drosophila > Drosophila kuntzei. The sequence continues at coordinate 1,217,926 of JAWNLU010001329.1, read as the reverse complement.
TATAATCCATAAAGTTATCTAAGGTTTATTATATTTTATTTTCAATTAAATTAGAAATAACTAGTTTATTTTCTGAAACATATTTATAAATAACTATATATGAAGAAGAAAATTACTTTCCAGTAATACTTTAATTTTGGTAACTCCTCCATTTTTACACAATTCATATAAGAAGAAAATTACTTTCCAGTAATACTTTAATTTTGGTAACTCCTCCATTTTTACACAATTCATATAAGAAGAAAATTACTTTCCAGTAATACTTTAATTTTGGTAACTCCTCCATTTTTACATAATCCATATTTTTTGCTTACTCTTTTAATGTATTCAAAGGTTTATTAAATATTATTTTCAATTAAATTCCACTTGACGTAGGAAAATATTCTTAATTAGCAATTCCTAAAAGTTTTAAAGTAAGTATCGCATAATTGTTTGCATAAAATTATAAAAATAATTTTTATAATTAATTAATTAATATTTAAACTAACTCTAAAAACTTAATTTGTATTAATAAAGTGTAAAAGTCTTTTTTTTGAAAAGAATCACAAACAAACAGTATTCGAGTATAAGCTCGTAATTCTTCAGCTTTTATTCAATCGTATTACCTCTGGATTAACCTCTAGAAAATCTTGGCAACTAGTATGCCTTGAATTCGAAATTTTCCTTTGATATAAGAAAGTTACATAATATTTTCCATTCTGTTTCCTGAGCTCACCTGGAGCACAGTTCAACATGTAAAAATTTCAGTTTTCTTTTCGTATTATTTTTTTTTTTGTATGATTTTTTCAAATTTTCATATGTCGTCGAGCCTTTCTAAGTGTTAACAAAATTTGATTCTGATATTCGGTAATTTCAATTTTGATAAAATAAATTTCTAAAGAGATGTAAAGTAAATTCGTGTCCGTTTCAGTTAATGAGGCAATATGTAAACAGAAGATACCCCATTTCAAATAAGGTTGGTAAGATCCGTAACATTAAAATCACTTCCCGTGTTACATTTTTAAAGTCTTGCAGAAGATGGTACCATGGCACAAGATGAAGTTTGCATCTTCAAGCAATTCAAAATCAACATGATTGAAAGTTACTTTGTTGGTAATTTGATATCAAATAATATTGCAACGTATTTACAATTTAAATAATATTTGTACATAATTCGGTAAGTTATTTTGATGTTCTTAGAAAATAATGAATTCTATTTAATTTATTGTATTACAGCATGGCGCAGCCAAAGTATAAGTAATCATTTATAATTCAACTACTGCTCTACATATTTGTATGACAACTTGTAAGTATTATTTGATTTGAATTTCCTCTTTCTCTAACTTAGATCCCATTCTATAGAAATTTTAGACGGTACCACATGGAGATTATGGATTGCGTCAAGTTCATCAAGTAAAATCATTAATATCATAACATCACCAATTTAGTAAATATGGGACGGTACCAGCCTTTTAATATATCTATATTGAGGCTGTTGATTGCGTCACAATTAATAATAATAATTATTTACTTTTTGTATTTATATAATTCACCAATTTATAAATAAGAAAAATAAAAAAATTGCAGTACGGCGCAAGCAAAGTTTTTCAGCATTATAATTTATTGCAGATAATCATGATCATAATCATAATAACTAAAAATTACAGTAGATAATACTTTTAGTGAATATTTTGAGATAAATGATGGCAAAATTATTAATTCATTACTAATTTTTATTAATTGTAAACTGTTTAATCTCTAATATTTAAAAAGAGGGACTTGCGCTTTAAAAAATAAACATTAGCTTGTTGCACAATTTATTATACTATATATTTTAATTAAAAATTAAATTTAAAAAGAAAATGATTGGCCTAGAAAATGTCAATGAGACCAAGCTGAAATTAGAGAATATTTGTTAGAACAGTTTAGTTAAATATAATATGGAGACACTAGGAATAAATAAAATAATTTTCAGAGATTTATGGCAAATTGGCTTTGATGGAAAAATTAATGTTGATTTATTACAAATTTGCAGGGATTAAAACCGAAATGAATATCGGTTTTAGTTACGGTTTCGGTTATGCTCGAATTAAGGTTTTCGGTTATCGGTTATGCAAAATCTTGGAGTAATGACTTTGACAAAGTTATGGCAGTTCAAAGTTATCAAAGTTGCTCAGTAGCTGCGACGGCCAGAACCGAAATTAACCCTTATAAATGAATCGGTTACTAAACGGTTATTTCGGTTTAAAGAATTTCGGCTTATGGTTTCGGTACAGCAAAAAAACATTTTTTTCGGTTACGGTTTCAGTTACGGTTACAAATTTAAATGGGTTTTTACCGGTTAAACGTTACGATTTCGGTCAAGGTTTTAATCCCTGCTAATTTGTATTAATTGTGAACTGTTTAATCTTTAATATTTAAAAAGAATTAGCTTGAAGCTCAATTTATTTCATTATTATACTATACATTTAAATTAAAAATTAATATTAAAATATTTTAGATAACAAAATAAATTATATTTGAATGAAGAAAAAGAAAAACCCAATGAGACGAAGCTAAAATTAGAGAATATTTAGTTAGTTAGATTAGTTAATAATAATAATTTAGAGTAACTAGGTGTATTGAAATAAATTAAATAAAAATTGATGCCATTTGCACATTGAATGACATTTTGTAAAAGTCGTCATGAAGTTTGCTGTGGAAATTGCCGTGCAATTGTTTTTCCCAAGTGACGTGTTCCTTAAACGAATTTCCAATTGATTCGCTGAGAAGTGTTGGCCAATTGTAATGGCTTTAACTCGAAAATGGGCAAGTGAATGGAGTCGGACAGATGTCTGGGAACTGCAGCAGGCCTTGTTTCATTCGTATTATGAATTAAGCTCGGGAAACGGCTCAATAATTGCAAACTACTGAAGCATTTAATATTTTGAGTGCATTTCCGCGTTACGCGTGGACTGAAAAAAGGTGCGAGATGGAGACAGGGAAATAAATAAAGAAAGAAAAACGAAGAATGGGAGGAACACACATGAAAATCGAAAGTCCAAACGGGTCTCAGGTCAGGTCAAGTCAGTTCAGTTCAGTTCATTTGAAGTTGGGTTCGTTGAGATCCCAGACTCCTGGCTCGTCCGGCCGTAAAGTTAATAAAGCGCCCTGGAGGCGATAAACAATTTGCGTTTGTCCAAAAGTCCAGCAGCAGACGGAGAACATCAAGGGGTAAGAGATGAGGAGTGAAAAGGAGTGAAAACGAGTGAAAAGGAGTGAAAAGTGTTGTGGAAAGGAAGTCAGTTCCATGCAGCGTCGGTTTGCCCCGAAGGCGTCAGTAGCTACGGCTCAACGGACTGCGAACTTGAAATTCTAATTGGCATTTTATGCCGGGCCACGCCTACAATACAAAACCACCGCCCCCACTTTTCCATTCCCCTCACAATCACCGTCATAGGAGGAGGAAACTGTCGAACAGGTGTGAAATCGTTGACGAATTCTCACGAATACGTTTAATCCGCTTTCTGATTTTTGTTGCAGCCACTGGAAACATTGTGTATGTGTGTGGCTGTGTGTGTGTGTGTGTGTGGGAGGAGGGGGGTTGAGGAAGGTTCAGGACCCGGTTTTGCATTTTGCGGGCGATATCATGTTGGATTAAAAGCGCGTCGTGCCCTTCGTTGCAAATTAATTTCGTGTACATGTCCTGCAGCCTTTAGCAAGTTTATGCGCCTGCATCCACATGATGTGTGTACACTCAGAAAAATATGACATCCTAAGACCGCAATTGAATTTATACCGTTTTGTTCTTATCTTTTAAGATTGCTGTGTGCTTAAAATCTTACATTTCATATGAATCGATCTTAAATTTAAATTTTCGATTGACAGCTGTATAATATAATAGTTCGATTTTAATCAAATTTAGTCAGAATATATAAGACCAAGACAAATGTAAAATTTGTGAGTTTGGTTAAAATACTACTACAAAAAACAATAGAGTTTTTCCTACTAAATTATTTTAAGATTTTTTTGTACTAAAAATAAATAATATTCCAGATTAAATCAACTTAAAGATAAGAATGTTTTGTTCTAGAAACAATTTCATTGTGGGATATGCCGGTAATTTTTTCGTTTATTGTCGTGCCTTAGAATTCGCAACTGGTTCTAGCGACCTTGAGCTAGAATCGTTGGTCAAGTCAGCACCCATTACAATGGAGAAACGTGTCTAACCAACAAAATCAACTATTATTAAATAGTATTTAATTTTGTTATTTGCTTAATATTAGTATACATATTAGTGTATGTTTGAGGAGTAAATGAAATTAAATATGACAATGTTTTATACTAGAAACAAGTACATTTTGGGATTAGATCAAGATTTTTGTGTACATAAACTAGTATGATTTGATCTTTTAAATACTTGAATTAATACTAAAACGTACTTAAAGGATCCAGACTTGCGAGAACCGAACTTGTAATTGGATTTTTGTTTTCAGTTGAGGAAACTTCGAACTCAAACAGCTTTTAAGATCGTTTGTAATTGAAAATAGCCTGTTTAAGTACGGAAATCTTGATTTTTTTTTCTGAGTGTAGTTGTGTGTGTATAGGTGTGTGTGTGTAGGTGTGTGTGTTGTGCCGCCAGTCCGTCTGCATATCGAGTTACCCAGCTACAACCTGTCCATCACTTGGCCCCTTGTCGGTGGCATGCACCCACAGTCTGTGTGCCATGTTGTCCTCCTGACGTCCTGACGTCCTGGTGTTCTGTGTCCGTGTTTGTGTCTGTGTCTGTGTCCGTGTCTGTACCTCCTCCCGGCAACCGACAACCGACAACGGACAACCAACAACCGACCGACAACCGCAAATGTTAAAGCGGCGTGACTTTATTTGATTGTCTGGCGAGTGCGCTGGCATTTCGGTTTCAGTTGTTTTTAGATCCGCTTGAAATTATACAAAAACAGTAGATCCTTTTTAGCATAACAGGATTGTTGTCCAAATTGAAATTAAGACCCTTTTGCTCGCTTTTTTCTTCGACATGTCGATTGTTATGACTTGACTGGGGCAACTTGCAAATTGTTTATTTTGCGTTTCATTTTATTGCGATTATGTGGGAGGAACCAATCCTACTGGGTCTTATTTTCAGCTAATCATGACGCCTTCTCCATATATTTCTTGAATATACATACATATGTATGTAGTTCCTTTTAAGAATATACTTAATTCGGAGCAGTTGATAATTATCAATGAAATTCACTTTTCATTTTGAAATCTTCTTCAAATCTACTTTTTTTCAGAATAGAAATATTTAAAGAAAAATATTGTTAACTCAGTATTATAATTATTACTGATTTTAATGAGCTTTACATTTAATGAATATATAAGTGAATAATTTAGGTGAATGATTTTTGAGATTTACATTTTTTTAATATAAAAATTACATATTTTTGTGTCGTATTATTTACGAGTTTGTTTGCTTTTAAATTCAGGGAAAACAAAATTTGTAACTTCTTACTTTCAACTGAATAATTGCATTATTAAATTATTATAAATATATTGAATTCGAAGCAGGGACAGCTAAGATATTAAAATATCAGATGTCAGTTAAAGGTAGATTTTAGACCAACCGATTTCAATACAATTTGGTCAGAATGTATAATAACAAATACTTGTATCTTATGAATCGAAAATACAAACATCAATTACAAGTTACAACCCTTCTGTTATTAAGTATAATCAAAATTTCTTCATTTTCAGAGAGCAACTGAATTAATGAACAATCCTTAAAGAAGCATCGCAATTATTACTTCACATTTTGCTGCATCCTTTGCACTTTCCTGGTACTTGTTCTATGTGGAAATGCAAGTGAGGTGCTTGAGAAAGCTTATCTTGTAATTTTCAATTGCTGTGAGGTAAGCATACGCATTTCCACTCTACGCTTTTGCACTCGAGTAAGCTTAAGTTTAACAATCATTCGATTAAATACTCTTCTTTTTGAAGCTTAGTCTTTTCCAAGTGGTTTTTATTTTCAAATGCTTAGAGATAGGCTGCAGCCTAGATTTACTTTCTTACTTTCCTTTAAGCATTCTGGCCGATATTATGATACATATTTCTCAACAACATTACTTGCATTCTGTTTTCTCATTCCCACTTCAGAGAGATGTTTTTAATGTGTATTCAATTTAAGCTACCTTAATTTGGTATGAAGATTGAAAGCTACTTATTGAATGCTACTTCTGCATCTACATCTTGGATTTGATTTGAATCGAAAAATCACACAGCATTTAATAATTTATTGCCAAATGAAATAGAAGTAGGGAACAATTAGTTCAAATTCTTTTTTAATTAAAATTAGATATAACTAAAATATTCAACATTTATTTTGAATTAATTTTTAATTTTTAGATATAATGTCTATTTAAATGTGTGTTTTTAAGAAAGAGAAATTTCCTTAATGAAATGAAGATTATAAGATATTTTAACGAAACAGAAATAAAGAAATATCAATTCATATTCGATTATAGCTTAATTTTATATCAAATAAATCATAAATATTAAACATTTATTTATTTAAATCTCGACTAAAAGCAGCAAAACATTGATTTTAAATTAATTTTTATTTATTTAGATAATTTGTCTGTGTGGTCATAATAAATTATTTTTTATGCTTATTTGGACTGAGAAATATTTCAAGTTAAACTGCAAAATTTAAAAACAATTAGTAGGATTAGATTATTGGATATTATTATCGAAACAGAAGTACAGAAAAATTAGTACATAGTTCAATCAGATAAAACTAAGATATTAAATATCAATTATTTTTTAGATAAATTGTCTTTTTAAATGTGGACATAAAACATACAATTTTATATTTATTAAGACAGAAAAATTTCCCAAATGAAACTACAAAATTAATTAATATTATTTTTATTAATAATAATTAATTAATTAGCTTATTGAATATTTTTACGAAACAGAAGTAAAGAACAATTAGTTCACATTCGTATCTAGTTTTAGTTTATATCAAATAAATCTATAATATTGAATATTTATTATGAATTAATTTTTATTTTATAAATAAATTGTCTAGATGGTCACAATTAATTAATTGTTAAATTTTTTAAGACAGAAAAATTTTCCAAAAGAAACTGTAAGAATAATTTAAAGATTTCGATTATTGGATATTAAAAAGTAAAGAACAATTAGTTCACATTTGTTTATCGATTATATGAGATTAAACTAAAATATAAAATATTTATTTTAAATTAATTTTTATATTTTTAGATAATTTGTCTATGTGGTCATAATACATTAAAAGTTATATTTTTTAAGACAGTGAAATTTTACGAATTAACTTCAAAATGTATTTTACATTTTAAAGAAATAGAAGTAAAGAACAATTGGTTCACAATGGTTTATATCACATAAAACTAAAATATAGAATATTTACTTTAAATTAATTATAGTAAATAGTCATAGTAAAATAATTTTTATATTTATTTATACTGAGAAATATTCCAAATGACACTGCAAATTTCCAAAACAATTAGTAGTGTTAGATATTAGGATATGTTAACGAGTTAAAACCCCGTTTATTTGTATAAACTATGAGATGTTTGGAATGTCATTCATTGTCACGTATCCAGGACTTGCTAATCTCCTTCATAGTCCATGCTAATGTCCTTTTTTTCGTTGGCCATTTGCAGGGAAAGCGACATAAAAATATGTTTATCAAACTCGGAAAGTACATAAAAGTTTTTGTATTATAATAAATATATTTATACATCGGACATTACTTGACATGCTCATCCATTTAAGCAGTTTCCTCCCCTAGCTCTGCTCTGTCCTGGGACTCCTTTCACAAGGCATAAACATAAACATAGACATAAAAAAAAGAAAGAGAAGAAAACTGTGAAAAATACATACATAAGTGCCGATTAAATCTTTATTTTCAGCCTTGACGCACGCAGAACTGGTTGACGATGAAGGATGGAGGGAGGGGAATGACGGTGTCAGGACGTGATGTGTCCAGGATATTTGGTTACGCATTTTTGAGGACACGCTGTTGACAGACATGTGACATTTGGATGGGCGAAACGGTTGATCGTGCAACCTGATGATTTAATAACTGGCAAAGCTGATTAGGAGTTGGACTAGCCGATAAAGCAGGAGAAGAAGGAGAGGGAGAAGGAAGAAGAGAAGAGGAGGAGGATGAGGAGGAGGGTGCGTCCAATGACCGGCAAATGATACAAAGGAAAGGGGTTGCAAATATTTTTAAAGGTTGCTGCAAAATTTTGAAAGGGGATGCAAGGAAATCAAGTAGGGGAAAAACTTACCACCAAGGATAACATTGCTTGTTGCTTTCCCATTGTTGTTGTTGCTGTTGTTGTTGGTCTTTTTGCTGTTGCTGTTGTCACCGCAGTGTGTTTGTGTGTGTGTGTGTGTGTGTGTGTGTGTGTACAACGTGTGTGTGATTGATGACAACTCAAATAAGCGATGATTGATGCTTATTTTACACTTTTCGTTACAACACACGGCGACACATGTTTATTTATGTATGTGTCTGTGTTATACGTATCGGTGTGTGTGTGTGTGTGTGTCGGTGTGTGTGTGTGTTTGTGTTTGCATCGGCGGCTTTTTTGGCTGGTTTATACAACATATATGGGGATTATTATGAGCACACGTTCGAGCGTCTCCAGACGCCGACAGCAGCAACAACAGCAACAGCAACAACAACAGCAACAACAATTACAACAACAACAGAAACAACAATCACAACAACAATAACAATGGCAATGCCGTCAACGAGCCGCAATCATCAATGTTACCAACAGTCTCACCCACCGTCCAAAAGTGGGCTACAATCTGTGTTAGTGTATTGGTAATTGCTTGAATTTCCCTGTACACTGAGAAAAAAATAAAGATTTATGTACTTAAACAGGCTATTTTCAAGTACAAACTATCTTAAAAGCTGTTTAAGTTCGGAATTTCCTCAACTGACAACAAAAATCTTAATTCAAGTTCGGTTTTCGCAAGTTCGGAAATTTTAAAATGAGATTTTTCTGTGATAAGTACGTTTTGGAATTAATTCAATATCGAAATAAACTGGTATAAGTACACAAAAATCTTGATCTAATCCTAAAATGTACTTGTTTCTAGTACAAAACATTGTCATATTTTATTTCATTTAATCCTAACAAAATTAAATACTATTTAATAATAGTGGATTTTGGTGGTTAGACACGTTTCTCCATTGTAATGGGTGCTGAATGATTCAAGCTTAAGATCGCTAGAACCAGTTGCGAATTCTAAGGCGCGACAATGAAAGAAAAAATTAGCCGCATATCCCACAATGAACTTGTTTCAAGAACAAAACATTCTCATCTTTAAGTTCATTTAAATCTTGAAAAATAACTATTGTTAGTAAAAAAAAATCTTAAAATAATTTAGTAGGAAAAACTCTATTGTTTTTTCTAGAAGTATCTTAAGCAGACTCAAAAATTTTATTAAAAAAGTTTTATTAAAATCTGACTATTGTATCGTACAGTCGAAAATTTAAATTTAAGACCGATTCATATTAAATTTAAAATTTTAAGTAAACAGCAATCTAAAAATTTTAAGAATAAAACGGCATAAATTCAAGTTCAGTCGTATCTAAGTTTAGGATGGCTTTTTTTTCTGAGTGTATGCATATGCGTGTGCGTGTGTGTGTGTGTGTATGTGGGCGAGAGGTGTTCTTGTGGTTTACTTATTGCTGCACTGCAATACATCATCGGCTGCCAGTCAACCCGGTAGAAGTTTCTGCAGAAACCATCACACGACATTGACTCCTACTCCTACCTCCGTTGTCCATTCTCCGTCCTCCATTCTCCGTCCTCCATGCCTCTATTCGCTGTCGCGCGCACAAAGTTAGCCGCCACATGCCACATGCCACATCTCATCACATGGTTAGAGGCAGTGGCAACAACTGTTCGTTGACACCTTTAAAATGCATCAATGTCACGGCTGCACTTGAAAAATGTTAACTGAAAATTAAGAGTTTGCTATATTATTTCTTAATGTTTGTTATCAACGCCATTAACTTGTCAATTGTTGAGCCAATAACAATGCTAATTAAAGCCAGCTAAATTTTGGTAATTTTGCCATAGAGAAATATTTAGGTTCGATTTGCAAACCTTTGCTTAATTTACTACAATAAAATATTCTTATTGATTTAGTTGTTTTTCATATTCTTAATCCTATTAAGATTATTATTAAAAGATATTCGAATGTTAATTATAATATAAATTTATTTGAAGATTTTAATATGAATTATATTTATTCAAAGTCTCAAATAGCTGTGCAATTTTAGAAAACCATTGCGTTTTGAAAACTATTTTAATTTGAAACCAAACCTTTTATTTCTGGAAGTGTTTCGGCTCAGGTTCGGGTTCTCGGTGTAAATAAATTGATGGGTTCGGACTGCTTGAAATCCCGAACCGAAGCCTTGTACTATACAAATCTATAATTTGTAGCATTTTTACAAAGTAATTTAAATAAAATAGCTAAAGTTTATTTATTATATGCATAAAAAAAAGTATAAACAAGGCTCCAAGACTATATTTTTCAAATCTACTTTTACAATTAGTTTCCAAAGAAACAAAATCGTTTCCAAAATGGAATTTTATATTATTTATTATCTTTCTTATTTACAAATACTTTATATGAAATTCGGCAAAATTTATAACGAATCTTTATGTCATTAATTATCAAGCTATAAATAAATAAAAGTTAATAAGTATTTGAGCAGAGTTAGAAATACTTACAGCATGCACTGTTTATTAGTTGCCAAATGGCCATAGATTTGTATGTATGTACAGTGACTCTTAGCTTAGTTGACCCAATACTCTTATATTTTCACAAATTTGAAATGAATTTATCTTTTAATGTTAATGAGATTTAAATAAATAATAATTTAAATAAAAGCAGATTTGTTATTTAATGCTTATACTTAAGCAAAATAATTTCATTTTATTATTTTTATAAAACAGAGACCGTAATCATTATATTATATTATAAATACCTTTAAATTTTTTACGTTTTCAATGTTAATTTTAGATTTTTGTTTTTAAAAGAAAAAAAACAAAAATGGTCTAAGTTTTATTAAATCCCTCCAAACTAATGATTATTATTGAGGAAAAACGTTAAAAATCAGAAATTGTAATATAATAAAGATTTTGGTGTGAATCATATTTTTCCAGGCCCTTTATAAGTTGGTTTTTCTTGTAATAAAAAAAAAACTTTATTTGCGTTCGCTGGTTTAAAGTGCAGTGGGTCAAATAAGCTGGGAGCCACTGTATACTCATACGTATTTAAATTCTTTGTCTGTTGATCGTTTTATTATTAGAAAAAAGATTTCTTAACAATATAAACTGATTAATTGTAGGCAAGAAAAAAAAAACATTTGTTTTTGGCACATTTACAAAATGTTAAAGGTTGAAGGCAGTTCTAGGGCTTCACAAAGAAGATGGCGGGTGGTGCAGTGTTGGGCCGTGACCTTGAGACCTCACCTGTCTGTGTCATTGGCCAGAGCTGCAAAGAGAAATATTCGGAATTAAAATACTATTTAACTGAACTGGAGTGTAGTTACTTTTCTATGTCCACGCCGAAAACGTTGTCGATGCACCTGCTGCAACTTTCCACTAGAAAGCAGCGTACGCCTGCGTTGTTGCCAAGACTGCAAAAGAAAGAGAGAGAGTGAGAGAGAGAAAGAGAGAGTGAGAGAGAGAGATAGATTGAGAACGAGATAGAAACACATTGGAATGATATTAAATTATCGACTGATTGTTCCAGTGACAACTACATAAATGATTTAAATTTAATTACAAAAATTAAGAAATATGAATTATTTTTTTTATTTAATTGATCAAATTATTTTTGATTATTAAAATTAATTTATATGATAAAAATAAAAAATAATTATCATATTTCAATTTTGATATAAAAATTAAACCATAACTTTTATTTTTAATTTATATTTATATTACAAAAATAAAATAATTATTTATTTATATCATATAAATTAATTTTAATAATTAAAAATAATATTAAAATAAAAAATTGCAAGTGAATATTTGTCCTGTTTTGAAGTCAATTTTTTAAACAATTCGAACCGGATCATGAACCGAACCTATCAAATTAGTTAGAAGGCGAAGCCGCACCGGAACCGAACCACATTCTTAAATAAAAGGTTCGCTTCGAAATTTTATGCTTTCCTTATATTACACAACTATTTCAGACTTTGAAAAAAACTAATACATAAGTCATATTTAAATCCTTACATTAATTCAGCTTATTTAGTAAAAAGTCTTTTTCGTATAAAATTGAATTGGCTTAAACCGGTTTGAGAATCGAACCCATTGGTTCGAACCAATCGAACCAAGCCTGTACCAAAGTTTTGGTGGTTAATAGCCTTGATTTAAACAGACAGATATTGCTACATCGACCTGGCCGATTATACTGAACAAGAATATATATACTAGGATGCTCCGCCTCCTGCTCGCTTCGCTCGCGGAAATGAAAATTAGTTATGATGATAAATTTTAGTCAAAGTAACCTTTCGTATGAGTTTGGTTGAGATATCATAAGAAACAAAAAAATGTTTCATACTAAAGGTTAATTTGCATCCGCTTGTCCCTATATGATATAGTAATCTGACTTTGGCTAAATTTGGTCAGAATGTAAGAGACAGTACCAAACATATAATCTGTAAGTTTGGTTAAGATATCTTAAGAAACAAAAAAAGTTTTTCATACAAAGCAATTCCCTGACCTCTGACCTCAGGTAAATACGCTTGCAGGTGGAATTTTACAAAACGCCGTCTTATTGCCCGATGAAATTGCCTCATCTATGTTGTGTGAAAATTTTAGCCTTTTCTCTTTAGCCGTTTGGCCTATTTTGCTCATGAAATATTATTATTTGTAATTAAATAATAATGTAAATATAAATAAATCAAAGTTAAAGTTAAAGTTGAAGACTGTAAAAGACACGCTCACCTGTAAGTTGACATCGTATTTGATGCGTTGAGTCAACGTCGGCGCCAGTTGCTGCAACAGTCGCTGCAGCCAAGCGACTCCTTGCCACAGATCCTCGTCCCTCAAGTGGCAGATGTGCAAGGGGCAGCCTGTGGAGCGGGCCAGTTGCTCCAGACCGAAGGCGTGCTCCACATCGTACAGCTGGACACCGTCACGATGGCGAGTGGCAACCAGGAGGACGGGCTTGCCGCACATTGCCTCATGTTGCAGGCAGCGTTGCAAGAGGTCAAAGTTCGACTGCAACTTCTCGTTGCTGGCGCTGAGATCAAAGCAGAAGATGAGCGCATTGCAGCTGGCATAATAATATGGCCAGATGCGTTGCATGTCCGCACTTCCCCCCACCTCAGTCAGCAGCAATGTGGCAACCTTTGACTGCGTCTCTCCTCCTGCTTCGATCCGATAACAGCGCACTCCATTTGTGGGTCCCAGATCGTCAACTTCGCGCTGCTTTCCACTGAGTCTCAGTCCCAACTCCGTTTTCCCACTGCCGGTGGCCCCTAAAAGCAGCACCTTGAACTGCAGCTTCGTTGCAGCTCCTTGTGGCGTCTCCTTGCAACAACGGCAACAACGGCAACAACAGCAACAACAGCGCAGCTTACCGCACATTAAACCCATTAGCACATGGCCAATTCTCTTTTTAATTATTTTTTATTTTTATCTTTTTATTATTCTCTTTGTCGGTTGATTTTACACTTATGCTCGCATTTGTTTGTTTACATGCAGCGTCTGCCAGCTGATTTGGCCAATTGTTGTCCCTGGCAACAACAGCGGCCGTGTGTTGTGGCCAATACCATGCCAAGGTTGCCATGGTTACCATGGTTGCCATGGTTAGACCACGTATTCACTCTCAACCCCAGGGCTGCAATCCATACCGGATCATTAACCGAACCTTTGAAACTATTTACACCCCGAACTACAAAAATATTAGGTTCGGTTCGGATAAAAAAATTATTACATTAATTTTATAATATTTTAATAGAATATAATATAATATAATATAATATAATATATAATAATATATAATTTTAATATTTTAATATTCGAATAAAAATCATAAAATAATAATTGATATGTTAAGCTTAATTTATTTAGATTATTTAAAACATTTCAATTTGTTTTAATACATAATATAATATTTTTTAAAAATTAAGGAAAATTAATATAATACAAAGATTTATGAAAAATGGTTCGAACCCAAACTGTGCGTTCAGGGGGTATATAAACCGGTTTGTGAACCTAACCTATGTACGTCTTGACTTATGGTTCGAATTTGAGATGGGCACGGGCCCAAATCCAATTTTTGAAGCCCGGCTCGACAAGTGTTCAAAAAGCCCGGCCCGAAATTATTTTATACAAATTTGTTTTAAAGATTTTTACTTACGTTTTTAATTGAATCAAACAAAATTTTAACTGAAGAGCGTAAATTTTAAACATATCGATACGTATCGATAAAAATTTTGCGAGATTTCGGCCCTACCGGACTTCGGGCTTGCGCTGAGGTCCGGGCCCGAACGAAAAAAGCCCGTTTGCAATTTTCAGGCACGAATCCCGTGGATTTTTTGAAGGGGCCCGCGGGTGACGAAGCCCGAAAAAGGCAGTGCCCATCTCTAGGTTGAATCACCGAACCGAACCTTTACCAAAAAGTTGGTGGTTGGTTAAGCCTTGGTTAAGCCAAATTAACTATACCCTAAAAAGTATAGTAAAAATGGGCAGAAAAGTGTATAATGTGTTTGGCAGACCCCATGAACTATATAAATATATTCTTGTTTTTAAATAACAGTTTAAGCTTCAACGTTTATTTTGAAATTGAATCTCAAATTGAAATTCAACTGTTTCTGTTAAAAAGCTGCTGTTATGCTAAATCGTACTGTTAGTTAACAGTTATGTTTACTATAGTATCAGCTGCTGTTAGTTAACAGTAACACTTGCTGTGACTTTTCGAAAAATGTTGCCAGTGCTTTCCGCTAGAGGTCGCTTTGTCCCAATCTACGCCTAACGGTACATATGAGCTTTTCAAATGCACCTTTAATATTCAGATAAAATTCCCAAAGGGAATTACCCCATATTAAAAAAAGTATTTTACTGAATAATGTCCCAACAGAAAAGTGATGGGATAAATCAAAGTTAATTTAATTCAAGTCAATGATGAAATCGAATCACACAAAAAGATTTACAAATTCAAATATTCATGTTATTTTATATCCTTGTTACCCAAATTTATTTCCTAGAACCAAAGCCTCATATTCCCAGAAGGTAAACCCCTTAAGGCCTTAGAGCAGGTGGTACAGTATACATTTTCCAAAGCTTTGTCAAACTGCGAGACCTTCAAATGTGGAGCATTAATTGTGACTACACTGCAAAAAATACCAACTTCTAAAATCAAGAACATTTATCTTTTTTCATTTTTTCTTAAAATACCCCAATCAAGGATTAAGAATTAATCAATTAAAATTTTATGTGCTCGACGTATAATTTAGACCAAAACTCTTAGTTCTGAGACCAAAATCTTTATTTTAAACCATTTTTCTTAACAGTGTACAAATTCCTGGAAAATTAATTAGCTTGCCGTCAAGAAGTGCAAAATTCGCAAAATTACAGGCAACATATTACAGGTACATATTAAGTATACCGCTGTAAGATTTACCTTTGATGAGAAATTCCATCAACTTGGCCACAAATACGAGAATTGTACAGCTTTTGTAACTCTTTCTCGTTTTTGGATACACATTCGCTAATCGCCAGATGTGGCAGATGTTTTGAGCTGGGGACTAAGCTTGAAAGCAGCTCTTTGTGTTATTGCATTGCATAATGGCGTCAATGGCGCCCGAAACCGTTAGGCACTGTTAACTGTTAACTCGACACACACTCGACCCCATCCGAAAACACCCCATGTGAACTCTCATGCCACCTTGAATTGAAAAGTAAGCAAGCTAAACGTTCCCCGAACTTTGTCGCCTTTTGTATCCGAACGTCTGTAGCCTTGAGGCAGTCGTCAACGTCTTTTAAAATACCCTGCACCCGTTGATAATGTGTAAATAAGGGTTTTATCAGTTTGTGCAAATTTATGTAACAGACCCAAAGAGAAAATTTCGATTAAATAAAGTGTAAATATTATATATTGAATCGGTTAAGCTATGACAAACCGTCTATCTTTAATAGTGTGTAGTTCTCAAAGTGTATTCAAGTTAGAGGCACCAAATATTGAGCATATATTCCTACATACTTTAAGATTAAATTAGACTTTTTTAAATTCATAGCTTCTATGTATCCTGAAAATTTCATTCCGATTGCAGAATTAACTTAGAAGTTACTCAAAAAACTATTTTCCATAATGTCAAGCAGGTGAATCCATGAAATTTATCATGCTCTCTATACTGAAAATAGCATTAGGATCGCATGACAAACATACAAGTTATTCAAGCATCTATTTTTTAATGAAAAGCTTGCTGGATAAGCATGCACTGATAAAAAAGGGTTTGTTTCTTAGACAAATATTGTTAGATTTGTGAGAAAAATTATTTATTTAAAAAATAATGATATATTGAAAAAGATCTAGATATTAACATTGTGATTTTTTTTTATTTTTATTTATATTTTCTTGAAGATTATTATGAAATAGGGCTTCATCTAGCGAGAAGGGAAGTTTGAATGCGTGTTCAGGTTAAAGTTAGTTAAAGGGCATCTGTTAGTCGAGTACTCTCAACTTCCTCTTGTTCTCTTCCTGGCTTTCTTGGCCTGGTAACTCTTTTGTGATGTTCCTCCGACCGAGGTACAAATATGAATATGATGTTGTCAGTCTTACATTAGTTGTTCGCCTCGGCAACCATCGTGTCGTCCATTTTAATATGCGCATTAATGCGGCACAAAGCGTCGCGAAAAGTGACAGCCTGGGAGCGGGGGGAACGGTGACGAAGAGGGGGGAGCGAGGAACTGGATATTCAAGCGAAGACTTTTCCATAATAGTGCAAGGATGAGGAGTATATGCAAATATATACCTGGATCTCAGCTGCAAAACCAGTTGATTGCCTGCCTGACTGCGACCTGCGACCTGCACATGTCTCAAACATTACATTTAAAGCAATATGCATATGTATATACATACATATGTATCCCAAGCGAGGTGAGCTTAAGCAGTTGTCCAAAGACTACTAATACTAATAACATGTTATATTATTTTTGAAACCAATCAATCACTAACAACAACACTAATATTTATTGATCTGATTGGGTTTTTCTGGGTTTTCCCCAATCCTTGCAACAAATGTTGGATCATTTTAAATTATTAATTTTGCTTACCCCAGATATAATTCTAATTTTAATTTTTCTTTACAGTATATTGCTTATATTTATATTTAATATTAATTTTATTTTAAATTGTAATCTTAATTTTTATATTTAATAATTTTTTCTTTGCCGACTGCTTTTAGTCGTGCATTAATAAATAAATAAATAAATAAATAAAATATACGATGGTTCAAGAAAAATAATTCACTTATATTGTTTGAATCATTGAAATTCTTAAAACGAAGCATTTTATTCAGATGATTTCATATTTTAAATATTAGATATACATATTTTTTTTATTCAATTAGCAAGTGTAACATATTTGTACACAGCAAATAAATCATTATAAAATGTATGTTTATAATCAGGGATTAAGACCGAAATGAATATCGGTTTCAGTTACGGTTTCGGTTATGCAAAATCTTGGAGTATCGGTTTCGTAACGGTTATCGGATTTTAATAAATTTCGGTTTAAAAATACCGGTATGGTTTCGATTCACAAAAAATAAAAAATAATGTTTTTTGGTTGACCGAAATCAGAAGCGTTATTCATTGTTTTACATAAAAACAGACTTTCTGCTCTTTTCAGCCTGGAATATAATGTTATCTGGTTACTGGAATGATCCAGTGTAATGTAATGATTTTGAATAACTTTGAACTGCCATAACTTATTCAAAAGTCAATCAATTTCCATGCGCAATGTAATGTGCATGATTATACTTCTAAATTCGTTCTGCATTTAAATTTTGTTCATTTTGAAAATTCGAAATTTTCGAAATTTTTCGAAAAATGATAAGGAGTAACACTGTAAAATTTCTAAAAAATTCGATATTTTCGAATTTTGAAAATTAATCAATTTTAAATGCAGAACGAATTTTGAGGTAAAATCATGCACAAATTTACATTGCGCATGGAAATCGATTGAGTTTTGACAAAGTTATGGCGGTTCAAAGTTATCAAAGTTGCTCCAGTAGCTGCGACGGCCAGAACCGAAATTAACCCTTATAAATGAATCGGTTACTAAACGGTTATTTTGGTTTAAAGAGTTTTGGCTTATGGGTGGCGGTACAGTGGAAAACAATTTTTCGGTTACGGTTTCAGTTACGGTTTCAATCGGTTTTCATCGGTTAAAGGTTACGGTTTCGGTTATGGTTATAATCCCTGTTTAAAATTCTATTGAATTAAGATAATATGCGGATAAAATGGCAACGACTCTAAATTAAATAGTCAATGAAGACTAAAAAATTTGATCCAACTAAAAAAAAATGTACAAAATATTTCTAAAAAAAATCGTGCTTGAATAAAGTAATTTGTACTTGTTTTAAAAAAATTCGGAATTACCGTATACTTGACACCGCATTAAATTAATTTTATCCCGGAAGCCCGGACTTTTTTCTCCTGTACAATTGTTATTTAATATGACAAGGTGAGAATCGGGCCCAGTTATTTTCAAACTGAGATTCTTTACAATTAATTAAATTATAGCATAAGGATTATGAATCAGAAAAAGAATCGATACAGTGATAGTTAGCGTTTAAAAGTTTAATCTCATATTGGATCATCAATTTATTGTAGACACACGAGAATTTCGAATGCTGCAACAATTGAATTAACCCTCGCATGTGTGCACGTCGTGAGTTTTCTAAAGCTTAAGTCAAATATTTGCCCAAGTCTCCGCCCTTTAGCTAAATGAAGCGACACCGCGTAATCGTTTGTCCTGTGCGTCCCAGCGGACGCCTCCCCCTTTCTCCATTCTCCATTCTCCTGATTTGGAACTGTGACTATCGGACGTGGCGACCCACCAACTTCAACTCCAAATCCAGCTTCAGCTCCACGGTCCACGGTTCACACACTGATAAAAAAAAGGCTTCTAAATCAAGATTTTGGTTTCAGAACTAAGAATTTCGGACTAAAGACCATAAAATTCTTAAATTCTTAGTTCTTAGAAAACACACCTTGATTTTAAGAACATAAATAAGACAAAGCTCTTATTTTTAGACTAAACAGTTTTGGATACTCAAGAAAACAAAAATTAAAAATAAATAATGCAGATGTTTCAAATATATTATTATTTTTTTGTTGTTTTATTTTGATATAAATACATTTTTTGACTGGTGATGTATTTCTCTGAGAAGAAAAGAACACTTCGTTTTTCTTCGTTTTTTTTTTCGGTTGAGTGTCATCAGCTGAGTCATTCGGGTTAAGCTCTTTCAACAACCACTTTTATCAACCGATTCCCCCAAACGGTCGCACTTTGTGACTCAGTAGATGAGAAAAAAACATGAAATGCTCAGCGGAAACGGTCTTTACCCCTTTAATTTGCTTTCTGACAAAGCTATATTGATGTAGTCTTTTTGGTACTTCGCAGTAAAAAAATTAGGCAAAGCAGAATAACGGAACTTGAGTCGTAAAAATTTTATCGAAAATATGTACACTCTGATACATATGTATCTCTGATACACGCATAAAAGCGCAAATGATTTTATTTTCTTCGACCGCGACCAAAAAATCGGAGAATAACCAGAGCAAAAAAAAAAACGGTTGTTTGTTGTGAGAAGACCGATTTACTTAAGAGACGATGAAAACGGTTTATCTCGGATGCATTGCTCAAAAGTGTTGGCAAACAAGACTTATTTTCGGACAACGAAAAACGGTCGACTGTTATTTGCAATCTCTGGACATATGTATTTGTATTTTGATTACAATTGAAGATTTTTATTCTTTTATTAAAAATTGTAATTTTTTAAATTGATATTCTTAGTATGAGTAATTTGGCCTTCAAGTTGTCTTTAAGAACAAAATATGTGCGATGCATGTTCCTGATTTTCGAAGTTGGTCAGTATTTCAGTGCAGTGGAGGCAATGGTTCAGCAACGGCTTTATTCGATTATTTGAGCGCAGCAGCATCATTTCGTTTGCTTTCCGGTTGTTTTCCTTTATCCTGCCGTCTGGATGCCGCGTCCTGGCGGACTTGACTGCTCTTTGACTATGCGACGTCATATTTCCTTTCCTTCTCGGCGTTCGCATTTTATTTTTTTTTTCTTCACTTCTACGGCATTGCCTTTGGGTTGCTTCTTTTTCTTGTTCCTGGCTTGGCTCCGGCGCACTTGTCGAGTCGTTCACCGTGTGGAAAGTTTAGTGAGCTTAGCACTGGGCGCGCCAGCTTGCCTCGGATTTCATTTCCGGCATGTTGCGGCTACGTTAAGTAACGGAGATTGCATCGCTAATGATGCAATTGTGTTTGGCGGAAATGAAAGCGGTTTCGTGTGACGACTTGCGACCGAGCCGACCACAAAATGCCCACACACACACATACACACACACACACACACCTGTTCAAGGCAAAAAATTCCAAGACTTGATGCTCAGCAAAGTGAAGGTAAATGAAGTAGAAGAAAACTGTAAATTAAGAGAGGTAAAAAAAAACTATGCGCCAGTTACTTAATTGCACTTCACTTCACGTTCGCACTTCCGTTCCATTCCGGAAGTGCATGTCAAAGCAAAAAGCTGCTCTTAAGGCGTAACTTTGTATGAAAAACATATTTTTATCCTGTCATTTTATTATCTAAGCCCTTGTTCGACTAAACTTGAAAGGATGTCAGCTAGTAAGTTGAAAACATATTGGAAACTGTCGTGTTTCTTTACGATGAAGAGATAAAGAATACATGTCCCTACAGTGGATTCATCAGTAATAAAAAAATACCCATAAATCACCCAAAATATCAAATATTAAATATCTATAATATATAATTCAATGTATTCACCATCTCCTCATCGTTTCGTTAATGTGGACGGTGTAATTATATTTTTTTAAATATATTTTATTTTTTTACAAAAATTACAAATTGAAATTTTAAATATTTAAATAAAAACTGAATGAAAATAAACAAAAATTTATAAAGTTACGCCGTTTCGCTCCTGCGCGCTTAGCTCGCATGAAAATTAGTTATTTTAATAAAGCTTAGTCTAAAAGAAAAATAAATATATATTTAAGAAGTTTTCCTCACTTCCTCACTACCACAGAGGTAATAGACTTGGATTGTTCCTATGATATAGTAATCCGATTTCGGCCAAATTTGGTCAAAATGTAAGAGACAGTCCCAAATATACAATCTGTAAATTTGGTTGGGGTACCTTAAGAAACAAAAAAATTTTTTATGCTAAAGGCTAATTTGCATCCGATTGTTCCTATGGCAGCTATATGACATAGTCATCCGAATTTGACCAAATTTGGTCAGGATGCTAGAGAAATTCCCAAATACACAATCTATGAGTTTGGTTTGGATATCTTAAGAAAAAGTTGTTCATACAAAGCAACTCCCTGACTTCTGACCTGAACTTGAGGCACTTACAGGTGGAATTTTCCAAAACCCATTCTTAAAATTGTCTCATATATGTTAAGTGAAGTGAGTATGCATATGTTCAGCTTTTTACCTTTAGCCCTTTGGCCTACACGTTGATGTGTCAGTCAGTCAGTGAGTCAGTCAGTAAGTCAGTCAGTCAGTCAGTAAGTCAGTCAGTCAGTCAGTCAGTCAGTCAGTCAGTCAGTCAGTCAGTCAGTCAGTCAGTCAGTCAGTCAGTCAGTCAGTCAGTCAGTCAGTCAGTCAGTCAGTCAGTCAGTCAGTCAGTCAGTCAGTCAGTCAGTCAGTCAGTCAGTCAGTCAGTCAGTCAGTGAGTCAGGACAAAGAGTTTTATATATATAAATTTAAGGTCTGGGGGTATTCAAAAAATTTGATTCTAAATGATGCAAGATTTGTTGCTAGAATTGGGAAAAACCCAGGAAAATGCAATTAGATCAATAAGTATTAGTATTTTATTAGTATTTGTAGAAGTATAATAAATAGTATGATAAGGGATTTCTCAAAAGATATAGAAAAATAGAGAATTTTATGGAATGGAAAGAGAGAGTTCTGTGGAGATAACATGATATGGGCTATTATAATTGGTGCATCCTACGGGGGACCGAAGAAATTGAGGCGTCTCAAAAGGGAACTGGAATCAATCTCGCTACTAATCAATTTATGAAGAAAAACAGCACCAAGAGCCACATGAATTGTTAGAATAAAATAAATATATGGAAGATATGAAAATATTTAGCAGGCCTTGTTCAAAATCTGTCATCAAGTACACTTCATAACTCGGCATCTACATCGGAAGTATAGTTTTTTTCTTTCAGGCTAAAAGAGCAATAGAGCATTAAGTGATTCCCTTTCCCTCCCGCTCGCACACACACGATGTACAATGAATCGAGTCAAACGCATCGCTGTCAATCGCCACAAAATGATTTGATGAATACGCCGGAACATCTCCGGCCAGGTTTTAGTGGGCAACCGCGTCAATACGATCCCAGAGAGTTTGGTCTGACTGTCAACGAGCATTGGCAGCATCCGAATATGTTTCGGAACATGACATGTCTGTAGTTTAGTATTATATTCAGTTGATTCAACTACCAATTTCTTAAATTTGCAGATGAAACAAATATCGGGACAATGGATACGTTCCGTCAGGCGCAACCGCGACGTACGGAATTCTGTCCACCCTTGGCACACAATCTAGGTAATCTACCGGAGGAGCATCTGGCGGATATGACGCCACCGACTCTCGATTTGAGCAATCCTACGATGTACGATACTCAAACATCGCCTTTGGGTGACAACGAGTCGAATTTATATGTGGACAGTCTGTACCACGAGATTGTGAATCGTTTTGATGAATTGCGCGAACGGATTGCCCGAGGAGACAATAAACTACAGTCGGAGGTGAGCCACGCCTCCTGTAACGCCTCTTCAACGCCCAACGAAGTCTCGGAAGTCTGCACGTCACAAAATGTGAGAACATTTCAAAAATTATAATAATTAGACACTGCACTTATAAACAGGGTATCAAACCGAAACGAACATCGGTTTCAGTTTTGGTTTCGGTAATGTTTGTGTTTCGTAACGGTTACCACATTCATATATGTTTCGGTTTCGAAATACCGGTATGACTTCGGTTAAAAAATAATGTTAATATGTAAACAAAAATTCTTTGATTCTAAATATCTTATTATTAAGAACAATATGTAAATTTCAAATCGATTTAATATGATTAATATTTAGATCAAAATTAGTTTTAAAAACGATGATTACAATTTAATGCTTGATTGAACCGAAATTAAGCGAAATTCATGAATTGGTTACTTACCGGTTATTTCGGCTTTATTAATTCGGACACGAAATTTAAATCTTAAGAATCAAATCACAAGAGACATTTAAGATTGTTTTTCCTCCATTTTTTACCTGACTTTCTCCCTGCCCATATATTTTAGCAAGTCTGCTTTTTATTATCGAAGCACGTTAAATAAAAACCTTATAAGAAAAAGAAAAACTAACTCCTGCATTTAGGTATATAGGCAAACTAAATTTTAAAACTATTCTGAAATTCTCATTTTAATCGGATGAGAAATTCAGATGTTGTTCAAAGAATTATGTTACCCAACGTAAAGTAACATATTTAATCTCGTATTATATTGCCCTTTTAATATAGCTTGATTTTTATCATAATCACAATAACTACAGGGTCTCTCACAGTCGAGCACGCTCAACTATACCCATTCCTAATAATTTTTTGAAACACAAAACAATCCTGTTACATTTTTGCACACAGGACAATGGCACGCAGAGGACCTTAAAAAAGGTAACAACGCATCGGGACCAGTGTGGAAATGTCACCAGTCGCGTCGAGGAGACAAGCACAGTGTCTAATGGAAGGTTGGCTAATCCGGATTGCGCCCCTACAAATCCGGGACGTCAACTAAACTTTTCATTAGAACAGTCGGAGAATCTCGCAGATGTGTCGATGCCATCATTTCACGATGATTCCATGCCCGCAATGAGCACTCGAATAGCTCCCCATGGAATGCCCAGCGAATACTTGGCGGATACAAGTGCTCCACTCATGTCCAATTCTGCGGAGAGACGCATTCAGACGCCAGGCCGGACTATCGGCAATATTCTGGCGCCATCTTTCGGCACCAATGTCTGCCTGGAAGATGTCAGTGCTCCGTCGTTTGCACAGAGTACGATCTCAAGACCCGGATGTCCAGCTATACAAGACATCTGTGAGATTTCAGCCCCATCTCTAGTCAGTCCCAATCGTGGACCCATCGACACTGACTCCAGACGACAAGCGACAATTCTGCCTAGAGAATGCTTAGAGGATGTGACAATGCCTTCTTTTGGAGGGATTTCTGGAGCTTCTAACAGGCAAATGACCAATATGCCAAGTGACTGCTTGGAGGATGTAAGTGCTCCATCCTTTGGACGCAGCATGTCACGGAGTAGATCAACTCGACGACAGCAGAGATCGATGCCATCCCAAAATATATGTGACATAACAGCTCCTTCATTTGAAAGTTCAACTCGTGGACAAACGATCAATGAATGCTTGGAGGACATGAGCCTGCCTTCCTTTGGAGGAATATCAGGAACTGCTAGAGCGAGAACTCCAACAAGACAACATCAATCAATGCCCAGTCAAAATATCTGTGATATCTCTGCTCCTTCCTTCGGAAATAGTGGACATGGACAAAGGACCAATGAATGCTTGGAGGACATGAGCATGCCTTACTTTGGAGAAATGTCAGGAGTTTCAAGAGCGAGAACTCCAACTCAATCAATGCCCAGTCAGAATATCTGTGACATCTCTGCCCCTTCCTTCGGAAATAGTGGACATGGACAGCTCACAAATGAATGCTTGGAGAACATGAGTATGCCTTACTTTGGAGAAGTCTCTGGTGCTCCAAGATCAAGATCACAGCGTCGTCACGAGCGATCGATGCCAACTCAGAATATAGGTGATACCTCAGCACCGTCTTTCCAAAGTACAGGACGTGGACCCATGCCAAATGAATGTCTGGAGAACATAACCATGCCGTCCTTTGGTGGTGTAACAGCAACTTCAAGACGACAACAAACTATGCCAACGGAATGCCTTGAAAACATCACCCAACCATCTATCGGTAATAGTGGACCTGCACAAATGACCAATGAGTGTCTAGAGAATATTACCATGCCCTCATTCGGAGGGGTTTCGGGATCATCACGAAGACAACAAACCTTGCCCTCGGAGTGCTTGGATAATATTACTCAGCCATCGTTTGGCAGAAGCACGTCCCGTGGAAGAAGTCAGCGACAGCAGGATATGTCGATGACTCACCAAAATATCTACAATAACCAACCTTACTATGTCAGTCAGGTAGATATGCCCAGCGAGTGTTTAGAGGACATAAGTGCTCCATCCTTTGGACGCAGCTTGTCACGGAGTAGATCACCACGACGACAGCAAAGATCGATGCCATCCCAAAATATATGTGACATAACAGCTCCGTCATTTGAGAGTTCGAGTCGGGGAGCGGTTACTAATCAATGCTTGGAGGACATGAGCATGCCTTCTTTTGGAGGAGTATCAGGAGTTTCGACAGCGAGATATTCGAGACGTCCAACTCAGAATATCTATGATACATCAGCACCGTATTTCCAAAATAGTCGTCGAGGAGCCATAACAAATGAATGTATAGAGAACATAACCATGCCATCCTTTGGAGGTGTCTCAGGTTCTTCAAGACGACAACGAACTTTGCCCTCGGAGTGTCTGGATGAAATTAGTCAATACATGGATAATATTACTTCCCAAACCATGTACGAAATGACCAAAGAATGCTTGGATAATGTAACCATGCCTTCTTTTGGAGCTACTAACAGGCAAATGACCAATTTACCAAGTGAGTGCTTGGAGGATGTAAGTGCTCCATCTTTTGGACGCAGTATGTCACCTAGTAGATCAACTCGACGACAGCAGAGATCGATGCCATCACAGAATATATGCGACATAACTGCTCCATCTTTTGAAAGTTCAGCTCGAGGACAAACGACCAATCAATGCCTGGAGGACATGAGTATGCCTTCCTTTGGAGGAGTTTCTGGTACTTCGAGAATCAGATCTTCGAGACGTCAGCAGCAATCAATGCCAAGTCAAAACATCTGCGATACATCAGCTCCGGCTTTTCAAAGTACAGGACATGGACCTATGGCAACTGAATGTCTGGAGAATATAACTATGCCGTCCCTTGGTGGTATATCGGGTCCTTCAACTCGACAACCAAATATGCCATCAGGGTACTTGGATGATATTACTCAGCCGTCCTTTGGCAGAAGTCAGTACAGTACATCGGCTTATTATAACGGTCGTGGGAACACAACAATGCCCAATGAATTCTTGGAAAATGTGACAATGCCTTCTTTTGGAGGAGTTTCCGAAGCTTCTAACAGACAAATGACCAATATGCCAAGTGAGTGCTTGGAGGATGTAAGTGCTCCATCCTTTGGACGCAGCATGTCACGGAGTAGATCAACTCGACGACAGCAGAGATCGATGCCATCCCAAAATATATGTGACATAACTGCTCCTTCATTTGAGAGTTCGAGTCGGGGAGCGGTTACTAATCAATGCTTGGAGGACATGAGCATGCCTTCTTTTGGAGGAGTATCAGGCGCTTCTAGAGCGAGAACTCCAACAAGACAACATCAATCAATGCCCAGTCAGAATATCTGCGATATCTCTGCTCCTTCCTTCGGAAATAGTGGACATGAACAGCTCACAAATGAATTCTTGGAGGACATGAGCATGCCTTACTTTGGAGAAGTCTCTGGTGCTCCAAGATCAAGATCACAGCGACGCCAGCAGCGATCGATGCCAACTCAGAATATAGGTGATACCTCAGCACCGTCTTTTCAAAGCACGGGACGAAGAGTGTTGACCAATGAATGCCCGGACAAAATAACAGTGCCGTCATTTGCAGAACGCAGTTTATCTCAAGGAGCGAGTCAGAGACGTCAACAACGATCGATGCCTTCGCAGTACATTTATGACGTTACAGAACCGTCTTATTATAACTCAATGACCAATGAAGGCTTAGAGAATATGACAATGCCATCGTTTGGTGTTGGCTGGCGATATCAAAGTATGCCCGTTGAGTGTTTGGATGAAGTGAGTGCTCCTTCATTTGGAAGATCTCAAACTACACAACAACTGTGGGACATATCTCCGCCGGTCTTTGACAGTTACAATAGCTATCCGCGTCGACCTCACTCCGAACCGACTTATCCCAGCGAGTGTCTGGATGATGTGACTGCTCCTGGCATGAGCATGGGTTCGAGGAGTCCAGAGATGACTAGAGCGTATCTAAACGATGCATCGATGCGTCGTGCTCGGAGTTTTCCTTGTATTCCAAGTCAACAGCAGATTGGCGACATATCGGCGCCTTCAATGAGTGAGATTCACCTTAATACACAGAAGTGCACTGGGCAGACATCCTATCCAAGCGAGATGTTGGGAAATGTAAGTGCTCCGTCCTATGCAAGCAACAGGAGTCGCTTGCAGTGGGCAGATAGAACGAATATTTCCAATATGCCCAACGAGAATCTCGATGACATTACCGAACCTACAATGTTGGCCAATAACTCCACACGAGGTTATATGACTTCTACCAATCGGAGTCGTCCAAGACCACAAGAGCAGTTGGATGATGTGAGTATGCCAACTCTGGCTAGCTCGGGACAAGGTCAAGGACAAGGACAAGGACGTCGAAATAACTTTGCTCGCTCGACAGCGATTGGCGATGATATTGGAAACGCCTCAAACGAGATTGATTCACATTTTGGGACAGGTCAAAAAGGTGCCGACGCTAACGATCCACCTTGTCAATGTCCAGCTTCTAAGCCGTCTATGAGATTGGTTGATAATTCCCACGAAACACAGGGTTCCAATGGGATACAGATTTCGGATACCATCAAATCGTCGACCTCAAATGAAAATACATCAAGAGGAGGAAAAACGACAACTTCGGAGCAACTAAGCAATGAATGTGAACCATCCGCACTTAATAATACTTTACAGGGACCATCCTCGGGAGCTACCGAAGTCAAGGAAGTCACGATAATTGCGTCCGTGAGTTCCATGACTCGCAAGTATACGAAGAAAAAGGTCAGCGAGAATAAAGACAACTCGGATCGGTCAAGGGAACGAGGTAAAAGTGTCTATCACAATGTCGGAAACTATGAGAATCTTAATGATATCTCCATGCCGACCTTTGAGAACACTGCTATCAGTTCTTCAAGTCCATCCAATCGGAATAACAACACGAATATGTTTATTACAAATATAAGTGAACCGACTTTTGGACCCTCGCTTCAGACAAATCCGGAGAGTAGCTATAGCAATCTATCCGAGACATATCACGGTTTCAACTCCATGGATAACTATGCTCCATTCGATCAGCTCATGAACTCCACACCACAAACGGGAATGGGATTGGGAACGGGATCGGAAGCGTGCAGTCCGCAACCTGTACGTGGAAATCATGGAAATGGACAAACATCGAATACCCTGAGATCAGATGCACCGACGGAAACAAGGCGAAAGTGCTGCTGTAATAATAGGAACTGTCAAAGATATAGAAAGGCGCGACAAAGTCAAAAAGGCCAGGATCGCAATGCTACCAGCTAAAATCAACATATACTTCAATATTCATATTTGTGCTCTTTTAACCATATGCGATGCATTCCACTCGATGGGAATTGTTAATGATTTATTACGTGTTTTTTAGCCTGAAGAAATTATCGAAATTCGAATCAACAATAAAATAAAAATTACAACAAAAGAGTGCTAGACTATAAGATACTCTGTAGCCAGATCTAAGATACATCTCTATACTATTATGGAAATAGTTTCTCGATCAGCTTAGATAGATTGGATAGTATTCAGGTCTACTAAATAGTTAGATCAGTTAATATCAGGGTACCAAACTCAAACGAATATAGAATATCGGTTACCGGGTTTTTTGTATGTTTAGCTTTTGAAATACCGGTTTAAAAATTATGTTAATATGTTCACACAAATTTTTTGATTTCAAAGAAGATCTATTTAATAAGATCAATATATAAATTTCAAATCTATTTAATAAGATTAATATTTAGATCAAAATTTGTTTTAAAATCGATGATTACACCTTATTGATTACAGCATAATTAAATTTAATGCTTGATTTAACCGAAATTTATTTCGGTTTGAATAATTTCGGTTTTTCGGTTTCGAAATAATAGAAAAGTTTTATTTCGGTTAGGGTTTCACTTACAGTTACCGATTTCAATCGGTTTATACCGGTAAAAGGTTACGGTTTCGATTCCGATTCCAATCTCTGGTTATTATAGATGCTAATTAGATACAAACTTTTATCGGTTAGACTTTGTTCCACAACCAGAGCTCCCCTATTGTCAGTTTCCGTCTGTCGATGGTGTTGCAACTCGCACCTTGTACTTATCTCAGGGTAAAGTTGGTTAAAATTGTCAATAACCTGGGCATATTGAGACAATTTCCGTGCAAGCTGTGACACATCGATAGGGATAAGTGATGGGAATAGGAAGGGGAGGTCGGGAGTTTTCTCACCGTCTGTCATAAGACAATTGAACAAATGCAAAATATTTCACAGCAATAGCGACAATGGCAATAACAACAACAGTTTAACAAAACTGTGGAAAAGGAAACAAAAAAGAGGCGAGACAAACAACAGATAGTCGAGAAATTGTGACTAACTAGATATCCTGTAATTTTTGCTAACTTGTTCTAACTAACTTAGTTCTTATACTTTTATAATTTTTATGGGATTGCTGAGAAATTTGCTTAATGAAAATATCAGAATATCAAGCCTTGCATTCGAATTTTAATGTACATAAGATATTATGCTAGGAAAATAATTTCAGCAATAACTTTCATGCTCACTAAAAAAAAAAGAAGAACTTCGAAAATCAAGAACATTGATTTTACATATTTTATTCCTAAAATAAGAAAATTTTCGTACCAAATTACTAAAACTAAGAATATTAATCTAAAAAATCGCTGTTCTTAATATATTTATAAAAAAATCATAAATTGTTAGAAAAATATGAATATGTTATATTTTCATATGTAACCAATTGTGTTCCCTTTTCGCTTTGGTTAGAGTTCCCACTCCAGTCTCCACTCTCACAAAAAAAAAAACAAATTAAAGAAATTTTTATAAAAAAAGCATACCAAACCAGAAAAATTGTATATACATACTTGAATCAAAATAAAACAACAATAAATTTAATATAAATTTAAAACCGGCCTTAATTTCACTTTTGTTGTCTTGAGTATTTAAAACTATTTGATCTATAAATAAGAACTTGGTCTTCTTTGAAATGTTCTTAAAATCAAGATGTGTTTTCTGACATTAAGAATTTTATGTTCTCGACGCATTGCATGGACCAAAATTCCTAGTTCTGAGACCAAAATCTTGATTTTGAAACCTTATTTTTATCAGTGTTCATGACACGATTTTTCTGAAATTTGCAGCATGCAGATAAATATGATTTTAAAATAGGTACACAAAATATCTAGACTTAAATTATAAGCATGAGAATTTGAAGCCTGTTATAAGAATTTATACTCAAGATAATGATCTTTGAATTTCAGAGAGTTCTCTCAACCTTTGTAATGCTTTGCAACATTGCGTATACACATAGGTGACTGCAGGGGTTGCATTTAACTTTACAGGGTATTAAAACCAGTGCAAAAAAAAGAGAGAAACATAATAAAATTGAAAACAAATAAGTTCAGGAACCAGGAACCAGGAAGCGACAACGGAAGCGCGTTTGTTGTTAGCTTTTGTCGTTGTTTCCAGGCATTTGGTTGGTTGTTGTTGTCGTTGTTGGTTTTTACTGTTGCTGGCAGTAGAAAAATGAAGATGAAGAAGGAAAGGGTAAAGCGTAAATACACACACACACACACACACACCACGCGACCCGAGGGGAGATTGTGCTGTTCGAGCGATGTGTGGAGCTATTTAAAAACAATTTATTTTTAGCCAGTGCGCGAAAAGCCAGCAGCAAAATCAACCTGTCGCAGCATCAGCAAATTGTGGGCGTCAGAGGGGGGAAGTGGTTTTTGTAAGTGTGTGTGTGAAGTGTGTGCGTGTGTGTGGTCGCTTGGTTGTATTTGTTCTTGATTTCAGAACGAAGAGGATAAAGAAGAAGGAATCGAGCAACGTGTCCCTCTGTCAATCCAACCATCCGTCAGTTTGTCATTCCGTCAGTCAGTCAGTTTGTCATTCAGTCAGTTTGTCATTCCGTCAGTCAGTCAGTCAGGTATGCAAAACATGAAGTGCAGATGCTTCAGATTGGTTTTCCAATTACTCAACATTTCAATGCAAATAACACACAGAGCCACGGCGACGGTTAACGCCAACGTTGAGGAATTTAAAAAGCCAAACACACATTCTGTTTTTCACATACATATATACATACATATGTGTGTGTTTCTGTGTGTGTGTGTGTGAATTTTTCAGGGCAGCTGCCAGAGTCGAAACCACATATTTTCTTCGATTTTTTGCCAAAGATAAAATTTCAATCACGTTTCTTCACTTTCGCTTAACACACCTATTTATGCAGCTGTGTGTGTGAGTGTGTGTAGAAGTGTGTGTGCAGCTGCTAACACAACAACAACATGAGAGAGAAAGACAGAGAGAGAGAGAGACCTGTCTAGGCAAATGTCTTGGTATACCAGAAAGTCATTGGAAAGTCACTAACTAATGATTTGTGTGTTTCTCACTCGACTTCAATTCAATTTGAACTAGATATATGTATGTATGTATGTACATATGTATGTATGTAGTTCAATTGAGCTTCTGTGATTTACCGTCACACATGGAATAGTTCATTGCGGAACCAGTCAAAGCTCAAGAAATTGCTGAGATATTGTAAAGCATTTAAAAAAAACTTTTTTTTGTTTTCGCTTGAATTTAAGTTGCGTTTCATTCTTCATGATTTTAAGTAAATTTATTATTAATAGGAGTAAAATAAGTTCTTTTTTTATCTCCTATATTTCCTCTTTTTTTTTTTTTTTTTTTTTTGACGTTCAAGCTTAAAATGCGTTTCATTGCTTATTAATTTAACAAAATAAACAAACAATATTATAAAAATCTGTAAAATAAGTTCTTACATTCTTTCCTACATTTCATTAATTATTTTGTTAGTTCACGCTTGATATTAAGTTGCGTTTCATTCTTTATGATTTGAAGTAAATTTATAAATTTATTATTAATAGGAGTAAAATTGGTTCTTGCTTTATCTCCTATATTTCATTTTTTTTTTCTGACGTTCAAGCTTAGAATGCATTTCATTCTTTATGAATTTAACAAAATTAACAAACAATATTATTAATGTCAGAAAAGTAAGTTGTTACTTTCTTTCCTATACATCATTAATTTTTTTTTTTTTTTTTTTTTTTTTTTAGAATGATCTTTAAGTTTAAAGTGCGTTTCATTCTTTATGAAATTAAGTAAATTTATTATTAGTTGCATAGCAGTAAAATAAATTATTACTTTCTTTCCTATATTTCACTTAATTTTTTTATATACTTTTATTTTGGCATTCAAGCTTAAATTGCCTTTCATTCTTTATGAAATTAAGTAAATTTATTATTAAATAGCAGTGAAATAAGTTTTTTCTTTCTTTTTTATATTATTATTTGTCTTTTTAAAAAAGACTCTGAGGTCCCCTTGCTCGTTAACCTGTCACATAATTAAAATATCAGTTAATAAAATAAAATAAAAAATTCTCACACTGCCAAGTAAAATTCTGTAATATACCTGCCTTGTAAAAATTCTGATATGAGACTGAAAATGCTTTAGGTAGCATGTAGCGTACTCATAAGAATAAAAATTATCCAAAAGTGCAATAATCATAATTGCATATTCTAAAATATATTTATTCAATATGTATTTTAGATACTCAAATTTTGTACTCATTCTGTGGTAAAAAAAGAAAGGTTAAGAGCTACATATATACGAAGTAAGCTTGTCAATTTTACAGGGTATGCGCTATACACTCAGTGCTTAATTTCCATAGTATGATAATTTTAATTGAAGAAAAACACTTAAGAGATCAAGTCCCTGAAACTTAATCGAACTGCGTCTCATCCTTTTTGAGACTAGACTAGATAACTCCATTTCCCACTCTACAGCTCTGATGGCCTACTGAAACACCCTGTTGCATGAGGGTGTTGCTCGATGATGCGCCCTGTGTTGTTAGCAACTTTGTGGCCTGATTCATATTTGTTGTTTGTGGATTCAACTGTAACTTTACATGAAGCGACAAACGATTGAAAGAGAGAGGGAGGTAGAGATAGAGTTGAAGAGGGAGAAAAGTGTTGTGCGAGTGGTTGTGAGCGGAGGGGGTGGGAAGTAAGAAAGGGGTAGAGTCATTCCAAGTGCTCTCTCTGCATGGTTTTAGCAATTAGAGAACTAAATATTTGTGGCGCAGATAGTCAACGCCAATTTGTTAGGGAAAGTGCTTCCTGGAGAACGTGTTGAGAGTGGAAACGAGAGGGCAAAGGGAAGGAGAAGAAAGTGTGGCGGGGTGTGAAGCCTGGAGCTTTTACCTTTTATCATCTCTCCATCATGGGCTGATTTACGTGGTGCATTTATTGCAAGGGCAGCCACTAAAACTTTTAAATTACAATTTACAGTTGCTGTTTTGTGCCCTCTGTGTGTGTGTGTGTGTGTGTGTATGTGTAGGTGTTTGTTCACATATATGTATGTATACTGAAAAAAAATACCAACTTATAAAATCAAGAACATTCATCTTAAATATTTTGTTCTTAAAATAAGAACATTTTAAGAACAAATTAATAAGACTAAGAATATTAATCTAAAATTCGCAGTTCTTAATATAAGATTTAAAAATCTTAAATTGATAAGAAAATATAAATATGTCATATTTAATATGAAGACAATAATGACACCGTGGTGATCTGGTTAGAGTCGCCGCTTCAGTTTTTAGTAAACAAGTCGAGGGATCGAAACCCGCTCTAGCCAAGTAAAAAACATATAATTGAATATTTTTAAAAAATTCATCCAAATCTAAAAAAAGTATAAATATCAAAAAAAGAAAAAGAATAAGTTTAAAGCTTAAAACACCTGCGGTATTTTTTTATTTTTGGTTTGAGAATTTAAGACTGTTTGGTCCTAAATTATGAACTTGTTCTTATTTGAAATGTTCTCAAAATCAAGATGTGTTTTCTAACTTTAAGAATTTTATGTTCTCGACGCATTTTTTAGACCAAAAATCTTAGTTCTGAGACCAAAATCTTGATTTTAGAAAATTTTTTGTATCAGTGTATATGCATTTAGTTGCTGTGCTCATTGTTTTTAGCATTCAAGTGGCAGTTAAAATGGCTTCAGCCTCAATTGCTGCATCCGGCAACCCTTCAACCCAGCCCCCTATCCCCTTTCCCATATTCTTCTCCCTACCCATGCTACTCTCCCCCTTCTACAGCTCCCTTGGCCGCTGCATTAGGAAAGTTGACGTGACGCTGTGAGCGATTTATTGTTTTTGTGTAGAGAGCGTAAAATGGAACAAATTTTGCCCAAGCACACACACTCACACACACAGGGTGTTTGCCTGCCACGCCCCTAGAAGTGCGGTTTTAGGCGTAGCAGGCTCAAATCCAACAAGACACAGCCACCAACATCAGAAGCAAGAGCAACAACGTCACAGGCCAAAAGGAAACTCGTCCGCGATCTGGACAACCCTGACAACCCTACCGACTACCGACTACCGTGTGACTACCCTGTCATTCTAAAGGGCAACCCTGCTCTACCCTAGGCTAGGCAGTTAATTGTAATGCTGCAAAAATGCTGTCAAAGTTATGCGAGTGCGAAAATGTCCACGGGCTCATGCATGGCAGCTACACTGAGAGAAAAAAGCCGTACTCAAATTAAGTTCAAATAAACTCGAATTAAGCAGTTTCGATACTTCAAAATAATCTATATATATAAAACTCTTTGTCCTGACTGACTGACACATCAACGTGTAGGCCAAACGGCTAAAGGTAAAGAGCTGAAATTTTCACACAACATAGCTGAGACAATTTCATCGTGCAATAAGACGGCGTTTTGTGAAATTCCACCTGGAAGTGTGTTTACCCGAGGTCAAAAGGTCATGGAATTGCTTTGTATGAAAAACTTTTTTGTTTGTTAAGATATCTTAACCAAACTTACAGATTAGATGTTTGGGACTGTCTCTTACATTCTGACTAAATTTGGTCAAAGTCGGATTACTATATCATATAGCTGCCATATGAATAATCGGATGAAATTAAACTTTAGTATGGAAAACTTTTTTGTTGTTAAGATATCTTAACCAAACTTACAGATTAGATGTTTGGGACTGTCTCTTACATTCTGACCAAATTTGGTCAAAGTCGGATTACTATATCATATAGCTGCCATAGCAATAATCGGATGAAATTAACCTTTAGTATGGAAAACTTTTTGTTTGTTAAGATATCTTAACCAAACTTACAGATTATATGTTTGGGACTGTCTCTTACATCCTGACCAAATTTGGTCAAAGTCGGATTACTATATCATATAGCTGCCATATGAATAATCTGATTTCGACCGATCTTTCCTATGACAGCTATATGATATAGTTGACCGATTTCGACCAAATTTGGTCAGAGTGTAAGAGACAGTCGCAAACATACAATCTGTGAGTTGGATTCAGATATCTTAAGAAACAAAAAGTTTTTCATACTAAAGGTTAATGTGACTTATCTATATATATAAAACTCTTTGTCCTCACTGACACATCAACGTGTAGGCCAAACGGCTAAAGGTAAAGAGCTGAAATTTTCACACAACATAGCTGAGACAATTTCATCGTGCAATAAGACGGCGTTTTGTGAAATTCCACCTGGAAGTGTGTTTACCCGAGGTCAAAAGGTCATGGAATTGCTTTGTATGAAAAACTTTTTTGTTTGTTAAGATATCTTAACCAAACTTACAGATTAGATGTTTGGGACTGTCTTTACATCCTGACCAAATTTGGTCAAAGTCGGATTACTATATCATATAGCTGCCATATGAATAATCGGATGAAATTAACCTTTAGTATGGAAAACTTTTTTGTTTCTTCAGATATCTTAACCAAACTTACAGATTAGATGTTTGGGACTGTCTCTTACATTCTGACTAAATTTGGTCAAAGTCGGATTACTATATCATATAGCTGCCATAGCAATAATCGGATGAAATTAACCTTTAGTATGGAAAACTTTTTGTTTCTTCAGATATCTTAACCAAACTTACAGATTAGATGTTTGGGACTGTCTCTTACATCCTGACCAAATTTGGTCAAAGTCGGATTACTATATCATATAGCTGCCATATGAATAATCTGATTTCGACCGATCTTTCCTATGACAGCTATATGATATAGTTGACCGATTTCGACCAAATTTGGTCAGAGTGTAAGAGACAGTCGCAAACATATAATCTGTGAGTTGGATTCAGATATCTTAAGAAACAAAAAAGTTTTTCATACTAAAGGTTAATGTGACTTATATTATATAAATTAAGAAGACAAGAATACCTCTTATAACGAATAACCAGCCTTTTGAGTTTAAGAGACTACAATTTCCGGTAAAAGTCTGTTTCGCTATAACAATAAATAAGTCACAAGGGCAGACTTTAAAGCTGGCCGGACTAGACCTAAGAGATGATTGTTTCTCTCACGGTCAATTATATGTGGCCTGCTCAAGAGTTAGTTCTGCTAGCAACTTATTTGTTCTAACCCCTGATGGCAGAACAAAAAATGTTGTTTACAGAGAAGTATTACAATAGCCAAAGACCTACATCGGTTGTGGTTTATCTATTTTGAGTATACAATCCCTCAATAGTTGCAAACTATTGATTACCTTATTCGAAGAACTTCATTCATAAAATATCCGTAAATATTTTTGAAAAGCCATTAGATTGGATATCATAGCCAAAAGCAATAACACTGGACTCGGTCATTGATGTTAAGAATGCTGTCCATTATACTATCGAGTTTCTGAGCTATCAGAATTCACCAGGACATCCTTTGTATGTATGTTAGTGGATTATACTTATTGGGGATACCACGTTATAAAAAAATGCGCCAAATCCTTTATCTCTGTGGTGGTGTGGAATGAGGAAATGTTCTTAAATATATATTTCTTTTTTTTTTTTACTAAATTTTATTACTACAACTAATTTTCATTTACGCGAGCGAAGCGAGCCGGGGGTTGGCGAGCGAAGCGAGCGGAGCGGAGCCCTAGTACTATGATATTCTAAGAATTTATTCAAATTAGCAATACAATTCTATCACCAGTACTAACAATCTTGAGATAAGAACAAAAAATCTTGGATCAAGTAAAACTCTAAAATTACTAGAAATGAGTACGAATATTCTTTATATAAGTTCGAGACTCAAGTTGGACTCACAGATCAAGTATGTAAAGTCTTAAATCAAATAATTTAATTCTTATATCATTTTAGGGTTTGCTTGCTTCAAATTCCCAAATAGTTCTTGCTTTTCTGATATGAGGGACCCTGTGAACTTATGATTTTATTTAACCGAATAATTTCTGTAGTCAGTTTTCACTTATTTTCACACTAACTGAAAGTTTTTTTTACATCCACGCTTATGATTTTGATAATTTTATTAGGTAGCGTGATTTTTTCCATGATGTTCAAAATACTTATTTCAAGAACATTTTATACATACAATTCAAGTTAATACAATTTTAAATGAAGTCTGCAATACGCTTAAATCAAGTATCATGTTCATATTTCAACATGATTTTGTACTCAGTACCAGAATTAAAATGACTTAAATCAAGTATGTTTTAAAGTTAATTTAAGTTTGAAAATACTAAAATACTTAAATTTTGTACTTAAAATATCGTACTTGAAATAAAATCGACTTTAATAATTTCAATCTTTGTGATAATCAAGTTTAAAATGTGTCGTTTTAAGTACAAAATACTTGATTTTTTCCCTCAGTGTACATATTTATAGAAAACTATTCTACAGAATAATTTTTGTAGTCAGTTTTCATTACTCTCACAGTAACTGAAAGTATTTTTACACGATTTTTATTTAAGTCAGCAGTATGCTTAAATAAAGTATCATGTACTCAGTTCCAGAATTTAAAGGACTTGGATCAAGTTGAATTGTACTGAAATCAAGTACGTTTTAAAGTTTGAAAATACTTAAATTTCGTATTTGAAATAAGATCGAAGTACTTGACTTTAATAATTTCAATCTTTGTGAAAATCAAGTTTAAAATATGTCGTTTTAAGTATAAAATACTTGATTTTTTCCCACTGTGTAGGTAGGGATGGATAGGTGAGAAAGGGGAGACCAGGCTGGAAGGGAGAGAAGGCAGGGAGGGAGCAGCCACTTGACAGAGCTTCAACTTCGAGCGCCATGTGCCCGCAGTTCTGGCCAACATTCGAGGGCAACCCTTACCCCTACCCCTACCCCCACCCCTACCCCACCCCCCCCCCCCCCTAACCTCCTACCCCCTGACCAAGCTGCTTCCCGCGTTGCCTCGTTTTCCATCTCCCGCTTTAAATTGCATATTTCTGCTCCATATTTTTCTCCTCTTCTTTTTTTGCTTGCATTTAATGCAATTGAAATTGAAGCCATCGACTTGCTTCCGCTTTTTTTAAAGTTTAGTTTTGCGTTACGCCAGAAGTGTTTTTTGATTGTTTCGATAGGGTTTAAAACTAAGTTAAAGCACCCAAAAGGAAAAACTTGGAAGGGATTAAGTAAAGGAGAAAATATTGCAATAACAGCTAAATAATCTTCAGAAAGTTTTAATACTTATGAGACTTAAGGTCGAGCTTAAAGCAAGAGTTTGTTCAAATTGCTGTTGCTTGAAGTCCTCTGATTGTTACTTTTGACCGAAATGTCATATCATCTGGCTAACAAGGCTAGAAAATCTAAAAAAAAAACATTTTTTTTTTTTTTGGTAAGGTAGAATTTTAATGTTACAAAAAAAAAAAAAAAAAAAGCAGAAATTAAATGTTAAAATTAAATAGTAAAGACTTTCAAACTATAAAAAAAATACTGGTAAAAATTGTTACGCTATTAGATAAATTTGTAATTAAATATTCTACATATTCTTTTCTTTTAAATTAATATTGACAGTTTGTGTAGATAAAGTTTAAAAATTATTAAAAAAGAGTAAGTGATAATCTTAAACAAAATAGCTTAAGACCTCAAGTTTTCGGGTCATTAATGTCAGCAAAGTCTGATAAGCATATGAATCTACTGGAGACGATATTATATCATATCATACTATTAATATAAAAATCACAGAAGCGATTGTCGAAAGAATATAAAGTGAAATCCAATTTAAAAATATATAATGTAGATTTTGACTTTGTATTTAAAATTATTCCACTAAAGCTCTATAAAATAATATTTTTAAAGATTAAGAGAACATTAAAAAATACGAAATCAATTTGAATATTTAAAGTGCCTTGATTATCATTTTACAATTTATCGGAAAAAGGAATTAAAGCAAGCCTAGGGATAAATAGACTGTTATCAATTTAAGGAAACAAGTCTGTCAATTGTAGTTGTCGCTAACACGAGATATTTAAGCAGGTTTTTATTACCACATTGTGAAGCGATTAATTGAATCTAAATAATAGACTTGTTTCATATTTGTTCTGTTGGTTTTAGTAATTGATTTATTAAGTTGAACCCAATAAGAGGAGAGTCAGAGTCATGGCCAGCATTACATTCAAGGATCTTCCAACTGTGGTACTGCGAACCTATCAAGTTCTACGCATTGGCAATAATATCCAGGACAAGCAGCTGGACTTTTCTATCGATGACAAGGTAAGATGGTTCTACTTTTAAGCATGTTTCTTGACTTCACTCCATCTCAGTCAGTATCAAAGTTGCATGCAACATTGACGCGCAGCGAGAAGGGAATATTTCTGGTCAACGAGAGTCGCAATGGGACCGTCAGCTTAAATGGTCAGTGCTTTAGTGGACCCGTCTTAATCACCTATCGGGATGCGATCAATGGCCTTGTCAAGCTACGTTTTGGCCGTGTTGAGGCCACGTTACGTGTATCGGGCAGTTTGGGAGGTTAACCCCAAGAATTGGTACAAAACGAAAATCTTTTACATTCTTTGACGTTTAAATTTATGTTTGACTGCGCATTCAATGTATGTTTTACACATAAACTGTCTATTTCTCATTTCTCTACATCAACGCCGTACAATGATACAAAAAAAAGGTTTTAAAATCAAGATCATAACTAGGATTTTGGTCTAATAGTTGCTTTGAGAACATCAACTTGTTAAAGTTAGAAAACACATCTTGATTTTAGGAACAATTCACAGATCATATTTATATGATAGACCGAACTAGATGGGCCCGATATCAATTTTTAAAGTCCGGTCCGAAATTATTATATAATAAATATTATATTTGTTAATGATTTTAATTAAATCAAACAAAATCTTAATTTTTGAACATCAATTTAAAACATATCGATAAAAGATACGCATATCTTCCATATTAACTGTGCATCATACAAAAAAATTTTTGGGGTTTTTGGGCCTACCGGGCTTCGGGTTTTTAGCTGAGGTCCGGGCCCGAAATCGAATAAAAGCTCGTTTGCCCGTGGATTTTTTGAAAGGCACTCGGGACACGAAGCCCGAAAAGTCCCGTGTCCAGCTTCTAGACCAAACAGTTTTAAATACTCAAGATAATAAAAAAAAATAAATTAAGGTTTATGATATGATATTTTTATAAAAATTCCTTGCGATTTTTCAGATTAATATTCTTAGTATTCTTTAAAGAATTAAAAATCATTTTATGGATTCCTTTCTAATATTTATGTATAGTTTATATACAATAGTATTTCCTTAAGTAGAAAACTAAATTATTAAAATATAAGCGTGTGAATTAATACTTTAAATCACTTTTTTTTAAATTTCTTTATAAAAGTCGAAATTGTTTTATAATGTGGAAAATGTCTTCAAACAAGTTGTTGAATCATAATAAAGTTCCATTTAAACAAATATTTTTTTTTAATGTTTGCTTATATTTTATAAAATAATATTTCCTTACAGAAAATCGAGTAGTTTTTAATATTGAGTGGGCTGAAAACTGACCAAAGAATTTAGAATGAAATTCTCTTACTACTTAGTTGTTGCTCAGCGTTGCCACCTAGTCATAGTGAGTCGAAGGAGTTGAAGAATGTATTTCAATTTCAATTTTTACGTAGGAGAAATTCAATTGATGCACTCACAATGAATCTGTCTTAAGCTATTATTTATGCTTGCTGATTACCCTAAGCGAATCTTCACTTTTCTTTATTTTCTCTCGTCTCCTTT
The DNA here is from genome assembly GCA_035042165.1 of Drosophila kuntzei. Lineage (NCBI taxonomy): Eukaryota > Metazoa > Arthropoda > Insecta > Diptera > Drosophilidae > Drosophila > Drosophila kuntzei. Next base: position 1,176,330 of record JAWNLU010001329.1, on the reverse strand, counting down.
TATATGTATTTTTAGCCTTTTGTTACGCATATGGTAAAATCAGAGTCAAAAAGTTTTGCAGTTTTCCACAGTTTTCAAATGCTAAAAGCAATATTCGCACGCTCATAATTTACAATATGAAAGTTTTCTTGCATAGGGGAAGGAAATTATTACTTACATCAAAGATTTGCATATATTGTCGCTCACTTTGTGTGTGTGTGTGTGTGTGTGTCTCTGGATGGAGAGGAAGGTAGAGACGTTACTGGGTTTCGACTCGGTTTTAGGCGTCCGATTTAAAGGCAAATTTGTCGTTTGCCAAGCCCAGGAACCAAACCGAGCATAAAAGACAGACCAAGTGCAAGACAGAACAAAAGAGGTGGGTAAAAAATATAAGTTCGTATGTTTTGATTGTCTGTGCTAGACTCAGAGATACCCTGTATTTGTATTTTATTTTTTCAGTCTTTTTTAAGAGTTTTTTTTTGACATTTTTTAATAAAAGTCTTTAATGACTTTAATTTCTGATGAATAAATTTAAAAACTCATCGGCATAAAAAGAGGGTAGTTAGTTTGTAGGGGATAATAGGTCATAGAATGTATTGGGAGTTACTGGATTTTAAATTTTTAAATGTCTATCTATGTCTATCTATCTATCTAAAAGTTTTCAAATAATAAACGTCTGTAAAGACTCTTATTTTATTCATCAAAAATAATAGTTTTTTTAAATTAAAAAAAAAACATTAAAAAATATTATAAAAGACTGAATGAATAAAAATCGATAATAATTATAATTTTTATTTTTTAAACAAAAATGATTATTGAATTTGATTTATAAAATAAAAGTCTTTAAATAACCATTAAAAATAATTTTTTTAAATATGGGATACATATATTGGAATATATATCGTGGTTCCTGTTCTTACGAGCGTAAGAAACATTTTGACAAAGAAATTTTGTATGTCAATAGGGTAACTGGAAAAGTACCTTCTTGTTATTATTCTAATATTTTCAATTGCAATTTTCTAAGATTTAATAACTCGTGGTTTTAGAATCTCTGGTTCTTTTAGTTTTATAGATATCTTTCATTGACTTTCATCTTATGATTATGATAAAATCAACTATTGTTTTTTTTTTGAAATACTTGATCTATGAGATACCCTGTATGGAACTCTACCATTGTGTAGAAATTGTCAATATGTTTTTTAAATAAGTGGTTGTCTTAAAATTTTTAAGATATCCTTATATCCTAAAAAATGTATGATTAAGAAAAACTAAAATTAAACATTTATTTTTAGAAATATATGATAGCAATTTTCAGCTTTAAAATCTCTACTTTATAAAGAGTGTACAATATTTTTTTTGAATCTTTAGCTTATAATACCCACTTTATTGGCATTCATTTTGTGCAGGGAATAAAATCGAAAAAAAAAATGGTACCACACATAAAACCAAAGTAAAGTAAAAGAATTTGAAGGGAAAACTTTGCCTTCAATGAAATGAAATAAAATTGCATTACAACGGGCACAAAACGGGAAGCGTGAACGCTTCAAGGACGCTTGTTGCCATCTCTTCGGAGGGTGGGGGGGAAGGACGAATGAGGGAGGAGAAAGAGAGAGAGCTGTATATTGCGACGTGTGGCACAAAAACTTTCACCATGATGCGCCTGTTACAGTGCTGGAATTGCTGGCTTAAGTAAAGTCAATGAACGGCATCACCCACAATTCACACACACACACACACACACACACAAACACACACATATACATATATATAAGATATACGCATTTGCTAGCATAAATTTGTTTAACCCGCACATGTGTCAAAGTTTTTTAACCCAATTTCCGCAATTAAGTTTATATCATTCACCTTAACAGTGCTGCCAACTTTATTATATGTATATATACACACACACACCTCAAATCTCTCTCCCTCCCACTTTATCTCCTTCTCTTTCTCTGTCTCGATATGCCCCCAAAAAGTGGTCTTCTACGTGTCCTTCGTGTCAGAGGTGTCCGCTTGTCCTGGGCGTCGTCAACGACATGTAAACTTTAAACGAGTTGCAGACGAGCGTTGCCAGCCTTCATGCGAAAAGAATGAATGTCATGTGCCAGCTGACGTTTGACAACACTGCTCGCCTGCACAAGATAAGTTGGCAGCACCGTCCCCTTATCAAGATGTTGGACTACAAAAACGATACTAAAAATACAACACAAAACTCCTATATGCAAAACCTTAAGCTAAATGCTGATCAATTTTATTAAAAGGTCTTCATATGCAGGAATTAAAACCGAAACGAATATCAGTTACGGTTGCGGTAATGATCGAATTAAGGTTATCGGTTATGCAAAATATTGGAGTATCGGTTTCGTAACGGTTATCGGTTTTTTATAAGTTTCGGTTTAAAAATACCGGTATAGTTTCGATTCACAAAAAAATAAAAAATAATGTTTTTTGGTTGACCGAAATAAGAAGCTTTACACAAAAAAGACTTAATGCTACTTTTAGCCTGGAATACAATGTTATCTGGTTACTGGAATGATCCAGTGTAATGTAATGATTTTTAATAATTTTGAACTGCCATAACTTAGTCAAAAGTCAATCAATTTCCATGCGCAATGTAAATTTGAGCATGATTTTGTCTCTAAATTCGTTCTGCTTTTAAATTTTGTTCAATTTGAAAATTTTAAATTTTTCGACAATTTCGAAATTTTACAGTGTTACCCCTTATCATTTTTCGAAAATTTCGAAAATTTCGAATTTTCAAAATGAACAAAATTTAAATGCAGAACGAATTTAGAAGTAAAATCATGCTCAAATTTACATTGCGCATGGAAATCGATTGAGTTTTGACAAAGTTATGGCAGCTCAAAGTTATCAAAGTTGCTCAGTAGTTGCGACGGCCAGAACCGAAATTAACCCTTATAAATGAATCGGTTACTAAACGGTTATTTTGGCTTAAAGAGTTTCGGCTTATGGGTTTCGGTACAGTGGAAAACATTTTTTTCGGTTACGGTTTCAGTTACGGTTATAAATTTCAATCGGTTTTCACCGGTTAAAGGTTACGGTTTCGGTTAAGGTTTTAATCCCTGTTCATAAGTATTTTTTTAGAATTTATTTTAATACGAGTCCAGGATAAAACAAGCTTAACTAATTTTGAAGTATTTCTAAAAATATATCTAAGTCTAGGTTCCTATTTTTTTCGTTACGTTTTCAAAGTTTATTTCGATTCGAGCTTTATGTTATACTGAGTCAAAAGGAAGCGTCGGATATTGCATTGTCATCCATATAAGAATTCCTTAAGATTTTATTTTAATTTGAGTCCAGAACAAAACAAGCTTAACTTATTTTTAAATATTTCCAAAAATATGTTTAATAAAAATGCTCTCTAACAATACTGGCAATTTTATAAATTTCTCATTCTTTTTTTTAGTCTAAAAATAAATTGCCTGAAAAAGATTTGAGTTTTCCAAGCTTATTCCGATTTTAACTATATGTAATACTGAGTTAAGAGTAAGCGTCTGATACATGACAAGGCTCTCTAACAGTTCTGGAAATTTTCTTAGAATCGGCTAATAATCACCAAAGTTATTCAAGAAATTATCTTCCTTATTTTGAAGCAGAAAAAGCTGCACTGCGATTATTTGTATGAGTTGCCGAGCACTTTCGAGTAAAATATATTTCACTTGTTCTTGTTCATCTTAATGATTGAATCAACTGTAACGAAATTGCACACAACAACTCAAATTGCACACAATATTACATAACCCAAAATTGATTGAGCAACTCACGTGGAAGATGAGATAGAAACATGTTAATAATCCACAGATTCATACACTGAAAAAAAAGACCAACTTTTAAAATCAAGAGCATTCAACTTACATATTTTGTTTTTAAAATAAGAGCATTTTATGTCCAAATTACTATGTTAAGAATTTTAATCTAAAAAATCGCAGTTCTTAATATAAAAATAAAAATCTTAAATTGTTAGGAAAATATAAATATGCCAAATGTTATGCCGAACAATTGTGGCCCCGTGGCGTCCTGAAAACAAGCGCGGGTTCAAATCCCACTCTTTCCAAGGAAAAAACCATTAAGGGAAAATTTATAAAAAAAATATTATATCAAAACAAAAAAACAAATTAAAGGAATATTTATTTAAAATACCAAACCAAAAAAAAATGTATATAAAATAAAACAACAATAAATAAATTAAAATTTAAAATCTGCCCTATTTTCTATTTCTATAACTAAAAACTTGGACTTATTTGAAATGTTCTTAAAATCAAGAATCTAGCTTTAGGAATTTTATGTTCCCCGATGCATTTTTAGGACCAAAATTCTTAGTTCTGAGACCAAAATCTTGATTTTAGAACCTGCCTTTTTATCAGTGTACATAAATAAATGTAAACAATATTATACATAATAAATATTGTAATAATTGAAAAATGCAGAGTTACGAAAATGTGTTTGTGGAAAATGTTAAATTGTCTGGAGGCTGGAAAATCAGGCAAATCAGTGGGAAAACATTTGAAAACTTAAAGGCGCATTGAGGTCAGAGAACTCCTGGCACATGCACATGGAGTGAGATAAGGCTTAAGGAAGGAAGCAGTGCGATTGTCAAAAATTGTTCAAAGGATGTTTGGAAGGAAATAAGAGAGTGAGTGAGAGAGAGAGAGAGAGAGAGAGAGAAGGTTGTCTAAGGAGAACAGTGAGCTGAGCTGCATTAAATCTATGCTTGTTTGTTTGTTTTTTATATGTATTTGCAAACAAGGACACACACCAGGCGAAGCGTCACATATGCAACTAAACATGTGTGTGAGTGCTGTGTGTGTGTGTGTGTGCTGTGTGTGTGTGTGTGCGGCGCGGCTTTACGTTAGTGGAAAAAATAATTCTAACAGCAACTCAAACAAACAGGCAAACAAACAAACCAGCCAACAACCAACAACCAACATAAAAAGCGGCCCAAGCACTCTGCACAACAATAACAACAACAACAACAACATTAAAAGCTCTGCATAAATATAGCAAACTAAAAGATACCCTGGAAAATGCAAACTGCATTATACTATGATTTGATCTAATCGTTCATTGTCAAAAATCGCTCAACAAAGGCAGAAATTATATATTAATAATATTATTATTAATAATATGTGCTCGCAGATACCCTACAATTTAAAAGAATGTCTGTAAATTCAGAAATATATGCTAAAGTCTGCTTTGTTAAGGTTAAACTATACTATTAAGACAAATTTTCTAATTTTTAGATTTTTCCTCATTTGCGGAAATCGAACCCAGTTAATTTTCAAAGAGAAATTCTGGTTAGAACTTAAAGAGTTTAAAAAACCCTTAAAAACTGAAATAAATTTTAAATTTTTAAGGGTTTTTTTTAACTCCTTTAAGTTCTAATCAGAATTTCTGTTTGAAAATTAACTGGGTTCGATTCTCACACTGCTAGGTAAAAATCTGTAATATAACCTGTCTTGTAAAAATCATGATATGACACTTATAATAATAAATAATGTATCAACAAATATTTGAATATTAATTAACATCATTTTAACTAATCAAGTCTTTCGTTCCGATTCCAAACATTCCTGAGTCGCATGCCTTCGTTTCTTAATTTTTTATCATACCATATTTTTGATATAAAACTTTTACCACCTATTTCAGATGTGTTCCAATTCCAATCGTTCCTTAGTGTTCCGATTCCAACCATTCCTGAGTCTTATGTGCGTTTGTTTCTTAATTTTCTATCAAACCAGTTTTCTGAAAAAGACTTTTACCAATTATTTCAGTTAAATTCCAATTCCAACCGTTCCTTAGTCTTAATACAAATGTAGCAGCATTGTCGTCTGCTTTTCAATATCCTTCCAAATGATTTCCATAGTTTTGAGACTCATAAAAAACTCTGCAATTATTTCAAGTGTGTCCCAATTCCAATCGTTCCGTTTTCTTTTTTAAGATTAACAAATCAATCCCATTTGACCGTATTACAGGATATTAAAAGTAACACAAGCACAAACAGTTGCCATATATGCTCTCTCTCTCTCTTTCATACAGCCACAAAACGAGTAAAGATAGATAGAGAGAGATAGTGAGAGAGAGAGAGAGAGGGGAAAACAAAGGCGTGAGCTGGGCGCAGCATTTGATGTTTGTGCTGTGCAAACTTTGGCACGGAAAACTTGGGCCAAAAGACACCTGAGCGTTTGTTGCCCAACCATTTCTCCCATGCCGAGTGCAACTTTTGTGTTTTGTACCCCCCTGTCTTCCCATCAAGCGTTCCCCGAACTCTACAACAGACACTACCTCCGACCATGTCCCTCTTTTTCCTATCAACCAGGGAAGCGTATCTCCAATTCTACCCCAAACACAATCTTCTACCTCCCACTCACATTTCTATTCCCATTCTCATCCTTCTATCCGCATATTTAACTCCATTCCCCCCTTCTCTCCGTTTCTCTCCCTTTCTCTCCGTTTCTCTCCCTTTCTCTGCATTTCTCTCCCTTTCTCTGCCTTTCTCTACTTACCTCTGCATCTGTCTAAAGATCGATCACGTGTTTGAAAAGCGCTGACAGAAGATGATAGGTGCATACATATGTATAAGAAATTTCCCTATAGTACGCCTCGCTGATGAGAGATATGTGAGCTCACTGGTTACCACTCACCACCATAGCTTACCCGTCAAATTAACTCATTAGTGAATTTAACATGGAGATGTCATACGCAATCGACATCATTAAATTCATCAGCGACCGCAACGATTACAATTTGTAAAATAAAAATTATTTATCAAATTTTAAAATCAAAATTAAAAATACAAATTATTTTTCAATTTTTATTATAAAAAATGAAAGTAAAAATTAAAATTGCAAGTTGATTGTGAATATCTTTTCAACCAAGTAGTGCATTTTCAAAAACTAATAACATTCATGATGCCTGGCTCAATACCTTTCATGTGATATATCAAAACTAAGGATATTTTAGGTTGAAAAAATATGAATCTTAAATAAAAATTGAATTTTAATTATAATTTTTAATTTAAAGATTGGTAAATACGAGTTAAAAGAATTTTTAAATTAAAAATAAGTATTATTTGAATTCAATTCACCAAAATCCTCAACATACCAGTAACCTGTGAATAACTTTCCTTAGTGATTTCCAATTCCACTCCTTGCTAAGGAAAAACATATTATCGGCATATTTACAAAACAAACTAAATCAGATACAAATGTATATTTATCAAAATATAAAAAATAATAAATAAGTTAAAAATACATGCATATCTGTTTTGTTAGGGTTAAACTTTACTACTATTCTCCAAATCTCTAAAAAATGGGGAAAAAATTTAAAATTTGTTAAAATTTTACGGGTTTTCTTAAACATTTTTTGTATTTTATATTTGGCATACTAAATCAGATAAAAATGTATATATATCTAAAAAAAAAAATATAAATAATAAGTTAATTAATAAGTTTTTGTCTTGAGTATTTAGTTGGTCGATAAATAAGAACTTATTCTTATTTGAAATATTCTTAAAATCAAGATGTGTTTTTCTGACTCTAAGAATTTGATGTTCTCGACACATGTTTTAGACCAAAATTCGTAGCTCTGAAACCAAAATCATGATTTTAAAACCTTTTTTTTTATCAGTGTATCGTTGTTGAATTCTCTGCATAGATTTGCATGGTGAAATCACCAACGAAATTTCTTGACAGCTACCAGCTGCACTAGAGGGTACTGAGTGAATTCCGCCTACCTCTCTTACCTCTCCCACTGTCCTCTCTCTCTCTCTCTCTATCTGTGTACTATGTGTATGCCAATATTGTTTGCATACTTTTCATTCCAAATATATTTATAGCAATTTTTTCTTGTCATTGCTTATGTGATGTTTGTTGTCAGCTGTATGTGTATGTGTATGTGTGTGTGTGTGTACTTTCATTCAATCATTTCATGCAGCTCTCAGTGTGTCAGTGTATGTAGTTCAGTGTATTTACGACGTTTCTCTAGCGATTGACCCAAAAAAAAGAAAAGGAAGAGAATCAAATTCAAGTCCAAGTTGCCAGCTGAGCAGCTTTTCACCCACATTTTCCAACAATAACAACAATTTTTGGCGGTCGATTTGATTAGCAAAAGGTATTTGTTTGTGTGTCTGTGTGTGTGTATGAGAGAGAGAGAGAGAGAGAGAGAGGGATTGTGATTGTGTGTGTAAGAAGCTGAAGACCTGAACAACTGTGGTAAGTACAAACACACACACAAACACACACACACACACACACACACACACACAAACACACACATATTTGCTTATGATGTGTTCGCTCTCATAGTTTGCACTGCTTTATTCAGAGTTCTCCCTTTGATAGATAGTCAAAAAAAAAATTAAAAAAAAATAGTAAAAATATTCTTGAATAATGGAGAATTGTCAAAGTTCTTTTTGGTGTTGCTTTCAGTGTGCATCTAAGTACTCCTATGTATCTTACAATTTCATGGGTTTTTTCACTGCATTTTATTTATTTACTTTATTTTATTTTATTTATTTAACGTCAGCTTAAAGATAGAAGAATAATTAATTAAATTTTAAATACATTTATGAAACTGAAATGTAAAAATAAAATTAAATTATATTATAATAAAATTTAATTTTTAACTGAAAATATATTAATTAATCTAAAATTTGTGGCAAGGATTGGGGAAACCCAGAAAAACCCAATCAGATCAATAAATATTAGTATTTTTAGAAGTATTAGTATTAATGTTAGTTTTAATAAAAATTCCTTCTTGTTTTTAAAATTCTATTAAATTTTAAAATATCCCCAATTTTTCTTCGTCTGACTTTAAGATGTTCTTTTTATCCGATCTCTTTCTCTTCTCTAATTTTTCTTTCTTCTACTTCTTTCTCTTCTCTTTTGTCAATAGTTCTCTTCTCTTTTTAAACATTCTTCTTCCCTTTATTTATCCATTTAGTTTTTATACTACTCTCTCTTTTGATATTGTTTTTTGCTAATATTCCTCTCTGCTTCCTGCTCTTCTTCCTAATCTTGTTCATAATTCTCTCACATCTTTTTCGTACTCTTTCTTCTCTCTTTCGTCTACTCCAATAGCTTTTGTATTTTGTTACTCCTTTCACATCTCTCTTCTGCATGCATTTCATTCCCTTTCATCTATTTTTTTTCTACTCTGCTTTCTCTTTTACTTTTTTAGTTATTCTCCACCTTTCTCTCACTCTTTCTCTCTCTAATTCTATATTCATATAAATAGAAAACTCAATAAATAATTTATTTTGATTTTCTGCAGAAAAGTAGGCAACAAAACTTGATAAATAGAAAATCTCAATCATTTAATTGCTTAAAGTAATAATTGGAATCAAAAGCGACAAATGTACCCAACAACAAAACACCTGTACACGCATAGTCCTCTCTGGAGTAGGCAACAAGCGCTCTCATTACTTGGGACGAAGAGAGCAGAAACAAAACAGCAGCAAAATATCACCGGCCTATCTAATTGAAATCAATAGCGACAAATGTACCCAACAACAAATGTACCCAACAACAAATGTACCCAACAACAAATGTACGCAACAACAAAACACCTGCACACGCATAGTCCTCTCTGGAGTGGGCAACAAGCGCTCTCACTATTTGGGACGAAGAGAGCAGAAACATAACAGCAGCAAAATATCAGCCGCATATCTAATTCGAATCAATAGCGACAAATGTCCAAAACAACAAATATACCCAACAACAAATGTACCCAACAACAAAACACCTGCACACGCATAGTCCTCTCTGGAGTGGGCAGCAAGCGCTCTCACTATTTGGGGCGAAGAGAGCAATAACATATCCGCAGCAAAATATCAGCGGCATATCTAATTCGAATCAAAGGCGACAAATGTCCAAAACAACAAATATACCCAACAACAAATGTACCCAACAACAAAACACCTGCACACGCATAGTCCTCTCTGGAGTGGGCAACAAGCGCTCTCACTATTTGGGGCGAAGAGAGCAGAAACATAACAGCAGCAAAATATCAGCGGCCTATCTAATTGAAATCAATAGCGACAAATGTACCCAACAATAAATGTACCCAACGACAAATGTACGCAACAACAAATATACGCAAAAACAAAACACCTGCATACGCATAGTCCTCTCTGGAGTGGGCATCAAGCGCTCTCACCATTTTGTGAATTCGCCGCTCGCATATATTTGGGGGAGCTAAACTCGCTGCAATTCTGTCGAATTAGTTTTGATTTGCGCCGCCGCAGCAAACGTCGCGTCGGGAAGCTGCGGATCGTTGAACCCGGAATTTACATATATATAAAAACCCGTTAGTTTTTTTTTCTTTTATTCTTTGTGCTGCAAAATAATTATAATCAAGTGATTGCACAGTGATCGCAAGCAACAAGTGAGTCGCTAGAAGCGCATAAAAGTGCTCCAGTTTTAATTGCGTCTTATTTATTGCATTTTGTCAGCGTTATAAAAACGCATGTAAAATTTTCAATCGCTCATTCCCTTTGATCGGTTCTTCTTTGCCTGTGTCCTGTTCGTAATTTAAGTGTGTGCAAGAAAATAGTAAAAATGAAAGTGCAATAGAGTGAAAGAAAACATACATATGTATGTATCTCAATGTGTATTTTATTTTCTATAACTTTTTTTTTCATGTGGCCTTTGTGTTTTTTTTTCTTGTGCAGCGTTGCCAACATCAAAAAAAGCGCTTTTTGGAGATGGATTTTATGTACGTAAGTGACACTTTAAATTTACTCTTCTTTTTATTAAGAGCAAGTGCAATAGCGTTAAGCAAAAGAAAAGAGATTTAAATTGACAAGGCAATGTTAATGCAAAAGAGAGTTACAATTTTTAATGACTGCTAATGCAAAAGAGAGTTGCCATTTTTCTATGTGTTGTTATGCAAAAAAAGAGTTTTAGTATGTGAAGCAAAGCTATCACAGTTTGAAGGTCACTGAGAACAGTTTTTAAGCTGAACGCATCACCAAAAATGCAGGGACCACAACTGTTATGAGGAATAAGCAAAAAAACTAATTTTTAATGGTTTTTTAAAGACTTTAATTTTGTAAATCAAATTTAATGATTATTAAGAAAAAAATTAGAAATAATTATTATTATTATGATTTTTATTTTTCCAGTCTTTTGTACGAGTTTTTGATGATTTTTTGTTTTGAATAAAATTTTTTAAAGACTATTATTTTTGAGGAATAAAATTTCAATATAAATTTCAATATAAATTATACATATTAATTTTGAATATGATTTTCATATGGCTTCTTTACTTTTCTTTATCCTTAAAAATCTCGTGTTATTTCTAAATTCCCTTTTCTATTCTCATAACTTTCTTTCTTATTTGTCAATCACTTTCTCTCATTTATTTTATTTCTTCTACTGTCTCTGATTTGTTTAGCTTTTGCTTTCCTGCCCTATTTAACTGTATTCTCTTCCTCTTCCTCTCTTTCTCTCTATCTCTCACACACTCTTCTTCTTTCTCTCAGGTTTTAAAGTCAAATCAGCCATGTGAAAGTCTTTGATAGCACTTTCAATCCATATTGCGCAAAACATAACATATTAAATTGCAGTTTTAGGTCGCCTGGTCTAGGCTTTAATCTACTCCTCTTCCCCCGTCTCCCTGTTGGCACCCTTCTCTTCTCCCCCCCCCCCACTCTCTTCTATTGCATAAAGTGTGAAAATACCAAAATTGTCGTTCGTTGCGGTTTTCAAGAACGAATTTTGCCCAAAAATTATTGCAATTTTGTGACTTTGGCTACGTGCAACTTGCAACTATCACATATATTTTATATATGTATGTACTATATATACTATATATATATACACTGAAAGAAAAATTTGGCATAAAATGAAAACAATGCGGTGTCAAAAGTACGGTAATACTGCATTTTCTTAAACCAAGTACTAAATACTTGATTCATGCATGATTTTTCTCAGCAATATTTTGATTTTCGGTGTTCTGTAAATTTTTTTTAAAATTAAATCAATTATTTTAGGCTTCTTTGACTTTTTTATGTTGTGTAGTTGTCATTTTATCCGCATATTGTTTTAATTTAATAATAATATTCTGAATATTCTGAAAAATTTTAAACAGGAACCGCAAAAATTATGAGTTTTATTTTAAAAATCACGTCATAAGGATTATATAATGAGTTTTACGACTTTATTCACTACTAATGATTAATTTAAATTAATTTTCTAAAAAATCATAGGTAATTTGTAATAGGTAATATTTTGAGCATGAAAAAATAAAAATCATAGTTTTAGTATTTTATGGTATTTTTATGACATTTTGGGATTTTTTCGTCTTTTTAGTAACTGTTAACCCGTAATATCCAATATTACTATGTATATATTATATCCAAAATAATCTATACTACATACATAATGCAACAGAATATAGAGAAATAGATGAAATTTAATCGAAAATAGTAATATCCTTAATATTCGTCCTTGAAGGACATGTGATTTATCATATGAAAGGTACTAAATCATAGATCGAGAATATGTTATCATATCAATGAACACAGGAGCCGTTAACTATAGTTGACTTTTAATTTGAGCGAAAAAAATGAAAATAATTTATACTCATTATTTTTGAGTTTTATTTCATTTGATCAAAAATTCTGATTATGTTTTAAGTCTTATTAAATTACTCAAAAATAATGATTATAATTGAAATCAGGAAAATAAAAATCATGGTGGAAATGCAGAGAATATACTAAACTAAAGATTTTGGAGTAGTTCACTTCGTTCTACGTCATTATTTACGTTCCCTGATTTTAAACTAGAATGGTTCTTTTTTTTTTAGTGTATAAATACTAATATATAGATATTACTTTGTGTGTGTGGTGTGTGTGTGTGTGTGTAAGTACATTTGGTGTTTGTCTTAGTGCTTTCGTGTTGCTGGCAGCGTTGAACATTCATAAAGTTGACTTACGCTTAAGTAAACAGCAAAAGTGTGAAATGATTTCATCTGATGATGATTTGGCTTTAGCTTTAGCTTCAGCTTCAGCTTCGGCTATGGTTTTGGTTTTTCCTTTTTGCCTTTGGCTTCCACTTTTACTTCTACTTCCACTTCCACTTCTACTTCCGTTTCCACTTCTGTTTCTCATGCTTCATTGCGGCTCTTAACGTTATACTCGTAGTTACAGTTATTTGTACACACACACACACACGCACACAATTATTCAAGTTAATATGGCAAACATTTACAGTTATGATTACGTTTACTTGCCACATTCTTGTGGCTTTTTTACCTGCCATTTTTGCGGGGCACAAAACCACAACTTCAAGTTATGCCTGAATTACCGCAACACCTGCACTGTTAAAAAAAAGGTTCTTAAATCAAGATTTTGGTCGAGCCCATAAAATTATTTAAGTTAAAAAACACATTTTGATTTTAAGAACCTTTTAAATAAGACTTAAAATTAAACTTTACATTTTTTATATTTTTTCAGTTAAATTTATAATAATATTATTTACTTTTTAATTTTACATATTAATTTTATAATTGTATTTACAATTTTATTAACCTTGTACGAAAAGGAGGAAATTAATTTTTCAAATTTTTTCAGCTAAGAATTTAAATTTTTAATTTTTAGTTTTATAATTGCATTTAGAATTTATTTAACTTAGTTTGATACGGAGGAAATTGTGCCTTTTTAGCAGTTTTCAAAAAATCATAAAAAATACTAGCGAAAAGATTTTTGCTGTCGATATTAAAATTATTTAGAGAAACTTTTTGCATCTAAATTTTTTTGTTTGACACCAAGGAAAAAAGTCGAAAAAGTAGACCGTTAAAAAAATTCAAAATTTTCAATAGTTAAGGAAAGCTTTGTATCATTCAAACGAAATATAATATGACCTTTCCTTTGATGCCAAAATTTACATGATGTAAGTTCAACTAATGAGTAAAATTAACTTTAAGTAGTTTGTAAATACTTATGACCATCCTTGTATAAACATTTTTTTCGTATGTTATTTTGATAAATATTCCGATAATTTGTATGTATTCCGATAAATATGACATATTTATATTTTCTTATCAATGTAAAATTTTTTATTCTTATATTAAGATCTGCGATGTTTTAGATAAATATTCTTAGTCATAGTAATTTGGTCTAAAAATGGTCTTAATTTAAAAACAAAATATGTAAGATGATTGTATTGGATTTTAGAAGTTGGACTTTCTTTCAGTGTAATTACCACACGAGTCACCACTCTTTCTGCTTTTTCTCTTCCTCCACGTACACTTTTCACAAATCCATTCAATCATTTAAACGTCTTAAATAATAATCACTATCAATTAATTACTGTCTGTTCAATATTTCATGTTCTCTTTCGCTCGACAAATCAATCAACAACTCTGTTGTGATTTGTGTAAAATCCTCTTGGATGCGATTTAATTGCTTTAATTGCAAATAACTTCTGCAATTTTAGTTGAATTTTACCCAATAGGAATAAGTTTTTTATTTTCTCAATTGTTTTCCTAATTGCCTTGAATTTTTAAGTCCATAAAATCATTTAATACAAATATTCCCATCAATCTTCAATACAAATTATTTTCATATTCAATTACACATGTCGCTCGATTGATTTAATATTTTATAAGCCTGATTCATGCGTGTTAAATACAAAGGCTAAAACTATTTTTCAGCTCCAATTGCGGGCAATTGTCTACATTAATAAAGGTGATAAAGGCGTGAACTAAGACAATCAAGTACTTTGTATTGAGAAATCATTTAAACAAGTTTGGTTACGAAATTACCTTAAAATATATATTGAATATCTATGATTGTTCTTATATCAAATATCAATTTGTGTAAATAATTACACAGCTAAGAATAATCACTTAATATTTCTTTATTTATTTATTTCTTTACTTCTTATTATTTTACTAGGCCACAAATAATACAGATTACAGATTTCACATATACATGCAATGATTAAATTTTATTTAAATCTAACTCAGCATTATTAATTATTTTAATAGTAAAAATATATCTTTTAAATAAACATTTAAAATAAATGAAATAATTTTGAAGATACTTTCAACATACTTACATATATTCGACTAATTAAATCAGCTCTTAGACAAGAATTCAAGTGACAAGTCCAACACAATTTAGACCACATTTGGCCCATTATCCTGGCCAAATCCCCAAGCAAATCCACCTTATAAAAAATACCCAAAAACCAATGCGACTCGCGATATGTTGGCTTATGTGTGGATCAGAGGTATTAACGATGAAGCTCGCCAAATTTCTCTGGCACACGGTGATTAGCTAACATAGAAAAGATAGAAAAAAATGCTGAAGTGGGGCAAAAAGGAAATGGCAATTTTCACACGTTTCACGTGTGCAAACAGAGAGCAAAAAGTTGAAGAAGAAGAAGTGAAGAAAATGTGCCGCAGTGTCGCCCAAAAGTATGCAGTGCTTTTTTTTTGTTTTACTTAGATAAGATCAAGTATGCGCCCCGTGTGCTGCCTACTTGTTGAGCATCGGCTGGGGCAACTAACGAGCAGTCTGCCCCAGCTGGAGAATAGAGAGAGACACACACACACACACACGCAAGTTGAGAGCGTGCTAAAAAGTTTCCATAATTGACGACATGCAAAAATGTGGCATGGTGAAATGGCAGCTGCTGCACTCAGAAAAATATGCCATCCTAAAATTAGGTACCGTTTTGTTTTTAACAGAGAATAAAACCTAAACCGAAACCGTAACATTTAACCGATAAAAACCGATTGAAATTTGTAACCGTAACTGAAACTGTGACCGAACTAATTTTTTTCCGCTGTACGGAAACCCATAAACCGAAACTCTATAAACCGAAATAACCGTTTAGTAACCGATTCATTTATAAGGGTTAATTTAGGTTCTGAACGTCGCCAGAACTTTGTCAAAAGTCATGCGAAATGTAAATTTGAGCATGATTTTCCTTTTTAATTCGTTCTGCATATAAATTTTGTTCATTTTCAAAATTCGAAAATTTCGAATCTTTTAGAATCATTTTTCAAAAAATTTCGAATTTTGAAAGTATGTTTTGAAATTAGATTCAGATTTTTGTGTACTTAAACTAGTATTTTTCGATATTGACTTAATTGATCTAATTTTAAGATTTCTGGACTTGCGAAAACCGAACTTGAAATAAGATTTCTGTTCTCAATATCGTCTGTTTAAGTACGGAAATCTTGATTTTTTTTCTGAGTGTGGCTTATATCTGCTGGCTGCTCCAGGCCTCGTCCTGCCAGATGACGATGATGATGAAGTACAAATATTTTACGTCATTAATTAGCGCATGGCAGAGCACTTGAAACTATTACGTAATACGATAACACCGCCAACAACAACAAGAACAACGAGAAGAATGAGAACAGCAACAATTATATGCGAAATTTTTAATGACGTTGTGCAGGAGCAAAATCAACGGCAGCAGGAGAAACTGAAGCAGAAGCAGAAGAAGCGGCAGCAACAGGACCTAGGATCAAGGAGCAGGGAAGAGGGAACAGAGAGAAGGGAACAGAGAGAAGGGATAAGAGAGTAGGGAGCAGGGAACAGGGGAGTTGCAACTGGCAGCAGGAGGCGCAACAAGAGGATGACATGGAACAAAAGGCGCTGCCTGTTGCCAAGTTCAAAAGGACTTTCTTTTTCAATTTAGTGTGATGCGGCTAAAATACAATTATAATGGAAATAAAGGGTATTATTAACACGATAGGTGGACGTATTCAAAAAGTCATAGTATATCCATAAATATGAAAGATCAGCTTGATCAGCAACCGATTACATCGGAAATATCAACGAGTTTATTATCGATAACATCTGAAAGTAACATCATTGGTTTTCGACTTTAAACGGACAATTTTATCTATAACTTTTAACTGTCGATTATTATACATCGCATTTGCTATCGATCTTTTTTTTTAAATGTTTCATTTGTGTTCCACTATCAGCTATCAGGTTTATATCTTTAATAAATTATAATATTTTAGTATGAAAGGAAAAATATTAAAATAATTATATTTAAAAAAAGAATATTATAAATAAGTTAAAGTTATTTTGACAGATTAGTGTAATAAATTTAGTACTTATTTATGTATATTTTAATACATATAGTACTTGTTTTATACAGAATTAATTTGGTCTTTAGTAGGAAGTTTATTAAATATTTAAATATTTTTTTATCATTATTATTATTAATCTACTATAAACCAATCTCTCGCTCCCCCTTATGAAAGCTTGGATAATTATTAATTTTTAAAAATTATATTAAAAATTGACAAATAAATTAATAAAAAGTTAGAATTAAAAACTAAAACATATAAAAGGTTAAGTCTGGGTTCTTAACCTTTTATTTGTTTCAGTTTTTAATTTAATTCTCAATTTTGAATATAATTTTTAGTTAAATTTTTTATTTTAATTTTATTAACACTTAAATTTCTTTTTGCCGACTGTTTTTAGTCGTAAATAAACAAATAAATTATAAATTAATAAATAAATTTATTATTAAGTCTACCTACAGGGTACCTACTAGTCTAGCAACATGCAACATAATATTTTTTATAGTTACTTAAAGAGTTATTTTTTTTTTGGCTCTTTTTGTGATTTGTGATTTTTTTTTTTTGAGCTGCGATAATAATTAAATTATTTTGCGCAAATTTCTCACAGTTGTTGTCTCCCACACAGACACAAGAAGATTAGATAACTTATCATTAGGTGGCAAAAAGTTGGGCACAACCTCCTGCCACACACATGCAGCTACACACACACACACACACAGACAGAGAACAAGAGATAATGAGAATTTAAATCGCAATAAAGTGCTAGAAAGCAGAGGCAAAGAAATAACAAGTAAAATAAATGTTGAGCTGTGTGAGAGAATTAGAGAGTAAGAGAAAGTGTTGCCAACTACAGGACAAGTGTCTGAGTTAGTGTGTGTGTGTGAGTGTGTGGGTGTCTGTGTCGGTGTGTGTATGCGTGCGTTAATAAAATGTAATTTTGAAGCGTATTAAGGCGAATATTGTGCCGAGTCAGACAGCGACACTGTCTGTTGTCTTCTCTACGTAACTATGGGGATTAAAGTACACACACACACACACACAAACACACACACACTCACACACACACTCGCACACACACACACGCATTCATCCTTGTGTTCCTAAATGTAGAGTAGCCAAAGAATTTCAATTGTCACAGTTGAATACTTGTTATGATTAACATAAATTGCTAGTTCAATTGTTTTCTCAAAAAATTTAAATTGTTTCTTCAATATGTAAAACTTCATGTTTCATGTATGTTAAACTTTCATAATAATATTTGAGATATACTTTTAATTGATTGATGATTTAATTGAAACAATTTGTCAAAACGCGTTTCATCAAATTTATTTGCGTAGTGTCTCTTATGAACTTAACTAAATCTATCTAACATAATATTAATGGTGCACAGCTTAAATATAATGCAAATTGTCCATGAATTCATAGCATGGAAATATTAAAGATATATTGAAGAAAAATATTTGATACGTTTCTTGCAAACAATTTGTTGGCCTCCTTTTTGCCAATCTTCTCAAGTGTTTAGCTGACATTATCTTTATTAATTACTAGGGGGCTTCGCTCGCGGAAATGAAAATTAGTTATGTTAATAAAGTTTGATAAAAAAAAATTAAATTAATTAATTTGCATCCGATTGTTGCTATGGCAACTATATGATATAGAAATCCGACTTTGACCAAATTTGGTCAGAATGTAAGAGACAGTCGCAGACATATAATCTGTAAGTTTGGTTAAGATATCTCAAGAAATAAAAAAGATTTCATACAAAGCAATTCCATGACCTCTGACCTCAATATGACGCACTTACAGGTGGAATTTTGCCAATTTCTTTTCGTTTTCCTTGAGTTATTTCAATGAATTACAGTTTGAGGATATGCACGAGTCATTTTCGAGTCTTCTTTTGATAAGCAATCTCTTTTTAATCAGCAAGGCGACTCTAAAAAAAACTCCTCAAGGTGATTTTTGTAAAAGCGATCAACACTTTAAATTCTAGATTAATTATTACATTTATGAAAACCAAAACATGATCGCAATTTTAAATAATTAACTTAGATGTTTGCGCGAAATTGAAGTGAAATTTAGAAATTCATTGCTGGAATTGTCAAACCCTACAGATACTAGTACAACCATACTCTCACACATACACACACACATAGAGAGGGCTTACAACTACAGGCACATAAATGCTTATTAGCATTAGCTGCGTATTATGAGCATTCAAACAAACACGTTGAGTGTTTTCATTGTGTGGGTGAGAGTTGCAAGGCGCATTAGCTACACTCTCACACACACTAATGCATTGCATTCTCTTTCACACATACACACGCACACACACACAAATGCACATATATGTATATATAGTAGTTGTAAGCGCATTAACACCAAGGCATCAGTTGTTTAAGTCGAAGTCACTTGCATTTTGCTTTGACATTTGATTATTGACTACATGTCTCTTACCCCTCGTAAGTCTGCTTTCTCCTCCTTTCTCCTCCTTCTTCTACCATCTCTGAACTCTGCTCCAATCAACATGCACATCACATCAATGTTATTGAAATATTGTCATGCCACTCGCTGTCTCTCTCCTCCCTCTATATCTCTCTCTCTCTCTATCTCTTTGTTATCCTATATGCATTGTGAATGCAATGGGCGGGGTCCATTATAAGTCACAGCACACACTGAAATGCAATTTAGCGCTGTAATCAGCTGTGTGCCGTGTCCAACCTCACTTCTGTTATTGAAATTTTGCTATGTGGACCTGCAACAATGTCCATAACAAGTCCATAATGAGATACTAAATGGCTCTATTGTCAATTTTAAAGCCTCAAATTCATTGATTCGCCTTATTTTGTTATTGAACGATCGCTGCGATTTTTTTATTCTTATTTTCCAATTGTTTATTCTATTTCCTTACTTTTTATAAATTTTGTCCGTTGCTCTTTTTATATCAATTCCTCTGATCTCTTTCTTCTCGTTCGTTTACTATGATATGTATATTTTCTATAAATAACACTGATACTTTATGATTTGTTTGAATTTTTTGTACCAACCAAAAAAATTTGGAATTTCCTCAGACTTTAAAACTTTTTTACCTTCCAGTCTAAAATTTATATATAATTTTTTGCTATCGCTTATTTCAAATTTTTAGCCTCTACTTGTATTTTAAATTGTCCATATGAGGTGGCTCGTTCGTTAGTCGCATAATAAGAATTTGCGCTTAAAAAATGATATAGTTATCCGACCAAATTTGGTCGGGATGTTAGAGACCGTCCTCAATTTGTGAGTTTAGTTTGGATACCTTAAAAAACAAAAAAGTTTTTCTTACTAAAGGTTAATTTGTTTCCGATTGTTCCTATGGCAGCTAAATGATATAGTAATCTGACTTTGACCAAATTTGGTCAGAATGTAAGAGATAGTCCCAAATATATAAAATGTAAGTTTGATTATATCTTAAGAAACAAAAAAGTTTTTCATACAAAGCAATTCCATGACCTCTGACTTCAGGTAAACACACTTGCAGGTGGAATTTTACAAAACGCCGTCTTATTGCACGATGAAATTGTCTCATGTATGTTGTGCAAAAAATTTCTGCTTTTTACTTTTAGTCGTTTCGCCTACACGTTGATGTGTCAGTCAGTCAGTCAGTGAGTCAGTCACTCAGGACAAAGAATTTTATATATAAAGATGTTAATTTTTGATTTGAAATAAACTTTAAATATATGTGATATATGATATATTTGATATACATATATTCAATTTATATTTGAACTGAAGTTTACACGAGATTAAACCTAAAGGCAACTATAATTAAGTTTGACGTGAAGATGAGAAACGTGACTTATAATTGGAAATATCATAATACGGGTACGCTATGCAATTGGTATGCTAATCAGTTGACTCAATTCTCCCTCGAAGTGACATTAGCAAATGCCCCTGCAGCAGCTTCTGGCAGCGGACATTAGAGGCGCCTCCCGAAGTGCCAAAGTGGAAGGTAGTTTGTGCTGATGAATCGCAGCTGCCAGAAGATATTAAAAAGCTTCGCTCACAATTTGGCCGGAAATTACAATCTTTTTTTCCTCGATTCTATTTCTTTTTTTTTTTTCTTTTTTTTGTTTTTGTCGCTGAGGCTGCCACACGGCTTTGAAGGTGCAGCCTGCTGCACTTGCTTGCAACATGGATTTTTTTCCAGCCTTATTTTTTCAGCATTCTCGCTCTGCTTTTTTTTTTTGTTTTTGCATCGATAACAAAAGGCAGCCTTATTAGAGTGTTCCTTTATTTTAATGCCACATTTCACACCATGTGGGCGGGTCGAGGGTCTTTTTAGAGGGGTGTACACAGAGAGAAAAAAGCTGTACTAAAATTAAGTATGAATGAGCTCGAATGAAGAATTTTCGATACTTAAATATAATACTTGATATAACTACGAATTACTTAAAATGCGAATTAAAATTCTATGACCAAGTACTAACAATCTGGACATAAGAACAAAAAATCTTGAATTAAGTAAAACTCAAAAATTATTAGAAATAAGTACGCAAATTCTTTATATAAGTTCGAGACTCAAGTTCGACTCACAGATAAAGTGTGTAAAATCTTAAATCAATTACTTTAATTCTTATATCATTTTAACGTTCGCTTACTTCGACACTGAGACACTGAACACTTAACTTTTATTAGGTAGCGTGAGTTGTTCCATGATATTCATAATACTTATTTTAAGAATATCTTATACATACAATTCAAGTTGATACGATTTTAAATTAAGTCTGCAATACGCTTAAATCAAGTATCATGTTCATATTTTAAATTCATTTTGTACTCAGTACCAGAATTAAAATGACTTGGATCAAGTTCAATTGTGCTTAAATCAAGTACGTTTTAAAGTTAATTTAAGTTTGAAAATACTAAAATACTTAAATTTCGTACTTGAAAAAAGATCGAAAAACTTAACTTTAGTAATTTCAATCTTAGTAAGAAATCAAGTTTGAGAACGAAATACTTGATTATTTTTTTCCACTGTGTAGGGGTGTCGGTAAGTGTGTAGAGGGGGGAGGGGTACTGGAGTGACGGTTTCCATTGTGCACGTTGTTCGCCTTTTTTCCTGCGTTCTATCCTTCTCTATCTCACTCTAGCCACTGTATCTCCCTCTCGCTCATTTTATCATTGTACCCGTCACAGTGGCTCTTTTGTTTTTAGCTTTAGAGGTTCGCTGCTTTCTTCTCGTGCTTCTTCACCCTTTGAGGCCCCTCTACATCCACATCCAGATCCACATGCTAAAGTTAACTACTCCAGCTGAAAGGCAATCGTAGGCGCGCTTTG
This sequence comes from Drosophila kuntzei, assembly GCA_035042165.1. NCBI lineage: Eukaryota > Metazoa > Arthropoda > Insecta > Diptera > Drosophilidae > Drosophila > Drosophila kuntzei. Next base: position 1,153,959 of record JAWNLU010001329.1, on the reverse strand, counting down.
TTGTTGCCACACTCTCGACTGGTTGACTGGATATCTGTTGTTTTAGCCCACTTGCGACTGCTTCAGCGCCCCCAACTAACGCTATCAGTCGCAATTTTTCATTATTAGAACTAGCAGATGATACAGACAGAGACAGCGATAGAGAAAGGGAGAGAGTGGTGGGAGTGAGAATGAGAAGTTGTGTCCTTAATCAAGCATTGACTTGACGCCAGGCAGTTGGAAAAACGTGTCAACGTCTGTCTGGCATAACTTTCAAAGGGAACTTGGCCTCTCATTCAAGTCCTCTCATAATTATCGACTAAAACTAACATTAAATGACGTTGCATCAGTTGCAGAACTTTATCAACTTGCTAATAAGCTGAATATGCTGGATATAGTTTCTCATTTTCAACATCAATTTACATTTCCATTTATTTATGTTTAACAGACTGAAAACTTCTTTTTTTACATTATTTAATATTAATATCATATCCTGTCTGGTTTTTTTTATAAGGCAGAAATATTAAAGATTTTAACGTGGCAGTGTGGGAATCGAACCCAGTTATTTTTCTATTTGTGTGAGGCCAAGGGACCTCACAGTCTAAAAAATTATGATCTTTTTTATCCATCGTCACAATAACTTTAAAATTAACCAGAATTAACTTAATTTAAACAGGTTTTTGAATCTAATAATTTGAAAATGCCAAATAAACGTTCTCATTTTCATGTTAACTTTAACTGGTACTTTTTTTAATAACCACTTTATCATTCCCTGGCAAAAAACAAGAACTTTAGTTACAAGTATGCATTTCAAATATATTTGAAATAAATGACTTTAATCAAGGGACTATCTAAAATAATGAACTTGATGGATTCGTGTAAATCTTAACTTTAGTTCACCAACTCAATGTTACTATTTTAATAGTTGCCTTCACTAAGTTCAACTCTATTTTATTTTAGTTGCTTTTTCCGAAAATTGATAGGTCAAGTAAAAATGCTACGGTCAATGTGCTCGACTGTTAGATTCCCAGTATCCGAGCTGGTGAATTTACATAAATAATATGCAAATAAATAAAGAAAATTTTAAAAAAATAAACATAACCCTTCCAGAATTCAACTGACAGATAGAGATTGTCACCGGTTCGGAAGCGAACCTCACAAAACCGGTTCGGTTCGGGTTCTTAAACATTACGAACCGGATCACGAACCGAACCTATTAAAGCTGAATCTAACTACTTTCTTAAATAAAAGGGTCGGGTCAGAAAAAAAAATAATTTAAAAAAGTTGATACTTCGAATAAAAGTAAGTCATATTCAAATAAACTTGGATTATTTTCAAAATTCGAATTTTTGTAATAACAAATGTTATTGGTTTAAATATTCGAAAAAAAGTTAATTAATAAAAATATTTTTTTGTAGTAAATTGAAATAATGTTCGAATCCAAACCGGTTCGAAAACCGAACCTTAGTCTTGGTCTAACCGAACCTTTCACTACATTTTTGGTGGTTTGCAGCCTTGATTGTCACAATTCTATAAGTCTGTATACCTTTCGAGTACTGGGCTACAAATATTGTGTTGAATTTGTATCTCTTTGAGGGGCACTTGGTGCATCCGAGTCCGAGTGGGACAAGAGGACTGTAGGATGCCCCAAGTGCTGCACCTCCCTTTCAACTCAAGTGGCGACTTGTGATCAGATTTTTGAGCCACAACGAGTGGTTAGACAATCGGACGTGGGCACTTTGAACGCCAAATTAAACAGAGCGCCAGTCCGTGAACTTCCAGAGTCAACTAATGAGGTGGAGAATAAGAGGAGCAAGAAGAAGGGGGAGGAGGAGGCAGCAACAGACGTTGAACGTTGACCGCCGGCAACCGATGCTAAGAAATTGATGACCGAGACGAGACGAGACGGGACGGGACGATGAGGTGACGGTCGAGAGTCGACAGTCGACAGGCGACAGGACATCAACTAATTGAAATTGCGCGCCAATTTTGTGGCTTGTTTGGCTCCGCTGTTATTGTTGTTGTTGATGTTGATGTTGCTCCTCGTGTCGTATCCTGTGCGAAGACATTGCTCACGGAACATGCGCAAATGTTTCGACTCGGCACCTGTACGAAAACAGCTGTGTGTCCTTTTGCCTCGTGCACTTTTGAATCGTGCGTTGTCGCTGTCGTGTTGTCGTCGTCGTCGTCGTGTTGTCGTCGTCGTCGTCGTGTTGTCGTTGGTCGTGGTTCGCTTAACTGTGGGATGCTCGTCGTGGTGCGTGTGTGCGTCTTAAATTCGCTAGCCAAAACATCGACGATTGCAGTCAGTGTCGGTATTTGCAGCGGGCAACGTGTCTCGTCTCTCCCGCAACAACAACGTCCTAGTCGTAGTCGTAGTTGTTGTCGTCGTAGTCCTCGTCATATTCCTCGTTGTCGTCGTTGTCCTCGTGGATAGTAAATGTGTCTCTGTGTCTGGCTCTGCAACTGACTGCTCTTCAGTGACCCAATGAGCCGGGCAGCGACGATATCGTCGACAGTTTTGATACGGATTAACGGTTAACGGTATTATAACACTGTTTACGACTAATTTACGAGCTTTTCGGTCTCTCTCCCTTCAAATAAATATACAAATAATAATAATAAGAAAACGTGCTCCGACCGCGTGCTCCATTTGTTTTTGTTGTGATTTCTGTCTCGTCCAATATTCAAAATAATACATAAATTTTGTTTAAATTTTTTTCTTGTCTTCGAAATTTCGCGCTGTGTTTCGCGCCAAATTTTTTTTCTTCTTTGAAACTCCTTTTTGGAGTTTCTGGCTTTTGTTATTGTTTTTTGGTATCATCGCCTGAGTTTTGTGGCAAATTCAAATGCAAAATCAAAATCAAATCAACAAATCTCAATCATGAAAATCCCTGCGATAATTCTAATTGGCATCTACTGCAAAAGTGTTTAAGTGTTGTGAGTGCCGTCGTCAAAACCAAATTCGGGATCGGAGCCTAAAAAATAAAACACTTTAAGATTACATCGTATCGAATAGATAAACTCTACGCTTTAATCACATAATAGTGTTCTTAGTGAAAAAACAGGTCAGTTATTAAATATTTTAACTCTTATGTTAGTTTTTGTGTGTTTACCAACACTGATATTATGAAAATTATTAGTACTAATTTATGACATAATTGTTTTAGATTCTTTTAAGTAAGTTGATGATATTCAACATACTATTGATGTGAATTTGTTGGAAGAAACTATTTATATATAATATAATAACACCAACAATTTTTCTTCATTAAAAACAGACTTGATTTAAAATAAAATGGAATGAAGAAATACACCTGAAAAATATTTTTAATAAAGTTAAAAAAGCAAGTACCCTTTAGATGTAAATTATATTTAAGTGTTCCACAAGGATCAATAAAAATTGTCATTATATTTAAATCAAGCTTTTCAACACAATCTTGTCCGGTAGGAAGTAAGGACGAATTATTCGAAGGAATTCTAATATTTTGAATAAATATTTCAAGACGAATAAGAAGTTCCAAGACCACAATTAATGTAAATTGTAACTGCTCTTTTGATGATAATAAACTTTGGGCTATTAAACGTGTAGATAATCCCATATGTAAATCTCCTAGCTTTTAAGCATGCAAATCAATTGGGTTATGGTAAACTTGAGTATGATCTAATGCCTAAAAGCCGATGATGATGGCGATGAGGATTTAACTGCAGTTTCAATTTGATTTCCCTGTCCTTTACTCATTACCTTAAGAGTTTGTGCAGTTGCGTATAGAGAAGTTTATTAGTTGGTTCCGATGACTGGCCGACACTCGGGGGAATCAGCTTAAGTCCCGTGGCCGTGGCCGTACCCAAAAAGCCAAAACTGAAACCAAACTGCAGCCCAAAAAGTGGATGCCACTTGGATGTGGCACTAAACGAGTAAACGAGTTCAACTGGTCCCACGGCGCTGCACTTTCCATGCCAACGAAATCGAAAATGTTGCACAATTCGACCCTTGGGTCTAATTCGATTTGAAAACTAAAGCCGACGCTGCTTGCAGCCTAAAAGTAGGCAACGCATCAACTTATTTACAACATGCATAAATTTATGCATTGTAAAATAGCTGGGCAACTGCCTCATCCTCATCGCCATCGTCATCGCATCTCGAATCTGTGGCATGTCTGCCTGTCGGCTGTCGGATATGGACATCGATAATAAATGCATACGATATGCATTTTATTTTAATTTAATTAAAATGTGTTTATTTATGCACTTAAGTTGAAACAGCAACAACAACGACAACAACAACGACATCAAACTAAATGTATGCACATACACTAAAGTGCATATTTAACATGCATTTTACAGATTGCTCATACGCAGCGTGTGCCCAACCAAACAGAATCAAACTTTACAAACTTATTCGAGTAGAGAATGAAATATACTTGCCCGCCGATTATCAAATTTAACTACCTACTAATAAAAACTGTATATGAAAAATATTTGTTTAACAAATTAAATTTGTAATCGTTTCATTTATGTATTTATGATTCAGAAAAATTAAGAAAATGCTGGCAATTGATAAGACTTTAAATACTTAAAGTCAATCAGCTTGGAGATGGATAATATTGTAGAATATTATAACCGATAGTTACAGTGACTGTCTGGTCATAATTACCCCTTGTTAGAGTATAATTTGCATTGCAATGTGCTGCCAGTAATAATAGTAATAATAATAATAATATTGCAAGCGCCAGAGCATTATAATGAAATATTTTGTTAAAATATTATTTACCTATAATTAAAACAAAGAGAGCGTTTACACAAAATTCTATGGGGCAAATATAAATAATTGCCGCAGTTTTGTGAGTAATTAAAGTGCACAAACGAAAGGTCGAAACATTAAATAAACTTTAGCTAAGAATAATAATAATACTAATATGCATGTAGTGCAAAAATAAATAATAATAAATAACATTGCATATAAATATTGAATCAATGCAGACAATGCAAAATTTTTACCACAATCACCGCCCACTCCACATTTAAATTAATCCCAACTCTTTTAATCTTTACAAGCCTGTGAACAGCGATAAGCTCTATGTGTGTATGTGTGTGTGTCGAGTTTTTGGTTGTCAGAGGATAAGACATTTCTTTGGCTAAGTGAATTACTTGCCAACTGTCTGCGCTTGTCGTTTCATTTATCCTCCTCAATTAAAACTGCACAATATTTTTAAATTTTCATCTAAATGTTTTAAGCATGCTTTTAGACTTTTAAGGATTAAATAAAGTCGAGCATTCCAATAACGAGAGTTACAGGATGGTTGGACATATGTAGTTAATACGAGTAACTTATTCATTAGGGGAGGAAATTTTTTAGTATGACAGGCTTAAATATTTGAAGCTTTTTTATTGCATTACACATCGATTATAGTTTTAAAGCGGCTTTAATCCAAAGTTGGGCTTACAAATGGAAAATTATTAGTAATTATAATAAAGCAAATAAAAGGTGCTTACAAGTTTTATTTATTAGCATGGACTTAAGACTTCTGACTTAAAATATGCCGTCTGAGGATCGACAAAATTTTCTATATTTCAAGCTGGTTTTCAACATTGCAACTAAAGTTTAATAAGATGTGCTTAATCAAATTTGAATTTTAATGTTTAGTTTTTACATATTATTGAAATTAAATGAATTTTAAGTTTAATTATATTTTATTTATTTAACGTAACGATTTTAATTTTTAAAATAAAAAATACAAATTATTTTTCAATTTTTAAAATAAATATTAATATAAAAATTTTTTTTCAATTTCTATTATAAAAATTGTAAAAAAATATATGAAGTAAAAATTGAATTTGAATATCTTTTCAACTAAGTAGTGTATTTTCAAAATCTAATAACATCCTTAAAGGACGTATTTCAAGGATATTTTAGGTTGAAAAAATATGATCTTTAAATAAAAATTTGCATTTAATTATTATTTTTGATTTTTATTTCAAAAACTGAAAAATAAGAGTTAAAAGTAATTTTAATAATAAAAATACGTCTTATTTGCGTTCCCTGATACGATAATTCTCCAACAGATTTCACTAGAAAATATTCATCAATTAGACGATGTGGAAGTGTAAGCTTCACTTGTCAATTGTCACACTAGAGGCGATGAGTGGATAAGTAGAGAGAGAGAGGGAAAAAGTGACTAAAAGTGAGAGGGAGAGAGAAAGAGTTACAGCGAGTTGCAGTTCCTTTCAATTTCTAATGCAACGTTTGTAAATGAAACTAAAATATTTATGACAGCTATTGGATGGCAGTTGCAAAGTAAATACAACGACACACATATACACTTACACACTAACACACTCACAAACACACACACACAAACAGAATACTCTCGTTTCGTGTGCATGCGGCGCAAATCCCTTTGATTATCCTTGTGCATTTACAAACGAAGCAGGCAAAGTCCGCTCGCTTTAGTTTTGCAATAAAATTGAGCAACAAATATTCATTGCAATAACAACAACAACAGCAACAACAATTCCATCAACAACAACAACAGTGAAAGAAGTAAACAAAACACAAGTACATCGCAAGCAACAAGGATTCTCTTTTTATTTTCGTTTTCTTTTGCACAAAAAACTAAATAATGCACACACAAATACACACACACACAAATACACACACATGAACTTGCAGTTACATTTGTTGTTGTTGTTTTTGAGGCAAGACAAGTTTTTTGCCGGCAACCTCAAGGCAAAGGCCGTGCTCTATTTTGACTTCTATATAAATGCACAGGAACATTTCAACTGCAACACGAATATAAAATACTCTGCCTTATTTGCTTATAAAATTAGAATATAATAAATATTTAGTGATATTAATAAATATCTTATGAATTAATCAGTTATATTCCTACACTGAAAAAAATACCAACTTTTAAAATCAAGAACATTCATCTTAAATATTTTATTCTTAAAATAAGACCATTTTAAGACCAAATTAATATAACTAAGAATATTAATCTAAAAATTCGCAGTTCTTAATATAAGAATTAAAAATATTGTCAAGGAAAAAACATATAATCGGAATATTTTTAAATAAAAAAATAAATCCAAAAAAAGTATAAATATAAAAAAAAAGTTTAAAGTTTAAAACACCTGCCTTATTTTTTTATTTTTGGCTTGAGAATTTAAGACTATTTGGTCTTAAATTAAGAACTTATTCTTATTTGAAATGTTCTTAAAATCAAGATGTGTTTTCTAAATTTAAGAATTTTATGTTCTCGGCGCATTTTTTAGACCAAAATTCTTAGTTCTGAGACCAAAATCTTGATTTTAGAACATTTTTTTTATCAGTGTATGGACATAGTTAAAGTATCTCCATAAATCAAACTGAAAATGTATTATTTATTATTACAAGCTGAAAATATATTATTTATTATTATATATTATTTATTACTATTAAGTACCTTGACACAATAGAAACTGTTGACGAATTATGCATGAAATTAAATTTTAAACAACGTTCTCTTGAAAATAAAATTGATATTAACAATGTTTTACTGTGATTTTAAGACCATGATTCAGTTTAAAAAATTCAATAATTTTAATCGAGGCTGTAAAACACGAGAATTTTGGTAAAGGTTCAAACTGTAGAGCAAGATTTAGGTTCCATACGCGAACCGGTTTATATTCCCTGACCTTGGTTCAGTTTACTACAAAGAAATATTTTTACTGATTTAATTTTTCATTTTATAAAAATGTTTTTTAAAAAAATGAAAATTTGAAAAATAATCTAAATTTATTTGAAGATTTAAATATGACTTTTTTTATTCAAAGTCTCAAATAATTGCGCAATATTTGAAAACCATAACAGTTTACAAAGAATTTTTTTCGAAAATAACTTTTTACTTAAGAAAAAGGTTCGGTTCAGGTTTGGGTTCGCTTGGTAAAAAATTTTATAGGTTCGCTAGGTGATCCGGTTCGGGCTACTTAAAAGCCCAAACCGAAACGGTTCTGCGAGATTCGGTTTATTTAATTTCAACAACTATAGATACTTATATGCACAACAAACAAATAGACATATTAAATATATTTAAAAAGAATTTAAAGCTCCGCATACATCATAATACAGGCTGTAACCCATTCAAATAGAAATTTCCATAACATAATTGAAATACATTCTGTGGTCTCCCGCAGAACCACTTAGAAAGAGAGGGCACAAGAGTAAGAGAGAGAGAGAGAGGGGAAGAGAAGGAGTTGAGTGTAGAGTTATTTAATATTGTTGTCAATTGCATGCTCAGCTTGTTGACCTTCATATGAATTGCAATCAGACATAATTTCCTTTTTCTGGTGTTTTCCAACTGTATTACAAAACTCGAGTGCCCCTTGTGGGCGTGTTCCATTTTGACATCTGACAAAGGTCTTTTTTTCTCTCTCTCTCTCTCTCTCTCTCTCGAACCATAAGTAAGTATCATAAATTATTGTTAACATTTCACTACAAATCGTTTGTCTGGCCTCTACATATGTACATACGAGTATTTGCAGGCTATTTTATGAAAATCACTTTCAACATTTGGTACAATATTATCTGGCAGTTGCTTTTTATACCCTGTACACAAAATAAAGTATTATAGTTTAGTGCAAATGTATGCAACAGGCAGAAAATTAATATATTATTTTATTTTCTCAAGAATCTGAAGAAAACTATTTAAAAACTTAATTCTAAAGATGTGTTTTGGTATGTAAAAGTCTGAGTAGGGTATCTAGTAATCGAGCATTATAAGCTAATGGTTTCTTCCTTGTTCTTATTGTCTGGCTCTTTAAATTTGAGTTGAGTTTTTATGAAATGCAATTCCGAAATTTAGAAAACTGGCCACAAGCTTTAGACCAAGCGTCATTTATCCTTAAGCTGCAACGTAAAATTGTTGCTAAATGGTAAATGAAATTAAGAGACTAAAACCAACAACTGAAGCCACAATCGAAGCCACAGCCTTAGGGATAAGCAATAAACAAATAGGTGCAACCACAGTGGAATAGGTTGATAGATAGATAGATAGTTAGATAGGTTGCCCTTAATCTATTTGCAGTCCCTAAAAATGGTTGAAAGCAAAAGGATTTGCTAAAATTGTACAGCATTTGTTGTCAATGCAGCTGCAATTTGTCTCGTGTGATTGATTGTGGATTGATGTGAGTTCATTTGGCCAAGAAAACCAACAATACTTTCAACTGAATCTTCCCACATGTGTTAACATATAATAAGAACGAATCAATCAAATTGATTGAATTGATTGTATTTTGGGAGCATTAAACATCAAGTACTTATTACATGACAGTGTCAACAAATACGCGTAATTGTTGGAGCTTTGAAATTAATAAATAAATATGAGCTACTTAAAAAAACTATTTTTCTTTTTTGGTGACCTGTTTAAACACTGATTTCAGCTAATTCTGAACGAATATTTTGATGCAATTAATTTTCAAATGTTATGTATTGGTTTTTCTTAATAATGTTTTTTATTTGATTTCAAAATATTTTGTATTTTTTTTTATTATTTAATTTTAATCATTGTCACACGCGACATTTTGTTCCATCATAATTTTTATGTTTACTTTGGATGAAATATATATTAACTTTTTTCATCAATAACAAGTTTGATGAACAGAATCGATTTGTTTTCTTTGCATTTTCATCAACTTTTTGATGCGGGAAGAGAGAGATTTCATCAAATAATCATTATAATACCTGCACTCCATTTTGGAAGTCAATTTTTAAGAAAACAGGCAAAAATACAGAAAAAATTAATTAATTCAAAGATGCAGTCCGTATGCTCATTCTAGTAAATTAATTCAGATGGGAATTGCTTAAATAAGTAACTTGAAAATGTTTCTGGACGAAAATTTCACAGGATGTGAGTTTATGATTATTTTTTTAAATTTTGGCTGCGGTTTTAATTATTATTTTTTGGAACATGATTTTAAATAAGTAAGATTCTTTAAATGTTAACAATTTGTTCATTACCAAAATTAGGAAAAAAATGGTTGAGGGATTCTAAAGTTTTGCACTATGGCTAGAAGCATCGAACGTAGACTTTTCAAAAATGTTTGCGAAGTTGCACGGTTCAATCGCTCAATCACTCAATCAATTGTCGAGTCATTTCGTGATATATGCAAATGTCCCATTCAGGTGTCCTTTTGGTCGCCGTCGGTTCATTTGGCCAGGACACGTTTCGCTTGCTCCTAATAGTGTCACGTGCGAATGAGGGACGACGACTCGGACTTGGAGCCGGGACTTTGGACTCGAGGCGCTCATTTGATAAACTAATTGTGGGGCCTGCTCCTAATTGAATTTAATATTAATTAACTAATTTCTTACGCCTGGGCCCACTTTTAATTAACTTCTCTGGTCAGTCATCTCTCCGTGTCTTTATATTCCTCTAAGATTGTAATTTCTTTCGATTTTTTGGTGACCAGCCTTGTCTCTCCTTCCCTTTGGTTCTCTTCCAAATGGTGATCCAGGTGGCACAACGGATACCGCCACTGTCCACGTAAATACACGTGCCGGTCAGAGAGAGAGAGAAGGAAAGAGAAGGAAAGGGAAGGAAAGGAAAGGAAAGGAAAGGAAAGAAAAGGAAAGGAGGAGAGCGACCACCAGGGAATACATCGATGTGCAACGTGTTTTTCCGGTTTAATACCTTTCTCAACTGAATACGAATGAAAATAACGGTACATGTGCCAAAAAAAAAAGAAAGAAAAAAAAGATAGAGAATAGGCAACCCCCTACACCCTTCCTCACACCCCAGTAAGCAACCCCCTCAGCGAAACTTGCACAGCAAAGAAGAAGGCAAACAGAAAACATCATGAATCCCGTATCGCGTTTACCTTCTCTCTGTCTCTCTCTGTGTGTGTGTGTGTGTGTACACTGAAAAAAAAGACAAACTTCTAAAATCAAGAACATTCATCTTAAATATTTTGTTCTTAAAATAAGACCATTTTAAGACCAAATTAGTAAAACCAAGAATATTAATCTAAAAATTCGCAGTTCTTAATATAAGAATTAAAAATCTTAAATTTTTAAGAAAATATAAATATGTCATATTTAATACGAAGACAATAATGAACGTGGTGATCTGGTTAGAGTCACCGCTTCAGTTTGATAAACAAGTCGCTCTTGCAAAGGAAAAAAACATATAATCGGAATATTTATAAAAAAAAAATCAAAAAAAAATATATATAAAAAGTTCAAAAGTTTAAAAAACACCTGCCTTATTTTTTATTTCTGGTTTGAGAATTTAAGACAGTTTGGTCTTAAATTAGGAACTTATTCATATTTGAAATGTTGTTAAAATCTAAATGTGTTTTCTAAATTTAAGAATTTTATGTTCTCGACGCATTTTTTGACCAAAACTCTTAGTTCTGAGACCAAAATCTTAATTTTAGAACATTTTTTATCAGTGTATGAGTGTGTGTGTGTGGGTGTGTGTGTGTGTTTGTTTGTTGTTGCTGTTGTTGTGTTGCAGTTGAGCACGCGCCGCTTTACGTTGCGGGCGTGACGACCACTGGGAGCAGAGGCGGAGTGGGGGTCAATAGTGGGTAGGGGGGATTTCAGCGGGGTTTCCCCGCGCGCGTTGCCAGCTGTTGTGAAGCCAAACATTTGGCAAATTTCAACAATTTTCGCTTTTCACTTTAGCAAACCCAAACTGTAGATTCAAAACCAACGCTTAACGATAACCGTGACTCTCCCCTCGATTGCACTTTGTAGACGAATCGAAATTCAAATCTAATGGAAATAACGAAACTATCTGTTGGACGCGACTGTACGTTGAATCTATTGAAGATTAAAATTAAAGCAAAGTTAAGAATATAAAATATATAAAATATAACAATTCATTTATCGCATTAAGAACTGTAAGACCAAAGCCTATATATAAGTAGTATATATATTTTTAAATAATTAGTGTTCTCCCATACACAAAAGTGTAATTGACGATATTGTAAAATAAATTTATTTGTCATCTACACAAAATAAATATAATATATATTTAATTAGCCACCGATTTTAATGTGCAAAGTGTAGTCCACGCTAGTGACGAATTGAAAATTTGCCACGGCACTCCGGAAAAAGTTAATTTAAGCTATAAACTTCAGGTATTTATAGATAATATAGTGTATTATACAGATACTCTTTAAAAGATAGAGATTTAAAATTGAATAGAAAGAGGTACATTATCCTCACGTCCATCAAAGTAATCGCATTGAGATTAAATAAATATAACCTCAGTTATGTCTTTTTTAAGTTTTTAAAACAATTCGAGCTCCTAAAGCAATAATTTTAAAAACTGTTGCTGTTTAAAATTCATAAATACAATATGAACAATATTTAAATTGAGTAACGGGTATCTTTGAGTCAGGAATACTCTGTAGAGTGGTTAGATGTTTTTGTTTATCATTGATTATTGAATCAATGAATATATGTCTCTAACACCAGCTATGTCTGTTTTAAGTTTTTAAACAATCATTTTAAATACTGTTGCTGTTTAAAATTCATAAATACAATATGTACAATATTTAAATTGAGGAACGGGTATCTTTGAGTCGGGGATACTCTATAGAGTTGTTAGATGTTTTTGTTTATCATTGAATATTGAATCATTGAATAATGTTCCTAAACATCTTAAGCTCCTAAAGGTATGCAATAATTTTTAGTACTGTTGCTGTTTAAAATTCATAAATACAATATGTACAATATTTAAATTGAGTAACGGGTATCTTTGAGTCGGGGATACTCTGTAGAGTGGTTAGATGTTTTTGTTTATCATTGAGTTGTGTTTATGCAGCACCCACGCACTTCGTCAACGCCCCGTTTATGGTATATTTCTAGTACTTTTTGTTGTTGTTCTTGGGCTCCCAGTTTGTTTGCACTAGGCAGCCCAGCCACGCCTACAATGCCACATCGTCGCCCCCCATTGCTTCCATTGTCCCCTTTTGCACCTTGAGGCCAAAACCAAACAGTAGCTTTTCCTCCACTTTTCGCTTTTCGTATTTCTTTTGCGTTTTGTTAACAATTTTGTTTGTTTTGCAGCCTGAGCTCTTATTGTTGTTGTTGTTGTGCATTCTTTTAGTGTGTCAGTGTGCTAGTCACATACACACACACACACACACATATGTAGAGAGCACTTGTTGTTGTTACCTGCGTGTAAAGTCGCGTGCCAAAAATCGCTAAATTTTTTGGTTATTTCCGTTTGCGTTTATGTTTTACTTAAATTCCTTTTAACCGGCCTCAACATCCGACCGACCCGACACCCATCACGGCTACAGTTAACCGGAAGTGTGCACCTTCCCCTTCCCCTTACCCTTCCCAATTCCCCCCGTCTACAACCGCAATTTTGGCCCGTGTTTCACCTTTCGACAGTTTTACGCTGTTGCTTTTTTATGCCCTGTGCACATTGAAAACTGACAAAACAGGGTGATATAAGTTTCTGCAAATGTACAGACAGAAGTACAAACAGAAGTCGAAGCCTCTCTGATTTTGTAAGGTATTAAGATTCTTGTTTCGCATTATAAGTTAAGTCGATGTTATCCTATCTTTTCATCTGTAAGTGTGAATGCTTCTATCTTAAATTCTATAACACTCTGGAGACGAATTTTGCAAGTGTGCAAATCAAAATTGATTCAGCTTTCGTTTACATAATATAGGTATATCTTGTTGTCTATATAGGAGATATTAATTTTATTAAAATTGCTTACTATACATAGAATTTATTTAGTAAACTATTCTCAATATTATTAACCACTAAAAAAAATACTGGCGCCATCTAGCGACATTAGATAGTCATTTATTTATGTTTGCATACGTATTTTAAGGAGGGACCGAAACGATTATAATTTTTAAAATAGAAATTAAAAATAAAAATTATTTTTCAATTTTTTAAATAAAAATTAAAAACTATTTTTCAATTTTTTATTATTTTATAATATTTTATATATTATTATTTTAGGTTGAAAAGATATGATTTTTATATAAAAATTCAAATTTAATTATTATGTTTGATTTTTATTTTTAAAATGGAAAAATAAGAGTCAAAAGTAATTTTTATAATAAAAATAAGTCTTATTTGTGATCCCTGATTTTTAGAAGCATGTGTGTTACAGGGTATTTGTTAGTCGAGCATGCCCAAATAGAGTGTTTATACTTGTTTTTAGTAGTTGCCGCTGCGGGTTTTCATTATTTGCAATATCACGTAACGCCAAATGAAGTCGTAAAACGTCCAATCCAGAACCTACTTATTCGCTCTCTTTGTTCCACACACACACACACTCTCTCTCTCTCTCTCTCTCTCCTTTCTATGTGCGTGTGTGTGGGAGGCATTCAATGGATTTCCGAGCGAAAACAAATTGTTAAAGTTATATTATATAGGAATTACAAGTACGTTTGATTAAGCGTCGGCTCAGCACACGCTCCCCCTTCTCTTTTTCGCTCTCCTTTATGGCCAACAAGCTGAAGCATTTAAATTATGCACAAGTCTCGACAACCGGAACCGGGTCAGGACAGAATGGAACAGGACGCGTTGCCTAAGTGGTTTCTCATTTAGCAGCGACGCATAAATCAAGCATTAAAGTAAACAAACAAACGCACAAACACACAGACTGACAGAAGAATAAGAAACAGAAGTAGAAGTAGTAGTAGAAGAAGAAGAAGAAAACAAAGCGAGAGAAGAAGGCCGGCAAAAGGCATAAAAGAGAAAAAAAACAGAAATACAACTGAAAACAGCAAATGACAAGTGAAACAATAATAAATGAAATTATGGCACAAAACAAGTCGAAGTTACTCTACACTAAAGTGCACAGGTTGAATGAAATATTTGGAAAACTTAACCAATTTTTATAAATTTATTATCTATTTTAATATTTCCAAAAAATCTGTGTACTAAAAAGTTGGAAATTTCCTCTTAAGCTATCTAAAATCGCTGAAACTTGTTGTCATATGATTTATCAAAAATATATATAGTACATATTTTAATATTCCCACAATTCGGTGGAAATGTTAAAAATTACGCACTTAAGTTTTGTAAAATCGTTGAAACTTATTGGGCTTAATTTCCTTAATGGAATGGATGAAATATTTGTAGACATATTTCAAAAAAATCTAAGTAAAATTAATCATAAGCTAAAAAGTTGAAAATTACCCTCTTAAATTGTGTAAAATCATTGAAACTTGTTGGATTTTATCTTACTCATATGATGGATTAAATATTTCGATGCATTCACTAGTGAAAAGCGTTACATAGTTGATGGAATAACGAAAATGCTCTCGGTTAGGGAATGCAAATACATTTCAAAAAGGTAACACTTCAGCTGACGACAGGGAAATGGCAAAGCGGAAAAGTTTCCTTTTCCGCTTTATTTTTTTTTGGTTGGTTTGTTTTCTTCTGCTTTTCTGTTTTTTTTTTTTTTGGTAACTTGAAAATTAATTAAAAACCATATAAATTATTTCGTCGCCGCTTGATGTGTTGATTTGGGCGCTGTGGACTCGACGCATTTGTCGCCTGTCACTGGGCCAAAGGCAATTGAGCATTTTCCACTTGCCAGTTTCCACTTTCCACTGTTCGCCGAATTCGTGGCTTTCAGCAAATTGTTGTTGCCTTTAAATGGCTTTTCGGTTAGTTGGAATCAAACTAATATCATAAATTTAATCCATCGGGTCAGGGATTGAGGCTACAGTTTGCGGCTTATGCCAATTAAAGCGCCTAAGGTCACACACACACACACACACACCTATATACATACACCTATACACATACACACACACAAGTACAATATAAACTTAGTCTCCATAATAGCAGTCCAGTCAGCTTAGCCCCCCAATGACTCAAAGTCGACATCTAATCAAACGAGCACAGCGTAATCATTATCAACTAATTAAAGTCGACTTTGAGTCGACTCATTGCTACCCTGTAGTTAAAATCTTAATTGATAAGAGCATTATGAATAAAAATATAAATATATTATCTTTGGTTTTTCGAACTTTAATAAAAAATATGGTTATTTAAATAATTCTGTCACAATTATTCAACACAATAAACTGCAAACTAAATATAAATTTTAAAAGAAAATTAAATATTGGATTCTTTCAGGAAGATATGTTGATACAGATACATATTGTATAATATTTTAAGATGTGTAATAAAAAAGAATGTGAGACTATATATATAGAAATATAAGATGAAAAAATAACTTAATATCCATATAAATTAGGATGACAATTTTTAGGTATATAAAAACTTAAATGTAAAAGTTTAAAAATTACCGTCCACAATTTTTTTTATACTCGTAAAATTCCTTTCACCATTTAGACACTGTTAAAATAAGTTTAAGATTCTCTTCGTTCACACAGTCTGTCTTTAAAATTACTTGTAAAATTCCGTGATATTATTCGGATCTTGAATGGCGGTAGGAACATCGACAGATTTGGAAAAATTATTCAATTTATCTACGACATCCGAGAGGCGGCAACATTGGACAAGGCCATAAAAGGGATATTGGTGAAGCTTGCTAAACAGGGTATCCCTAAGCCAATCAACCTCTTCGCACATGCTTTTGCAGAATCCATGTTCCTCATTGTTGGTTATCTGTATGAATTAAATATGGAATAATAATGAGATATCAGAAATAAAGACATCAAGTTGTTATACATACAAAGGGTGAATTGTGGGCAACCACAACAAACTCATCTGTGCCGTTTATCGATGGTTGCAGGGCTTGAATGTGAGCCCAAATGTGAGCTGGAACTGAGACAGTGTCGCCATTATTCAAATCGATGATCAATTCACTAGTCTCATTGCAATGCTGCTGAATGGGGAGACTGACAATGCCAGAGACCCCGACACGAACATCATATTTTCCATTCAGATTGGCCTTTTGAAGAGCGTTGAGCAGGTGCCTCCAGTTGCCAATGCGAAGAGCGCGTAGCCAGACAATGCCAAGCATATTCTCAAAGGTTGAGAGATCATTCCTGAATGCCTCGTCCTGTATCAGATTCTGATACTCGAAGGTCTCCTCTCCAAACAGTAGATTCAATTGCTTATCCTTTTTTATTGCGATGGTGATGTCCAGGGTACTGTAAGGATACGTGTGTGTAAGGAAGATGTTTGAAGCAGGATTTTTGAATGTTACCTGATCTGCTTGAAGATATTCTTTGAATAGGATACGCGAACGTTGAGTCCCAATCGGTCCAACTGACCATCCTGAGTCTAATTAAAAGTAGTGTGATAATCCAAATTCAAATAAGAAATAATCTACTTACCTTCTCGATCACATTCGTGGGATACGCCGTATAACTTATATACTTCATCTGCTTCTTTGTTATATCATAGCATATGGCAACATTCTTAAGATATCCCAGTTCTCCGAAATCAAATCCAACTACCAGAGTCATGAAATCCTCACAATTGGGCAATGCCGTGTGACTTTCATACATAGCAAATGATTGAGCATCCACACAACTGAGATCGGTCTGTTCTTCATCTGCATAGCCTTCCATATTAGTGGTAAAACCGTTGCTGACACATTTCACTTGTAGGTGCGGATAATTATAATCTGTGCCACCGAATTCCCTGATTTGAAAATAAAAATAGAAACAAGAATTAATGATTTGATTAAATTTAACCGATCCTAATGATATTCTTAGGATCAAAAGAGTTTCAAAACAGAAAACATACATGATCTGCTTATGAAAAGATCGATGTTTGTGCTGAGCTCATTTTATAAAAGCTATAGAACTGAATTTCGTATAATATAAAGAACATACCCAATAAATCCATTGGCGCAGTAAAGATCAACTGTACTACCCAATTTTCCGGTTAATTTCGATGGAGCCTGAAGTGCCAAATACTTTGATTCGACATGCCATTCCATTACCATTTTTGGAGAAAATTCCCCAATATTAACCGAACAAACGGCATTAGATGCGCTTGATTTGTGGGATAGGAAACCTAAAGTTATAAGAATAGCGAGCGCCGAATTCATCGTGACGAGATTTAGACCTTGACTCAATAGCATTGGGTTGATTGGGTCTGTTTATATAAAAAATCGTATTGTTAGATGTTATCAATTATACAGCGACTTCTAATGAGAATAATAATATTGAGATGAAGAGCTCTCTCTCATTCTAATAGATCAGCTGGGTGATAAGTGCTACATTTCGAGACGGACATATCTGTATATTATAGTATATATAATTTAATATACTTTAGCAACTGTCACTGTAGAACTTTTTGATCGAATTTTAAAATCACATAGAAAGCAGATGTTTAATAAATATTACAAATGTAATTCGAAGAAATCAAATAAGCGAGAAATTCACATAAATAAAGTGAATACATTTAAAGAATTTTTTGGTTATCATTTGAAATTTCGAAGAGACGGGATAGAAAGGGAAATTGAGAGAGAAAGTATAATATTATTTTATTATTATTTAAAGTGATCTCGCATCAACAAAATTTATTTATTTATTGCTATTTAGTGCTCTTTACTGATATTCCTTGATATTTTAAACAAATTGAATTGTTTAATAAAATAAATATTTTTTATGTAAAGAATCTAAATTAATTTAGATTCATATATGACATAGTTTTTTATAATTTATATTCGATATCTCAAATAGTTGCGGAATATAAAAAATCATAAAATTTATGTAATTATTAATTTTTCCGAACCGAATTATTTAGTGGTTCGGTTCGGGTTCGTGGGGTAAATAGTTTCAAAGACTCGGTTCATGATTCGGTTTGGATTGCTTAAAATCCCAAGCCGAACCGGCTATGCGAGGTTTGGTTCAGAACCGGTTCGCAGTTTTGTTTAAAAGCTCAGCAATTTGGCAGTCACAACTTAACGAAGATTTTATTTCCCGCTGCTTCAGCAGTTTAAATTAAAAGTTCCAAGCATCAACATAAGTTCGACTATTCTTAACTTTGGTTGACGACTGAGTGTTTTCCAATATTATACGGGTATTTCCAGGAACTCAAGCTCGAAAACAGAATGCGACAAAAAATTAATAGGGAAATTCTAAAATCTTCTAATATAATGTGATTGTTTTATACTTAAATATAATCAGTTGGTAATCTTTGATGTCATGTTTCAATATCTGCAGGTGGAATTTCCCAAAATTAAAGTTGAATTTAAATTTATAATTTTTATTTACTTATATTTATATTTTATAGCATATATAAATTTCCATGATGTGTAAGATATTTCTCTATGTAGAAATATTATTATTAATGTATAATATTATTTTACAAATTAATCAATATAGAAGATAATTTCGCGAGATAATCGTTATAAGGGATAAAAACAAGAATATTTTTCTGAAAAAAGGCAAAAATAATGAAAAGCGTCGTTTTTGTAAAATGTGTCGTCGATTTCTTCATCGCGGGAACTTAATTCTGTGTAAATTGTGTTACTTATTAACATTAATAATTTTATGTTAGATAAATTCACAAAAAAAAAAAAGTTCTGGTACCGGTTGACCTTTCCTGAAAATACCCATATTTGAGGGTTTTTCTGTCAGCTTCACTTTTGACATGTTGCTCGGATACAAACGTTAGTAAATTTTGGAATTTAACATATTTGCGCCGTTATTAAAAATCACAAGCTTTATTTATGTTCAATGCATGTCATATTTCTCAAACGAGATTTGAGAAATTCTCTGGGAATTAATTCAACCTGCACCTCTAAGTTCAAGCATGCCAAACTCACGGGGTTTTTCTGAGTGTCACTGATATACAGCTTGGTAATTACAATTTCGTTTCAACATTTTCACTAATCAGGGAATATTTAAAAAAATTTAACAAGAATGAGAGGTTATCTTCGAAATTAAAATTCCCATGCAGGCTGAGGACAATTTATTAACAGCATTTTAACTAATTAAATATGTTGTGTACAGTTTTATAAAAATTCTTTTATCTATATATATAAAACCCGAAAACCATAATTTTTATTTTTTTTTGTGAACCGAAACCATTCCGTTATTTTTAAACCGAAACTTACAAAAACCCGATAACCGTTACGAAACCGATACTCCAAGATTTTTCATAACCGATAACCAAAAACCTTAATTCGAGCATAACCGAAACCGTAACTGAAACCGATATTCCTTTCGGTTTTCTTACCTGCTCAAAACTAGAGGTTTACGCCGATTGAGTTAGCTCCGGCGGCGGCGTAGAGACCAAAAAGAACCGGCGGAGACGGCTTAGCGGACAGAGAAAACCGTCGAATTTATCGGCGCCGGCGGCGTACACAGTTAAAAAATAAAATTTTAAATATTTTATAAGTATTTAATAAAATTAGAATTGTTTCAAACATATTCACAACCATTCAACGATTTTGTTCAATTCAATATTCCTTTGTTTAACAAATTATATTCTATTAATTTCATCAACTTAAATTAAATTTCATTAGGAGATGGGAGATGAGACAATCTCGGCGATTAATCGACTATTAAAAACGACTACTTTACACAATATTTTTTAACGTTTTTATTTATATATTTTTTTAATTTTATAAAAAGCTATGACGCCAAACGCCGCCGCCGAGCCGAGGCGTATATCTCTACTCAAAACCCAAAAATGTTTTCATCATAATGATTGATTTTCGACGGATCGTTCCTATGGCAGTTATATCATATAAGGATCCAATCTGACCGATTTTGAACGGGTTCTTTTGCATATGAATGTGTCTTAGGGTTTCTACTTACTCTATGCAAAATCTACACTCTGCATCGGAGACTAAGCGAATCTTGTGTAAATAGTACTTCCCTACACTAATGATCACAGTAAATGTTATATATTTTTAAAAAAGAAATACTTCACTCTGTACTTTTTATTTCGAATTTTTACAAATGATTTATTTCACAAGAATATCTAAAAATCTATATCGACTACAGAAGCAGATTCGGCAGATTTGTAAAAATTATTCAATTTATCTCCGACATCCGAGAGGCGGCAACATTGGACAAGGCCATAAAAGGGATATTGGTGAAGCTTGCTAAACAGGGTATCCCTAAGCCAATCAACCTCTTCGCACATGCTTTTGCAGAATCCATGTTCCTCATTGTTGGTTATCTGTATGAATTAAATATGGAATAATAATGAGATATCAGAAATAAAGACATCAAGTTGTTATACATACAAAGGGTGAATTGTGGGCAACCACAACAAACTCATCTGTGCCGTTTATCGATGGTTGCAGGGCTTGAATGTGAGCCCAAATGTGAGCTGGAACTGAGACAGTGTCGCCATTATTCAAATCGATGATCAATTCACTAGTCTCATTGCAATGCTGCTGAATGGGGAGACTGACAATGCCAGAGACCCCGACACGAACATCATATTTCCCATTCAGATTGGCCTTTTGAAGAGCGTTGAGCAGGTGCCTCCAGTTGCCAATGCGAAGAGCGCGTAGCCAGACAATGCCAAGCATATTCTCAAAGGTTGAGAGATCACTTCTGAATGCCTCGTCCTGTATGAGATTCTGATACTCGAAGGTTTCTTCTCCAAACAGTAGATTCAATTGCTTATCATTTTTAAATGCGCTAGTGATGTCCAGGGTACTGTAAGGATGCGTGTGTGTTAGGAGCAGGATTGAAGCAGGACTTCTGCATGGTACCTGATCTGCTTAAAGATATTCTTTGAATAGGATACGCGAACGTTGAGTCCCAATCGGTCCAACTGACCATCCTGAGTCTAAATAAAAGTCATAGTATCTAACATTAATCCAATTTAAAATAAGAAATAATCTACTTACCTTATCGATCACATTCGTGGGATACGCCGTATAACTTATATACTTCATCTGTTTCTTTGTTATATCATAGCATATGGCAACATTCTTAAGATATCCCAGTTCTCCGAAATCAAATCCAACTACCAGAGTCATGAAATCTTCACAATTGGGCAATGCCGTGTGACTTTCATACATAGCAAATGATTGAGCATCCACACAACTGAGATCGGTCTGTTCATCATCTTCATAGCCTTCCATATTAGTGGTAAAACCGTTGCTGCCACATTTCACTTGTAGGTGCGAAAAATTATAATCAGTGCCACTGAAGTTCCTGATGTGAAAAAATTATATAAACAATTGTTAAGTTGAAATTATATTTTATCAATACAAATGCAATTTTCAAGTGTTCTTTTTATAAAATAGATCGGAAAGACAACAGGGAAATAGGACTTGATAATTGATCACGGAATTTTAAAGCACGTACCCTTTAAATCCATTGGCACAGTATAGATTAACTATGTTATACATTTCCCGAGTTATAACAGAGTTAGTCTCAATTAACAAATATTTCGATCCAAAATGGGATACAAATTTCGGTGGAAAGTCACCAATATGAAGCGAACAAGTTGCACTTGCATCGCCGGAATTGAGGGATAGGATCCCGAGAGCTATGATTAAAACGTTAAGCGGTTCCATCGCGACGAGTTTTAGAATTCGACACAAAAGAATTGAGTTGATCGAAATTGTTTTTATAGCAAAAAGATCAAGAGTCTATTAATTGTGTGAAGGCAGATAAATAATACTGAGATTCAAAGCTCTTTCTCTTTCCCACTTTTATGAAGGTATTTAATATTAGAAAACGTAATTCTTTTATTTAATTAATTCGTTTAGCTCACAGCGATTATAAAATGCGAATGACAAATATATTTAATTGGTTCTTATCATCACATGTTTTTTTTATAATAAATATACATAATATTCGATTTCTAGTCTTGCCATTTCTATGAGTCATAATTAACAAAAAGGTTATATTTCTGAGATAAGAACACATTGTTTCTAAATATTGTTCTCACTTGTATTTGCCAATTTTCTAATTACAATATTAAAAATTAATTATAAGTGCTAATGAGATTAAGATTTGATTAATGTTATGAATATAATTATTTAATATAAAAAGCAAACAAAGTTCTTATCAACGCTTGTTTTTTTTATAGTAAATATACATTCTATTCGACTTCTAATCTTCCCAATTCTATGAGTCATAAAATAACAAAAAGTATATATTTTTGAGATAAGAACACGTTGTTTCTACACAATGTGCTCAATTATTTTTGTCTATTTTCTAAAAACAAAATGAAAAATTAATTATAAGTGCTAATGAGATAAAGATTGGATTATTGTTATGAATATAATAATTTAAAATGAAAAAGTAAGTTTTTTTTTCATTTTGTAATTATGTATTGTACATTAAATGCTCGTGAAATTTGATTTTGATTAGTAATACATTTTTCAATGCAACGAAAATGGTTCTATAATTTAGTATTAATTTTACTTTAATATATTAAAACTAAAAACATACTTGGATAAATAAATATTCTTTTTAAGCATTAAAATTGCAATATTTAAATATTGTTAGAATGTTATATTGTAAAATATTGCTGCAACATTCTAAAAACCCAATTCGAAAGTTGATTGTAGATTGACTAAAAATTCAAATTTGTGTACAGAGAAAGCTAATGGAATATAACGCCTGGAGGGAGAAAATTAAGGAGTTGATGGGACTGTTGGTTGGAGCTTTCGTAGTGTCACCGCATGGCTATTAACAACAGTTTGTGTAAATGACACTGCAATAAAGCATAAAAAGGAGAAAGAAAACATTAAAATGATACAACGCAAACAGCAGCAAACCGACGGCATAAATATACACACACACGCAGTCTCTCTCTCTTTCTCTCACTCTCTCTCCCTCTCTCTCTCTCTCTCTCTCTTAAAGATGTATTCTCTCTGGTTTCCTCTGGCTGCTCATGCACCCTTTTGTCTCAGCTTTGGTTTTCAGTCTATGTCTCCGGGTTCTGACCGTTGGGCAGGCAATGTCTTATGCACAGATTTATTATGTGGCCATAAATAAATTACAGGGCCCAGCGCACAGAGTGCACATAATAACACGGCTAAAACGATGCTCACGATGTTGGCCAGGATGTGGTAAGGTGGGGAGTTCTCGAAAAGTGGCCAAAAGCAAAGCAAAGCCAAACACCAAATTACCAAAATACCAAAAATGCTTGCCAAGGGCAATTCGAGCGTGACCCGTTAGTGCGCTGTGTTTTTAACCCACTGTGGGTGGCTGCTCTGCTCTGCTCTAGCGATTTATATGATAAGGGTTAAAAGGTCTGTCGACAGAGATACCATAACCCTTCCCCATCTCCCTACCCATCATCCAAGAGCCACATCGGTTTGAGCCCTTTCAAAAATGCATGAAAATGTTGAACGATCTAATTAGTGCTTGAAACTGCGAAGAGACCTCGAAACTCATCTTCTCACTTCGTTGGAAGTTTGGGTGAGCGAGCAATCACTTTGTCTGGCTTACAATAATAATGCTCTTGGTTTCATAATGTGCGCTAATGCAACACAAAAGTAAAAGAGCTCGAAACATGTATACCCTAGAAAACATTCAAGATCAACTCGAGATATTGGAAATATACTTGAAGAGCATTTATTTTATAAATATTCTCTGTTTTTTAGTCAGCCAACATGTCACATGAAAGAAATTTCAGTTTGAGAAATAACTGGGTTCGAATCCCACACTGACACGTCAAAATCTGTAATATACCTGTCTTTTTAAAATCTGCCAATAAACAAACTTCTTTACAAAGTAAAAGTCTGGTGAAGAAACCTTTTCCATGCCCCAAAATCTCTGATATCTAATTTTGTGACGAACGATATTTAATTTAATTTTTCAAATATTTACAAAAAAAAAAACAAATTTGATATTCGTCACATTGCGCAAAAAGGTCACGATTCTTTATACCTGTTTAACGACACATAGAACACATCTGTAGCTTTTGTGGTTTGAAAACTATGGGTGTTTCAAATTTATCGGGTTTTAGCTCTTCCCCGCTAAGCTAGCAAATTCCCGCTAAAGTCGTAAAACAAAAATTTCTAGATTTATGATAAGAAACAATTCGTCATTCTAAAATCTTAGCTTTTTTTAGCGATTTGACACAAACAAAGAGAAAATGAATTTTCATCTCATTTTGAGAAGGTAATTACAAATTTTAAATTAATATTATTTTTGAACCAAATGAACCAAACCCTCCCACTTACACCTCCATGTTTTACGAACCATGTGAGTTACCAAAAGTCTTAGTATGCACTTTTGTTAGTTAACGTAATTAACGTGATTGTGATATGATGTATAATAAATAATGTATTAAAAGAAAAAATATCACTGTATTCGGCACTGCAGAAAAAGTTATTTTTAGGTTTAAAGAAGCTGAACATTTTTTGCACAAAGTGTGGAATATAATTTGTATTTTTTAAGTTTTATGCTAAATTTACAATTTTCGTCACAAAATTGTATATCAGAAATTTTGGGACTAGAATACGCTTTCGTCACTAGACTTTTACCTCGCGTAGAGGTTTTTTTACTTTGTGTGATCGTCAACACTTTTGTAATAAGACTGTGAAATAATCAGATACAATATTAATAAATTGATACAATTAGATAAACTGTTTAAATCTATTTTTAAAACTTTAATCTAGCTTAAAAATTACAAGCAGAAAGAATTCGTGTCGTTAATTCTTGAGGTTTTAGTGTAATATTTAAACTTTATTTATGCCATAAATCTTATACAATTTGAATGGATCTTACTGCCTTCCCATTTTCTACTTAGTTAAATTGTTTGTTATTATCCTGAATCTTATCCGAGCTTATACTTGTGTCTAACTATAATTTATCTAGTTGGTCTGGCCACACTTAAGTCCGGCCACGCCCACACAGTCCGTATAAATAACAGACAATAGAAAAGAACTCGGACTCCAACTCCAACTTCAGCTTCAAATTCGACTCCAACTTTGACTGCGACTCAATGAATGTGTGCAATTGAGGTGGAGTAGAAAGAAGAAGGCAAGTGGTAGAAAGAAGGAGGAAAATAGAGAGTGTAGAAGATGACGATGAGTGTCAGGCTGTGACTGACTGTGTCGGGCTGGCAATAAATATCAAAGCATTTGTTTGCCGTCAAAAGCAAAAGGCTGCCAGGTTGCACTGCTGACACGCCCATTGTGTGTGTGCAAATGTGTGTGAGTGTGTGGGTGACTGTCAGGCACAGTCAAAGTCACAGTCACAGTTATAGTCGCAGTTAGAGTCGCAGTTAGAGTCGCAGTTAGAGTCGCAGTCACAGTCAAGAGCTGTGGCACGTGCGCCGTAATTTGCGCATTTAACATTTAAAGCAGCTCGTGAAACTCAAAGCGCTCTCCTTCCTCTTTCTCCCTCTCTATTTATCGCTTCCACGCTTTCTCTCGCTTTGGCTCAACCTTCTCTCAGGTGAATGGTAGAAGGTACACAGGGGCGTATGCGCAATAAATTTAACGAGCTGCCATTAGAGACGACGAGGCCAAGATGTCAATGCGGGTGCCAACAATTGGGTGGCATAGAAACAGAAACTTGCGTCAGGTTAATGATAAATTGACTTAATTATTTGACGTGCCAAGAGGCACAACACACACAACACACACACTCACACACACACACACAAAATTATGAATTGTCTGCTCCCCAAAACAACACAATTTCCATCTAATTGAAAATCTCATGAATTTGATGCAAAAATTGTTTGAAATGTTGTGTCAATTTCACAATTTGCGAACAAAAACAAATTTTGTATAAACAGTTTCTCCATTATTCAGCAAATACAGTCGAGCTTGTCTATAGTGAACTTTTCTGTACATTGTTATTATTGTTTTAATTATTGTTTTAAATATTCCTTTCTTTTTGATGCATTATTTATTATTATTATGAGCACGATACATGCTACTTAAATCATTTTCATTTTCATATCAGCCTTTCTATAAGACACGTATATTACAGATTTTTACGAATCGAACCCAGATATTTTTGAAACCATTTCAATTTTCCACATTCATAAAGAATGTCCATAAGTATATCTAAATATTTTTGCAATCACTTTTCTCGGACCGCAAAATCTGAAATTGTGAAATTTATTATCCTTATAAGCAAACTTAGTCAGCATATATAAAATCATTACAAATATAAAATCTGTAAGTTCGTTAAGTTACCTCCAAAATCAACAGAGTTATTCATAGTAAACTAGTTTAAGATTTTTTGGTACTTAAAATAGTGTTTTTCAAGATTGAAATGAACTTAAAAATGAGATGGTTTTGTACTAGAATCATGTCCATTTTGGGATTAAATCAAAATTTTTGTGTACTTAAGCTAGTATGTTTCGATCTTGAATTAATCCCAAAACGTACTTTAAATATCCCAGAAAAATCTAATTTTAAGATTTCCGTACTTGCGAAAAGCGAACTTGAAAAAAAATTTTTGTTCTCAGTTTTGGAAATTCCGAACTTAGACAGCTTTTAAGATCGTTTGTATTTAAATGTCGAATAAACTTATATTAAAGAATTTTTAAATTAAAAATTTCTTTTAATAGTTACATTAGCACTTTTATTTTAGAAATTATATTTAATAATTATTTGCAATTTAATTTACTTATTTTTATATTTTCAGTCTTTTATATGAGTTTTTGATGACTTTTTTTGAAATAAAAATTATTCCTCATAACTGTTATGGTCCTTGCATAAAATTGAGAAAAATAATATAAATGAAAATGATGTGTAAATCAAAACAGAATTCTGGAAACACGTTGACTATTTATACGGTGTTCTCTCCTGTTCCATTCCAAGCACTTGAAGAGATATTCAATTTGGAGGGTGGCTAATTCGGTTTCCGATCACACGGACTACGAATTTTTACAAGCTGACGAAAGATTGACTCGATTGTTGCTTGTGCCCGAAACAGACGTGCTTTATTTTGTAGTTGAAATGTTTGCTGGGATGGAGTGTAGAATGTGGGAGAGATGGATGGAGGATGGATAGAGTGCGATGTACGATAATTGAATCCATATTCCTAATGAATGCACGCGTGAGCGAATTCAACTGCCAACTTGTGGCAATGACGACTCACACGTGCTGCAAATCAACTTTACCGAGTTTCGTTTTCATTTTCCTCGTTTCGATTTCGATTTCGTATGCAACATGCGATGTTTGAAGCAACAACAACAACAACAACAGCAACAACTACAACTGGCAACATTTTTCAACAATTTAATTTATTTATTTTGGCACTCGCAATCGCAATAGTCAGCTGGCCTGACATGGGTTTGCCTCTTCCTTTTTCCTCTACCTCTTCCTCTTGCCACAGCTGCTTCGTCCTTCGTCCGTCGTCCTGTGATCGAAACGCACTGATAGCCTATGTCACTCAAACGAACTGGTTGAGTGTTTGCCTGTTTGCCTGTTTGTTTGCTTGTTTTTCTATTTTTTTGTTTGTTCTTGTTGTTCTTCTACACACTTTCTTTCTTTTGGTTACTTTGTCGATATCGCCTCTCGCTAATCTGGACGACAGTTCTGCTGTTGTTGTCGTTAGACCCACGTAAAACACACCCACATGCCATTCAATTAGCCCCCACCCAGTGCTGAAAGAACTCCAAACTGTCGTCTACATATAAAAAAATAAAAATAAAAAAGACTGTGATTCTCATTATAAAAATGTGTATGGTCCCATGACTCGTTATTTATAGTAGCCGACCTGTTCAGTTAATTTCTATTTGAGTTTAAAAAATAACTGAGTTCGAAACCCACAATGCTACGTTAAGATCTGTAATATATCTGTATTGTAAAAATGCTTTAGGTGCCATGTAGCGTACTCATAATAATGCATGTATCAAAAGCAGGGAATAACACCGAAATGAATATCGGTTTCAGTTACGGTTTCGGTTATGGTCGAATTAAGGTTTTCGGTTATCGGTTATGCAAATTCTTGGAGTATCGGTTTCGTAACGGTTATCGGTTTTTTTAAGTTTCAGTTTAAAAATACCAGTATGGTTTCGGTTCACAAAAAAAAAATTTTGGTTTTCGGTTGACCAAAATTAGAAGCTTTATTATTTGTTTTACATAAAAAAAAGGCTTAATGCTCTTATTAGTCTGGAAAAAAATGTTAAAAATGTTAAAAATATTACTGAAATAGTCCAGTGCAATGTTGATTTTATCATAATTTGGTCCCACATAAATTTGGGTTATTTGGTTTGAAAATTTCGATTATTTTGATTTTACTGATTTTTAATAACTTCGAACTGCCATTACTTTGTCAAAAGTCAATCAATTTCCATGCGCAATGTAAATTTGTGGATGATTTTGCCTCTTAATCCGTTCTGCATTTAAATTTTTTTCATTTTCAAAATTCGAAAATTTTGAGTTTTTTAGATATTTTACAGTGTTACCCCTTATCATTTTTCAAAAAATTTCGAAAATTTCGAATTTTCAGAATGAACAAAATTTAAATGCAGAACGAATTTAGAAGTAAAATTATGCTCAAATTTACATTGCTCATGGAAATTGATTGAGTTTTGACAAAGTTATGGCAGTTCAAAGATATCAAAGTTGCTCAGTACCTGCGACGGCCAGAGCCGAAATTAACCCTCATAAATGAATCGGTTCCTTAAGGGTTATTTCGGTTTATGGGTTTCGGTTTTTTTTTGGGTTACAGTTACAAATTTCAATCCGTTTTCATCGGTTAAAGGTTACGGTTTCGGTTAAGGTTTTAATCCCTGATCAAAAGATAAAAATAAAACTAAAATAAAATAATATAAAATGGATAAAACAATTAAAAATGTCTTTAGTGTAAAGAAAACAAAATAGTCCTTCAAAAATATCAGAAACATATGAAACAAAACATCAATGAATTAAAATAAGTGGAATTAGTTTCTGTGTTGACCATTTTATGGAACATTTTAATATATTCCAAGAGAATGTTTTTAGTCGAACAACTTCAAAAGCTTTAAACTAAAAAATTGTTCCATTAAGAGATTTAAATATTTAAAAATAAATCCGTTTTGTTCATTGCATTATGATTTTTCAAATTCATGTAGCAAATCATTTAAATGTACATTGTAAATACGCATATTTAATGAACCAAATCAAAGTCTAACTAATAAGGCTGTAATTATGATTGATATTGTTATTGCATCCGTTATTAATTAATTCACAAAATTAGTTTGTTGTTTCCATTTAATTTGATTTTCCATCTATTTTCTTTTTCAACTTGTCCCATATGCATTTTAGATGCATTTTCATTTAGTCTTTGATTTAACTGTTTTGAAATAATGTGTTTTTCTTTTAACTATTTTAATTTTGACTTGTAAAATCATTATCTATGATTAAATAATGATTAATTAATTTATTTTACATCTGTCTATAATAGTGAATTTATTCCTCGATTTTACCTTAAAGTTATTCTCAGTTTATTTCGAATTTCATATATTTGAAGCTGTTTATATGCACTTGACTTGCAGCTTTAATCTACCACAGTAAGCTCATCCTCCATTGTCACACTTAATCGATTTTCGATGTCCACTCTTAACTTTTAAGTTTAAACATACACTTATTCAATTAGGACATGAACTTGACATATTAAAATATTGCTTTGACGCGTTTAATGAAATCAAATCTGTATTTCGATTTAATTGAACAATGTTAATTTCAATTATATGCGATAGTCCCTTAAAAGCCTCATATGAGAGTCGGCTAATAATTCAATGGCCTAATTAAGAAAACTCAACATTTTAAATTAGGCAATAATTTTCTTAGATACAAATATTACATCAACTGATGATGGGTTCACACTGTTTGATTTTGACAAAATTTTAGAGTGAATAACTAAGGAAAAAATAAATAAATAAATGTATTAAAAATTTCAATCTGTTGACTTAGAGTACTTGTAGAAAATCAGGATAAAGTGAATTGCTCGAAATTATGATTATGTTGAACAGTTAATTTATTTTCCATGTTTTACTTGGGCCGATGACTGATTATTTTGATATGATTACATATTCTTGACCTATGATTTAATACCTTTCATATGATACACCACATGGACGAATTATTTTGGATATAATATATACATTGTAATATTGGATATTATATGTTAACAATTACTTAAAAATACCATAATATCATAAAATACTAAAAATATGATTTTTATTTTTTTTGCTCAAAATAAAAATCACTTTCAGAACACAGAAATACAGGAAGCCGTAAACTTTTGTTGAGTTTTATTTTGAGCAAAAAAGAAAATCATTTATAATCATAATTCTTGTATTTTTTTTTAAATCAAAATTAATTACTATTATTATATAAAAAACTTAAAAATAATGATAACCATTCAAAAAAACGTAAAAAATCAGAATTTTTAAAATCATGAGGGAAATGTAGAGATTGCACAAACTAAAGATTTTCACTTCTTTCCACGTCCATTAGAAGTGGCTGAATTTTTATTAAAAAAGCAAAATATTCATTATTTACGGTCCCTGCTTATTAGCCTACCCTCGTACCATCAACTATTTTATATGCATGTCACATACAATTCGAACAATGTTTGAATATTATACAGAATTCGCTTTTAGTTAGTGTAATGTGCCAAGCAATTTAATAGTTTATGTTGTTTAGCCAGTTAGTCATTCGACATTTTGCATTTGGAGCTTAAATGGAACTTGTGGCCCCTGGTTACGTAGCCGACCCATTGGCCGGCTTGAGTTATGTTGGTTTGTGGGTTAAAAGCGTGCAGCTTAGCGTGAAAACTGAAAGCTGAAAAGTGTTGCAAAGTCGCCGCTGGCGGAAAGAGAAAAAGGAATACGAGGTGACAATTGAAAATTTATTTTGCTATGAATTAGTCAACATTGTGGGGATGGGGGAAATTGTTATATCGCCAATTCGTGAAAATAGAAAGTAGAAAATGCAGCCAACCAAACTAAATGGAGCTGATATTTTTTAATGAATTTATTCAATTTTCGTTGCGAATTCAGAACTGCGATTTCTACAACTGAATTTGCAGCATTCACCTCGTTCTTTTTTTATACCCTGTACTGTTCGAAAATGGGCTAAGAAGGGTATGACAAGAAGGTGGGTTCTTTTGACAAATCTATTTTCGATTGAAGTAGATTAAGTCTTGTTTCATCCTCTGTATGAGAAGACTGTGAGAGCTAGATACACCAACATTTTGTAAGTTAGTCTCTTCTTATTAAACGCAGATTGAGTACACTGATAAAAAAAATGTTCAAAAATTAAGATTTTGGACTCCGAACTAAGAATTTTGTCTAAAAAATGCGTCGAGAACATAAAATTCTTTACTTTAAAAAACACACCTTGATTTTAAGAATATTTCAAATAAGAATAAGTTCTTAATTTAAGACCAAACAGTCTTAAATTCTCAAACCAAAAATATAAAAATAAGGCAGGTGTTTTAAACATTAAACTTATTTTTTTTTGATTTTTTTGTTTTATAAAATTTCCAATTATATGTTTTTTCCTTGGCTAGAGCGAGTTTCGATCCCCTTAACTTGTTTATCTTAACTGAAGCGGCGACTCTTCATATTAAATATGACATATTTATATTTTCTTATCAATTTAAGATTTTTAATTCTTATATTAAGAACTTCGAATTTTTTAGATTAATAATCTTAGTTTTATTAATTTGGTCTTAAAATGGTCTTATTTTAAGAACAAAATATTTAAGTTGAATATTCTTGATTTTAGAATTTGGTCTTATTTTTCAGTGTATGAGAGCAAGATACACCAACATTTTGTATGTGGGTCTCTTCTTATTAAACGCAGATTGTGTATGTTTTTAAGCTGACATACTCTCAAGCTATTCAGAAAATTGCATTATGATTGCGGAATTAAAATTGCAATTTTTCAAATAATTATTTTTCCATTTTGCTGGGTATTTCATAGTCAAATACTCTTGAATCAAGCTTTCTTACTTGTGTTTTTTTCCGCTTCTTTTGTTTTTGTCTTTTTGCTATACGCTTTCGTTTTTGCATTTGCAAAAAGCGAAATGAAAACTCAGTCTCAGTCGCAGTTGTGGCACAGTTAAATTCACGTGACAAGCCAATATTAAAAGTGATTCAACAGAGAGACAAGGACGGAGGCAACAAAAGAAAGAGACAGAGAGAGAGAGAGAGAAAAAGATTGAAAGCAAGTAAAAAATACAAAGAGAGAGAAACAGAGAACTAGAGAGAAGATAGAGCTGAAGACAGAGTTGAATTGGCATGAAATCGATCGCTGCAAGCTTTAGGCGTCTACGGTACAAATTCGGCTGAAGGGGAATGAAAGTGAGAGGGGAAAGGAGAGAGGGGAGTGGGGAAGTGGTAAACTGTCATGTTTGGTTTGCTTTGCTTGCCGTTCAGTTGACATTGCCATTTGCCGTCTCAGTTTCCGTTTCCGTTTCCGATTCCGATTCAGCTTGTAGCATTGCTGCAATTAAAATTGAATCAATTATGATTTTGACTTTGCCGCCATGCCGAGTGCATATCAAGTGGATCACAAATGTCAACGAAAGACCTATCCCCTCCCCCATCCCCCATTCCACTTCCCCTTCACCATCACCCCTTGCTCTTGCTCTTCCCTCTGTCCTGCAAACATTGAATTTAGCATCGACAGTCAGAGACAAAGTCAGAATAGTCAGAGAACAACAATCAATAAACTCAAACTCATCAAATGTTGATGAGAGGAAAACTACGAGTAAAATGTATTTTTCAAGAGTAGCAGAAAATAGAAAGTGGACAAAATATGTCAAGAAATTCTAAATATCGAAAACAGAGCTCAAAAAGATCTTAGACATTTTTGTATAAAAGAAATGCGTTGTCTAGAATTTAAAATTGAAAAAAACTTAGATTTTATTAAAAATAACAATAAATTAATACACTACCTTTTGAATTTTAAGCAACAAATGTTCAATTAAATTAAAAAAGTTAATTTGTTAGTGGTATTTAATATTCAGTCTCATCTCGTGTCTCTTCTTTTTCTTCTGATCATTTATGATATAAATTATTAACTTCTTGATCTAAGATCAAATAGATTTTAGACATTTTTGTATAAAAGAAATACGTTGTGTAGAATTGCATTATTTATTTCTCATTTCATATTATGGTTTTTTAACTAAATCGAAATATTACTATGCGGAAATTTAAACAAGTTTGTATTTTAATAAAAATAACAATAAATTAATACACTACCTTTTGAATTTTAAACGACAAATGTTCAATTAAATTATCAAGTTAAGTTGTTAAGGGCATTTATTATTTATGTATTATAATTAAGCTTTTATCTTTTTGATCTTAGATCAAATATATGTTAGACATATTTGCATAAAAGAAATACGTTGTCTAGAATTGCATTATTTTGGTCTTATTTAAAGGTTTTTAAAAAATGTAGATTATTATAAAAAAAAAAAAACAATAAATTAATATACTAACTTTTGAATTTTAAACAACAATTATTCATTTAAATTAAAAAAGCTAATTTGTTAATGTAATTTATTATTTAGTCTCATCTCGTGTCTCTTCTTTTTCTTCTGATCATTTATGATATAAACTATTAACTTGTTGATCTTAGATCAAATATATCTTAGACATATTTGTATAAAAGAAATACGTTGTCTAGATTTGAAAATTTTAAATAATTTAGATTATATTGAAAATAAAAACAATTTTGTACACTATCTGTTCAACTTTAAACAACAAATGTTCAATTAAACTAACAAGTTCATTTGTTAATGACATTTAATATTTAATATTTAGTCTCATCTTTTTATTTTGCCAGTCAATTCGCTGTCCTCTGGTCATTTATGATGTAAACTATTAACCTCTTGATATCAATATATAAGTACATGTATTGCGTTTTATTTACTTGCCATTCTTTCCTTCATTCTCTTGTGTCTTTGGGGATCTCAAGTTGGCAATTCTGAAATGGCACGTGAAGTAATAAGCTCGCTCTGACGCTGAGTGCCACAATTTGTGTCCAATCCCATTTAAAATTGCATTCAGCCGTGTATCCAAGCAGGAATATGGTGTGTGTAAAGGGAGGGTGGGTCGGGGTTGGTTTAAGAAGCGAGTCAAACAAGTTTTAAAGCAAACAAGTTTACTGTTGTTGGCCGTAACCGTAACCGTAACCGGAACCGTTACGGTTGCTGCTGCCGTTGCAAGTTCAATATATATGGCAGTTGCCGTTGACTTTTGATCGCTTTCCAACACACTCACACACACACACACATACACACATATGGTCAGGAGCTACTTTGTTGTCGCTGTGTGGCGAACGTGGCGTATGCGCAATATTTGTATTACTATTTGAAAACCCCCGACGCTAGAAGAAGTTGAAGCTAGAATTTGAAGCTGTTGCTGTGTTCTAGTTATGGAGTGTGTGTGTGTGTGTCGGGTGTGTGTGGGAAAAGAGAAAAACGGCATCAGTTATGGCAAACGAATGCGACGCCGCTTCGCCCTTAACTCAAATGTACAACATCAATAAATAAAAAAGCGAACCAGGCGAAAGGATATAAAAAAGGATAATAAACAGAGTCCCCTAAGAAATCTATAACTGAGTGCGCCACATCAACACACACACACACACACACACATTGCAACATTTGCTTGAAATTGCGAGCGACAGCAACAACAACAACAACAACAGTAAAAACCACAACGATAAGGATATGTTTGTGGTTGTTGTTGTTGCTGCACTCAGAAAAAAAAACAGTACGTTTCGTTCAACAATAAAGGAGTTCTAAAATCTATCCTGTTTCGGTGTAGAAATTTTTAAGAACGATTCAGTTTTTAATTTTCTTACTTTAAGTGCGAATCGTTTTTAGAAGCATAAATAGACCTTAAACATTAAAAATTAAGAACAAAATTCCTACATCAAGAATTACATAAATTAAATGAAGACTGTTTCGTTCTTAAATATAAACATGCTTAAATCTGATTAAAAAATACTTCTGTAAGAACAAAATGACTTGATTCAAGATAATTAATTCTTACACCTTTTTCCGTTAGCTTGACTAGAATTCCCAAATGGTTTTTGCTTGTCTGCTATGAGGAGTTCTAAGGAATTTTTGTAGTCAGTCTTTACTTACTTTTGTTGATGATTTATGATTTTGATAATTTTTACCATTTTATTTAGTTGCAAAATGTTCAAAAGAAATATTTCATGTTTTTTTATTAAGACGTTTTTGTACTCAGTTATAGAATTTAAAGGTCTTAAATCAAGTATGAAATATACTTAAATCTAGTACGTTTTGAAGTCTTAAGTCTGAAAGTGCTTGAATTAAGTATAAAATATTCTCAAAGTTATCCCAATTTCACTAAAAAGCTGTCTAAAATTAATTATTTTGGGCTTATATAGCGACCATAATATTCTAAAAAGAACTGAAACGTTCTTAATTTATCCGAAGAAATTCTTAAATTTAGAATTTCGTTCTTGAATTAAGAATTTTCAGGCTTGGCTGACTTTAGACACCGGAAATTCTTGATTCAAGTACGAAAGTACTTGATTTTTCTCTCAGTGTGTGTGCTGTGTCGAGTGTTTGAAACACACGTTCAAATTTAAACGATGTCTCTATATATAGATGTATCCCCCCTTTCTCCAGACACACACACACACACACACACATAGATACACCACACACAAATACAGATACACCACACATAAATTTCCATATGGCAGGCTCATGCAATATGCAGGATAACCTCGATGAAAAGGCGATAAAAGACGCCTCCTAATGCCCTGCGCTTCGTTCTCCTTCTCCTTCTCCTGTACTCCCGTTTCCCCTTCTTCTTCATCTCCTTCTCGCTTCACCTTGTCGATGGCATTCAAATGAATAAAGCAAAAGCTGGCGCCTATCTCGCTAATGTATCCTGGCCAAGTTATGACTGACAGTCGCAGCAGTGAGCTCGCCAAGTCGTAAACTCAATTTCTTGACACTGTCAATGCAGCACGAATGTGACACACACACACACCCACTTACACACACATACACATATACACATTCATACTGAACTTTGTGGCATTGACATAAATGTATGTTCCGGATGCGAGGCGAGTTGATTGAATGCGGTTGCGACTTCAGACAAGCCAACAACTTGAGGCACACATCATCAATTGGGCATCTTTGTCTTTGACTTAAGCCTCAAATAGAACTTCGTCATAGAGTATATTCACTGTATTCATCTAAAATTGAACTATACTCGAATTAACTTGTGCCACATTCGTGGCAGTCTTTTCAAATGAAATTCAATCCTTTCCACGAAATTTCACATCCATTCCAAAGGTATATTCCAGAATTTAAACTGATTTTGAGTCGAAAATTAAACTAGAAGGTCTTACGATTTTTTTTCGAGTGTTGTGATTAAAATTGTCATTTCTTATAATTTATGTGTAGTCAAAAAGAGTTTAAGGTCCGATTTAACTTTCAAACTTGCTTTTTAATTTACATATATTTTACAAAATTGTATGTCCTATATTGTAATACTCAGATTATACGTAACTGACTCAATTATTCTACCATTTGACATAATGAATTTTCTCATAGCAGAGTGAAGAAAAGTATATTTATTTATCCACTTTATCGAATTTTCCAGTTTTTGAAATCATAATATTTTGAAATCTATAAATGAGATTTTTCTGAAATACTTTAAATGCGTTTCTGGGATTAAATAAAGATCGAAACATACTAGTTTAAGTACACAAAAATCTTTTTCTAATCCCAAAATATACTTGTTATTAGTACAAAACATTGTCATATTTAATTTAATTTAATCTTCAAGTATGTATACTAAAATTCAGCAAATAACAAAATTAAATACCATTTAATAATAGTTTATTTTGTTGGTTAGCGACCTTTCTAATTTATAACAAATGCTGACTTTACCCAAAATTCAAGCTTAAAGTCACATTTGCGTCGCTAGAACCAGTTGAGAATTCCAAGGAATTCCAAAAAAATCTTAAACTAATTTAGTGAAAAAACCACTATTGTTTCTGAAAATATTTTATCTCACAGATTTTGTGTTTGACATCTATAAATAGAAAATTCTGTGTCCTGACTCACTGACTGAGACATCAACGTGTAGGCCAAATGGCTTAAAGTAAAAAGCTGAAATTTTCACACAATATAGCTGAGACTATTTCATCGTGCAATAAGACGGCGTTTTACAAAATTCCGCCTGCAAGTGTGTTTACCTGACGTCAGAGGTCATGGAATTGCTTTGCATGAAAATCTTTTTTGTTTCTTAAGATGTCTTACAGATTATATATTTGGGACTGTCTCTTACATTCTGACCAAATTTGGTCAAAGTCGGATTACTATATTATAAAGCTGTCATAGGAATAATCGGTTGCAAATTAACCTTTAGTATGAAAAACATTTTTGTTTTCCGAGATATCTCAACCAATCTTACAGAATAATTATCTGAGTTAGTCCTCTGAATACTGATCAAAGTTTGTTCAAATCAGGCAACAATATCTTATAGCTGTCACAGAAAAAATCGGTCGTAAATCCAGTTTTTTTTACGACCTTTTTGTTTTCTTAGATATTTCATCATATCATATAAATTAAGACATCTTCACCAAACTTACAGATTATATGTTTGGGACTGCCTGTATCATTCTGACCAAATTTGGTCAAAGTCGGATTACTATATCATATAGCTGCCATAGAAACAATCTAATGCAAAATATCGTTTAGTATAAAAATTGTTTTTCTTTCTTAAGAAATCTCAACCAAACTCATACTAAAGGTTACTTTGACTAAACTTAATTAACATTATTAACTAAATTTCATTTCCGCGAGCGAATCGAGCAAGGGGAAAAGCCCCTATGGTTTTATATATTCTGGCTAGGTTTGGTTAAAATCGGACCATTATGTCAGTAGAACTTGAAATTAAAGATCGATTTATATTTAATTTAAGATTTTTGTACATAGAAATCTTAAAATTTTAGGAACAAAACTGTTTAAATTCAAGTTCGGTCGTACCTTACTTTAGGATGGCATATTTTTCTGAGTGTATATGGCGACGTCGACGTCGCTGCTAACGCTGACGTTGGCGTTGGCAATTCTGTAGCACTTGAACGTGCGCCAAATTAAAACACCGCAAAATGTCAAGTGGCACGAGTTGCAGGAGACACAAGTTAGGCATGAGAAGTGCCCCGAGCAAAGGAGAGAGAGAGAGAGAGAGTGAGAGTGAGAAGGAGAGAGTACGCGACGCATTTATTTTAATGAGCATTAAATGATGTGGCAAGCCGCTGAACTTCCCCTCCCTCCTCTTCCTCCCCTCCCTCCCTCGATCACAACTGTGACATTTACAACTTAATGATGCCAATCGACAACTATGCACAAAAGTATGCAACACATTTTTGCAACATGCTTTGCATGCACCACAAATGTGCACCTTCCCCTCCCTGAATGTGTAACCCCCCTACAAATCACAATTGAAACTGTGCTTGAGCAGCATATGTAAAAGTTGTTGAGGGCGGCGAGGGGGGCGTGGCTAGTGAATGTTACTAAATTTCATGACATTGCTGTAAATTTATGGCACACACAAAAATCTTTTGTGCCACACACATACATATTGCACTCACTGTTAGTGTGTGTGTGTGTGGCAATCGCTTTGTGCGGCATCCGCTGCCACATCCGCTTTGTGAGCAGGGGAGAGGGGGGATGGTTGGAGGTTTGCAGGGTTGAGGAAATTGAAACAAATGTTTTAGAGATATTTATTTGCATATTTGCATAATTTTTCGGTTGCATTTTTTATGCGCTTTTCTATTATTCATATGCAGCAACCGACACAAACAGCCGCATACGTGACTACCCCCCCCCCCTTTTTCCTCTCTCTCTCTCCCCCTTTCCTGACTCTTCCCCTTTCTCTTCCCCACCGCCATGTCCCATTCGTATTAAGGCCGAACATGTAATAACACATACGCTTTTTTTCAAATCTAATGCAACATTTGTGATGCTTCTCTCTCTCTCTCTGTCTCTGTCTCCGTCTCTCTCTCTCTCTCTCTCTCTCTCTGTCTCCCTTCTGACAGCTGCTACATTAGTGGCATCTATCAGGCGTGTTCCCAATTTTATTTTACCATTTAAATTCTATAGAACTGTGTGTAGAGCTTACATTAGGAAGACGCGGGTTTTAGCTTTGGGATTTGCTTTACGCATTTCATTGACATGGATTTGTTAGTCACAAATGGAACAGTTCTGTTCTGTGTTGCACTTTCCCTCTAATTTCACAGACAAAATTAAAAATAAGATTCACTTTTCCCGACTGATTTCCTCAAAATGATAAAAATGCAACAGAATTGTGAGATCTCGTGGCACGTTAGTTATAGTAGTGGACCTGCCACATAATTAGAATTTCAGTTTGAAAAATAACTGGGTGCAATTCCCATAGTGCCATGTATAAATCTTTAATATACCTGCCTTAATATACCTGCCTTAGGTAGCATTATTATTATTATTATTATTACTGTCATTATAATAAACAGGGACCGTAACGATTATAATTTTAAAAATAAAATTTACAATATACAAATTATTTTTCAATTTTAAAAATAAAAAAATTTTTCAAATTTAATAATAAAAGTTGAAAATAAAAATTTAATATGAATATAGTGTATTTTTAAAATCTAAAAACATTCATGATGCGTGGATCAATACCTTTCATGTGATACATCACACGACCTTTAAGGACGTATATTAAGGACATTTTAGGTTGAAAAGATATGATTTTTAAATACAAATTTAAATTTAATAAATATTTTTGATTTTTATTTTAAAAATTAAATAATAAGAGGTAAAAGTAGTTTTTATTATAAAAATAAGTCTTAATTGCGATCCCTGATATTAAATAATGTTTCAAATAAAAAAAGAAAATAATTTTAATTTTTAATTAAAAATTGAAAAATAATTTATTTTTTGTGATTCTTATTTTAAAAATTATAATCGTTACGGTCCCTGGATTTATTAGAACTATGTAATTTATGAAAATTATATTGAGCACCATTTTTTTAAATGTACATCACATATTCTATTTTTTTTTCGACACATTATTTGTTATAATCATCATCTTTCTCAGTGTCATATAAGGATTTTTACAAGACAGGTATATTAAAGATATTTACGTGACTGTGTGGTATTCGAACACAGTTATTTTTCACACTGAAATTCTAATTTTGTAACTAACGAAGTAATAAATTCGTTTAAAGTTTAATTGATGTTGCACAGAGTATTTACTGTTCCGACATACATATCGTTTGTTGTTTCTGCCTTCAACTGTCATTTAAATGGGTCAAGTGTGATATTTTTCATACACTAAATACACAGAGAAAGAGATGGGGAATGCGTGTGTGAGAGAGATCGAATGAGGGGGGAGGGTTAAATACGTATGTACATTTAAGTAAATGAACATGGACATGGACATGGATATGGACATGGGCACTGAACAGGCACTTTAGTCAATTAGCAGGGAAAATGTTTTATTTTTACTTCCATTGCAGCAATGTTATCATTGTTGTTGTTTTTGCTGCTGTAATAGTAGTTGTTGTTATTGTTGTTGTTGTTAGTGTGCAGAGACTGTCGCATTTTGAAGCTTTATGCATTTATTTATGATTTTAAACACTGCCGCAAATTTATTTTAATGTTTTTATCTGCATATTTGTAATTTTTGGTGTTTCTAGACCATTTCCTGAATTTTCTAGTTATTTATATATGTATGCCTCTCAACCGTTATCTATGCACAAACGCATGTATAAATTTATAGTTATATATTATTTATTTTTTTGTATATAACATTTTTGGTAGCAGTTGAAAATCATTTGAAATTATTTATTTAAATTGTGCACAGCCAATGAAAGGCAACAAACAATAAACAAATTTTCTATCAATTTATTGTCTATGTTTTTATTATCATTGCCATTTGTTGTTGTTATTATTTCTTGTTGCCATTGTTGCTATTTACATATTATTTCCGCAACCCAATGGTTACATTATGATGTTATTTTGGGAAGGAGAAGGAGATAGGCTGATGGATGCTTATAAGTACTTATTCAACTATACGATATAAAATGAAATTGAAAATATAAATTTTTTCCAACTTAACTTTCTTTTTACCAGGGACCGTAACGATTATATATTTTATTAAAAAAATTAAAAAATAATAATTATTTTTTTATTTTATTGAAAAAATTATTTTTAATTATTAAAATTAATTTCTATGATGAAAATAAAAAGAATTATTATTTTTCAATTTTGATGTAAAGATTAAACCATAACTTTAATCTTCAATTTTTAAAATTGAAAAATATCTTTTATTTTCATTTTTTAAAATTTAACAATATTTTTTATTTTCAATTTTTATTATAAAAATTGTAAATAAAAATTGAATTCAAATATCTTTTGAAAATATCATATTTGAATTCAATTTTTATTTTCAGTTTTTATAATAAAATTTGAAAAATAACTTTTATTATTGATTTTTATTATTAAAATTGAAAATAAAAGTTATGGTTTAATTTGCATAGTATAAAAATTGAAAAATAATAAAAATTTTTTATTTTATCATATAAATTAATTTTAATAATTAAAAATAATTTTAAAATAAAAAATTGCAAATAGAAGTTTATCCTGTTTTTGAATTTGCCGTAAAAAAATAACATATGTCTATTTTTCTCACTCTTCTTGGAGCCGTTTAAGTGCCTCAATTTTTTTAAACTCAAAACTCTTATTTACGGTCCCTGCTTTTTACAGGGTATGTCCAATTCGAGTAGTGTTAAATGTTATTGCTGTTGTGTTTGTATATTTGCATTCAATTTTCGATAATTTCCTACAAAATGCATTTCCATTTGAACTGCGCACACAGAGAGAGTGTGGGTGTGTGTGTGGGAGTGTGTATAGATTCTATGTGTGTGTGTGCGTTTGTGTGTCTGTGTGTGTTGTGTGCATGTCTAATTTATGTATTATTAGCATAGCTCAATAACAAAACCAGCAGGCGTTCACAACTTCATTAAGCAAACAGGACAGAAATAAGCTAGAGAAAGATCGAGAAAGGTGAAACATAGAGTGAAAGAGAGAGAGTTAAAAGGGAAGAAGGAGAAAGGAGAAAGACAGTATCTGACGATAATTTCTGCTCAATTATTTGCAACCGACTGAAGAATTAACAACAACAAGGATAATGCTGTTTTTTTGATAAATCCGACTAAATGATACACTATGTATACGTATACTTAATAATTGGACTGGAAATGAGTTTTTTTTGAATATATTTTGGTCGTTGAAATTAAAAAGGAATATGTATACTGTAGGTAGTATGAAATTCCTTCTTGTGTACACTTTAGAAAGTCGAACCCAAACAAAAATGATTTTATTGTTTTATTTTAATTTGTAATACTTAGGAAATGTTATCAATTTAAAGGTGCACCGAGTACACAAGTTGATATACCCTCTCATTGCAGTGGTTATAGGGCATTATTATAATATTGCTTCTAGGCAAAACCTTTGCCTCGAGCTCGAAAATCATCATTCAATAAAGAGACGAAGGCAAGTGCAAAATCTCTTAATACTTCACCGACACTAACTAATCATCAAA
This sequence comes from Drosophila kuntzei, assembly GCA_035042165.1. Taxonomy (NCBI): domain Eukaryota; kingdom Metazoa; phylum Arthropoda; class Insecta; order Diptera; family Drosophilidae; genus Drosophila; species Drosophila kuntzei. Next base: position 1,110,532 of record JAWNLU010001329.1, on the reverse strand, counting down.
ATAGTTTTGGGCCCTGTTTTCATGGTTGGCATTGTTGTTGTCAAGCAGCCGCTTTTCCATTACTTTAACATGCTTTAGACTCGGCATTAAATATAATTAGAGATTCTTTTGTTTTATCTACTCGACGGTAATTATAATTCTTGTTGTCTGTACATTGCTCAATAATCGCCTGTTTTGGGCCGATTTTGTATTTGATTCTCCATTTTACTTATTTTATACCTACATAAGATTTCATTTAATTTACAAGTTATCTTCAAGTAGTCTTAAGAGACATCAACTTACAATGAAATATTAACAAGTTAATTAACTAGACTTAAATTAAACTACTTGATCCTATATGATGAAGTTGTTTGCATTTACAACAGCTAGTTGGACATTTAATAACAAGATGTTGCAGGAAAAAAGTAAAAAGTTATTATCACTGCACTACCTCGATCATTCCAATCCGACGTTTGGCTCAAAATGAGATGAAAAGTCTCTTGGACTGTTTCTTATCACAAATCTAAAAATTGTTGTTTTACGAATTTAGCGGAAAATAGCTAATTTAGCGGGAAATAGTAAAAATCCGAAGAATTTGAAGCACCCATAGTTTTTAAACAGCAGAATCCTCAGATGTGTTCTATATGTCGCTAGAAAGGCATTTTTGAGGGCTTTTAGAGGTGCCTTGAATATTTTTTTGCAAAGTGCACAGGTAAAATGCTACAGGTAAAAAAAGGTTTTTTAGCTTAAATTTTGGCGATTTATTCGAAAACGGCTCAAAAGATTTTTATTAAATTTCAATATGTTGTAATACATAATGCCAAAATTATTTTTTTGAATTTAGAATAACTCATATATTAAATGTAATACCATTCGTCACAAATTTGGATACTAGAAATTTTGGGGCCCGGAATGGCCCCACTAGACTTTTACTTTGTAAAGAAAATTTCTTATCAGATATTTGATTTCATAGAGTCATCACATTATTAAATAATTTGTGTTTCATCTAAAACTAACAAAGATATATGACAAACTTAGCATGTAGATAAACTTAATATACAAATATGTATATCAATTTGTATGAGCTAGCTTCAGATGACATACATATATTGCAAACAGGAATTAATTATTGTGATAAGAATTGTTGAAAGAATGCAATTACAGTATATTGTAGTCTTTTCCCCAGCTGAAAATCCTTTAACTCAAGCACAATTCAGTTGTAATCAGATGGAAAAGTGGTAAGAGGAGTTTTTTTCTGGCTAAAGAAATGAAAAGAATACAATTCTCAACGAATAATTTAACCTCAAAGACAGAATTTCTGTTACACAAGATACTTTTCGATATTATTCTTTTTTTCTTTGTGTGGTTTTCTTATTGTTGTTATTGTTGTTGTTGTTGTCCCTCGGGCGACTGCCTTAATCCAATGTTAATCAATATTTATATATAGTAAGTGCGAGCAAATAAGGCGAATGAATTGAATGAATATTGAGTGAAAAATATCTTCCATTTCTTTCTTTCTCTCTCTCTCTCTCTCTCTGATTGTTGTTGTTGTTGTTATTGCTGTTTTATTTGATTGTTTACAAGCATGGTTTCGGCCACGTTAATTAATTGGCAGGCGCCACTTTAATTGCAAGTTTAATTAGTTATTCATTGCGAGATTTGAATACGCGCTACGTGTTGCATGTGTATTACACATACTTACACACTTGCACACACACATATATATATTTTTATATATATATATAAATACACGCGCGGCGCTTTTAAAGTTTTACATATGTAATGAATACATATTTTATTAGCACTCGCTAAAGTTTCCATATAACATTAAATTTGTTTAATTTGCAAACGATTTGAATGCTTTTATTACATTTAATTCATTTTATCAGTTTATCCCATTCAATTATTCTTAATTGAATGCAAAGCTCTATTGCCCCAACTCGATTTTATCCGAAACTTTCCTTTAACTTTTCCCGACGTCTCCTTTAATAATAAAATAATAAATATCTGGTATTTAAACCGAATCGAATAACTATTAATTAAAGCTTATTAATATAATTGCGTTTTTTAGGGCTTTCAAAATCCTTGCATCAAATAGACTTATAGAGACTTTTCGAAATTTATATTCTTTTAGTTTTCAAATTATATATAATTATAATTTTTCCTAAATTTATTTTAAATTTTAAATAACTTTATGTGAATTGCCTTTTTTTTTGGTTTATAAATTTTTTAGTTAATAAATAAAATAAATTAGAACACTTCATTTTAATTCTCAGATTTCTTTTAAAATAATATTTTATACAGATCCCAACGAATGCCCTGTAGACATATGTGAGCTTTAAGTATATTTGCTTAACTGTTGCTGCCATTTTCTCCATTTCTTTCTCTTCTTTTTTTGTATCAGAATTTGGGTGAAAACTTCTGTAGGCAATAATTCTCTATGTCGTATCTCAGATGTACATAGTTAATTTCCTTTAAATTCGCTTTCTAACTCAGTCTTTTCATGTACTCTCTCTCTCTCTCTCTCTCTCTCTCTCTCTCTCTCTCTCTCTCTCTCTCTCTCTCTCTCTCTCTCTCTCTCTCTCCCTCCCTGCTGTTTTCTCTGTTATTAATGACGCTTACAGAGTGTATTCCATTTATACCCATTATGCTTTTTTATTTGGAACTCATTAAATATCTGTTGTGGTATTTTTGCTTATTCATGTGCGCCTTGGCTTTTAGAAGTGAATTGTGGTCATGTAATGAAGTTCCGAGCTCGGAACTAGTTCATTTCAGTAGCTGGTCTATAAACCAAATATTTGCTGGGTTCACTTCATGCACGTTCCTCTTAGTTTCCTCTTAGGTTCTTGTTCTTGCTGTTATTATGCCTTTTTGGCCAAGTCAGTTCGAAGTGAGCCCCCTCCCCCTCTACACCCTCCCTCTATTACCAACCACCCCCTCTATTCTTCTTCTTTGACTCCGCATATTGTTGTGTAGCAACAACAACAACAACAACAACAACAGCAGTAAAAACAGCAACAACATGAAAATGTTATGAATATTAAGCACCTTTTGACTTTTGTGCATAGATGTTCTAGGTGGGCGTGTTTATGGAGGCGTGGCAGTAGCCAACTTGCCCATATTTTGCGGCTTTTAAGGAAGCGCCATGTATTGGGAACAACAACAAGGGGAGGTATTTAGAAGGTGGCATAAAGGGAGGAAGTATTGAGGTTTGGGACGCATGTACTTTCACATCATAGCACATTACCATTCATGAAATGCAATTTCACAGCAAAAGGATACACACACACACACATACAGAATGATACAAAGTGGCCAAACACACAGCAATAGACAGAGAGAGGAAGAAAGAGAGAGAGAGAGAGAGAGAGAGATAGATCTAGCATTAGAGTCAGCGAGAGAACTGGCATAAAGTGCTTTTTTTTTGCTTCAATGATTTTTAGGCGCAACGCATTAATGTGTGTTATCTGTGTGTAAGTCTGTGTATGTGTGTGTGTGTGTGTGTTTATTAGAAGCTCATCCTGCTGATTGCTGTATGAATGTGTGTGCGGTTCATATGCATATGAAAGTTTCTAGACGACCAGGCAACAGTCGAAAACTACGCAAAAGCCAATCATTTTTATCACAAAATTGATACCGAAGTCCAAATGTTGCTTTAAATAAACAAAAAATGCATCTTCAACTTTGGATAATAGTACTTTCTTATCAATACAAAAATAGTACAAAGTGATGTGACTAAAAAAGCTTTTGAGTAGCTCGAAATATGTGTATTTATATTTTGTAATATAATATATTAATAATAAATATATTTAAATTAAGCTGAGGCATTGTATCAATTAAATTTGAGTTGGCAATCCAATATATTTTATTACTCTCTTTTTTTATGCTTTGTAGTGTTTATTTTTGCTTTTTTTTGTTTAATATATTTTAATTATTATTATAAGCATTTTCAGCTTCATTTTAGGTTTATTACAAGATAGGTATATTACAAATTTTAACGTATCAGTGTGGGATTTGCATCCAGTTATTTATTATTTTATTTTATTTTCTTCTTTCTTTTCTTTCTTTAGTTTGGTGCGTTATATCAATTGATTCTACGAAATAAATTTGATGCTATTTCGGTAAGTTTTTGTACATAATAATGCTTTATATTAAAAAATTAATTATAATGTAGGTTAGGTAAATCTCGGCAGCAAATTAAAATTTTAAAAATTGTTTTGTATCGAAACCGAAAGACAATTTTGAAATAGAACCAATTACCGAAATAGGTTTTTTGAAACCTGAACCGATATTTGTTTCGGTGTGATTCCCTGGTAATAAGGTTGCTTGGTTCCGTCGCCATGACCACAAATCTTAAGAAACAAGTTCTCTCAAGTTTGGTTCACTTTTCTTTTGGCTCCTATATCAGTTCCTAATTATTTATGCATGCGTATTAGAACTGTAACTGGCAAACTTTTGCAACAACAACAAGAAGAGAAGCAAGAGCAGGAGCTGAAACTGGAATAGCAACCCCGTGTAACCCCAATGTGACGCCTCCATCTCCCTCCCTCTTCATCTCCCTCTCTCTCACTCACCCTGTTGCTATTGGGAGGGTCTGTTAATTAGCGCGGCGCAGAAAATGGCTGCCGCATCGACGAACTTTGCTGATAATGAAAATCGAGTCGTTCCGTTTTTGTTCTCGTTCTCGTGCTTCTTCTCTTTCTCTTCGTTTTGCCAAAGTTGCGAAAAACTTTCATCAAAGGTTACAATTTTCTGCTACCGGGGTCTTTGTTTAGCAATCCCCCCTGCTGGGGGTTAAGAGGGTGGGGTGTGAAGTTGGAGTATAGCGCCAAATTGAGGACACTGTCAATGGCACCTGATTATTTAAATACCTGGCCCAGTGGTCCTCAAATGATTCATTTCACTACCTTCTCAATACATTCGCTTGCTTTAGATTTTCTGTTATTTGTGGTTTTAAAAATTAAAATATTTATTAAAAAAAGTATTTGATGAGTATTCATGAATCAAATTTAAGAAATTATTTATTTATTAATTCTTAAATAAAAGGCTCAGTTCGAAAAAAAAACTAATTTCTAAAATGTTCTCCTTTTTTAAATATTGCGCAACTATTTAAGATTTCGATTAAAAATAATACATATGTCAATCATCAAATAAATTTCGTTTATTTTCAAAATTCGAATTTTTTTTAATAAAAATATTAACAGGTTGAAGAAAATTGAATTGAAAAAAAATTAAATCAGTTAAACTATTTTTGATGTAGTAAATTTTTATATAGCGCAAATATTAAACACATCGATTTAAAATAAGTCATATTCAAATCATCAAATAAATCCAATTTTTTTAATGCAAATTTTAAGAGGTTTAAAAAATTGAAATCGAAAATCATTAAAACTATTATTTTGTTGTTAATTGAACCAAGTTTCGAACCGAACCTAAATCTTGCTCTATAATTCGAGCCAGTAAACCGAACCTTTACCAAAATTGTGGTGGTTTCCTGACGTGCCTTGAAAAACTTAAATAATTACTTTTGCTACATTCAGACAAGGTTTCTCTATCTCTCTCTACCTCTTTTTGTAACGCTTATACTCATTCATTCTTAGATTCTATCCCTCTCAATCTTTTTTTGATCATTGTATTTCTCTATAGCTTTCATTTTCTCAAACGAATAAATGGTAAAATCTTCATTTAATATAGCCTATCTCTCTTCCTTCCTCTGTTTGTTTTATTTTAACTGCGCACTCCCTTTATCATCATTTTTCTTTATCTTTCTGTGTCTCTCATTATATTTATTTATACTCCTTATTGAATCTTTTCTCGTATTTCTGCCTCTCAATTGCTCTTCTCAACTGTCTCTTTTTATATGCACTTACCATATAAATCTCTGTTTTTATCTCATTTCCGATTACATTTTTTAAATGTTCGTCTTTGTTTCTTTTCTTTCAATCTTCTCTGATCTTTGTCTTTAGCTTTCAGTTGATTATCTCTGTGTCTGACCTTTTTATCTTATCCGAGTTTTGTCCGTGTCTATAACGTTTCTTCAACTCTATATATCTATTGTATTTTTTACGCTGTCGCTCTTTCTCTATCTCACCATTTCTCTCACTGTGTCAGCAGTTCTATAATGGGTATTTGGCCTGGGTAAACATCCGCATTCCATTGCCCTTCCCAACCCGCTTTTTACCAGGGCCATAAGTTGATGTCTATTGCGGTAAAGAGAGGGTCGCAAGTGCAGCAAGTGGAGCGTATAAGTAAATGGCGCTCCCGAAAATAAATACGAGGCAGCAAAACGAAGCCGCCAGGCACAGGACGAGGCACAGAGAGTCAACCAGTCAACCAGTCACCGAGTCAGTCAGCCACTAAGGCAGCCATCTGGGCAGCCATCTGGGCAGCAGTCTGTGTGGCAAGCAGCACGTACACTCAGAAAAATAGGTCCGAATTTGCGAAATTAAACATGGGATATTCAGGGACCGTAACGATTATAACTTTTAAAATCAATATTACGTATCAATTTTTAGCATACAAATTAAAAAATAAAATTGAATGTGAATATCTTATAAATGATCATATCACGTCCTTGGAGGACTTTTATTAAGGATATTTTGGGTTGAAAAGATATAATTGTTAAATAAAAATAAAAATAAAAATTTTACCTGAATTTTTTAAAAATTGAAAAATAAGAGTTAAAAGTCATTTTTATAATAAAAATAAGTCTTATTTGCGATCCCTAGGGATATTCAAGTACAAACGATCTCAAAATCTGTCAGTGTTCGGAATTCCCAAAATTAGATGATTTTGGGATACGTTTTGAATTTAAATCAAGTCTATAAAGGATCGAAACATACACAAAAATCTTGATTTAATACCAAAATGTACTTGTTCCTAGTGCAAAACACTGTCATATTTAATTTCATTAAATCTTTATACAACATGCACTAGTTTGTCTGCTTAAATTATGCAATGAACAAAATTAAATATTATTTAATAATAGTGTATTTTGTTAGCTAGCGACCTTTCTACTTTTTAATATGTGCCGACTTGACCTGCGATCACTAGAACCAGTTGAGAATTCTAAGGTGCGACAATGAATAAAAAATATCTTGCGCATATTCCAAAATTTTCTTTTTTCTATTACATAAATTTCTCAATTTTAGGTTCATTTTTATATTGAAAAAAACTATTTTAAGTACAAAAAATTCTTAAACTAGTTTAGTATAAATACATTTGTTGTTTCGGATGGTATCTTAACGAGACTTACAATTAAGAACAAAAATTTTAGGATGTCATATTTTTCTGAGTGTAGCAAGTGGCAAGTGGCAAGTGGCAGGTGGGCAGGCAAAATGAATAACAACAAGCCTCAACCGACGTCGAGTCATGAGTCTGTGTGGAAAGGCCACATGGCAATAAAGTGAAATGCCCGCCGTGTGCCACTTAATTTGTTTAAAGCCCTGTTCCAAAGTCTCGAGTAGCAGCTTTAACAGTTCCGTTATGCCCCCTCCTCACCTCTTCTTTCTCTCTCTTTCCTACTTCCTCAAACATCGCTTCTTCTCCTCATTTCCTCCACAGGAACTTTGCTGTGGCTGAAGAAATAACTCAACCTGTTTAACAACTGCAATGGGAAACCCTTTCGATAACAAGTCGATAAATATCGCTACAACTCTGACATTTGACATGTGCATTAAGAGAGATTGAAAGTAGTATTATCGACTCAGAGATATCCTGTTATTAAGTTTGTGTGGTAGTTCCCTTCATTGCATCTCCTTATACTTATTTATTTTTATTTATTCACTACTAAAAACAGTCGGCAAAAGGAAAATTAAGTGCTAAAAAAATGGAAATAAAAATTAAACTAAAAATTAAAATAAAAATTAACAATTAAATTAATAATAATAAATAAATTTAAGTTAAAAGCTAACCCGAACAAAAGGTTAAGTCCTACTAATATTCCTAATCCAAAAAAAAACTTCTTTATAAAGGAAAAGTCTAGTGACGAAAGTCATTCCCTGCCCCAAAATTTCTGATATCCCATTTTGTGACGAACTATATTAAATTTAATACATAAATTATTAAAAAAAAAGTTTGTCATTCGGTGCATTACGCAAAGGGATCTCGATTCTGTATGCCTAAAAATAATTTTAATGCACAGTGCCGAATGCCGTAGTCGCCTTTCGCACCTTTCGTCACTAGCGCGGACTGCCGTCCGCAATGATATTTTAACTTTTCTTAAAATCTACCTTGAACATGCACGCAAAATACCCTCAAATATTTTTAAATGTTTCTAAAATTTACACGTCTACGTAATTACTTAAGTAATGATAAACTTTGATCAATACCTTGGAAATATTTAAAATATTCATCAAACTTAAAATTTATTTTCAAATATGAAAAATTATTTTACTCAGTTCTTTGTATTACTGATAGACTTGCAACTACACCCTGCAAATACATTTGTTTATCAAATTTGACTTATGTGCTTATATTTGGAACACGAATGATACTTAGAACCCTTTTCTGCCCTTTAAATTATTCAAGTTATTAACTTGAAATACATTCCTTTAAATATAATATTTCTTCAATACTATTTCTTCTTCCTTCGATATATACCCTTTTTAGCCACATACTTCTATGTAAGGTATTCAAATAATAAACATGCCTCGGTTGTGGCCTTCTTAAGCTTTCCAGTTGGTCAATTGCCTTGTCAAATTTGGTTATCTTTAATTTCCGAACATAACAAGAGTTGAACCATAATTTCCGTCAGTTGGTATTATATTATCATGTATTTTTCCCTACTATTTCTTTCTCTTTCTCTCTCTCTCTCTCTCTCTCTCTGTCTGTCTGTTTTCTGTCGAGTCTGCAGATGTTTTAACTCCTCAAAATGATGATTGATAGTGCTGGCTTTGCGCTTTGGACCAAGGGCAGGTGGGCTTTTTGCTTGACAATAATTTTTCATGGCAAGCAGCTGCCATTTAAATATTTATAAGCTCAGCCTAAGTCGCATCCCCTCTACCTCCGATTACCTGCATGGAAATCTGCCAAATGCGATAAGCTTAAAGAATATATTCGCAAAAAATTGCCGACAAATTTCTTAGGGGCAAATCGAGCGCGAAAATGCGCTAAATCAACAAGATGACAAAAAAAAAAGATGAGTAGAGGAGAGGAAGGAGAAGATAAAGAAGAAGAAGATGGAGGGAAGTCGAAAATCCGGCCGTTAGCTGCCTTTGCACTTATTCAATCAAAATCAAAATCAAAATAAATAAACAGAGATGTTGTAACAAGTCTTGACATTAAACAAAGCGGCCTACTGCTGGGATTTAAACTGAGCGGAGTGGAGAGAGGAGAGGAAAGATGACAGTAGGAGAGACAGACAGGCAGACAACTTGTCCCCCCAGTCAATTGTCATGCGTCACATTATCAGCGGCACTTTTGATGTTGGCGACCTGCTCAATTGATAAGCAAATATTGATAAGCAAACAAATTGCAATTCACTTGTGACAGCATCCCTCTCTCTCTCTCCCTCTCTTTTATCTCTTATCGCATTCCTACTTCTCCCTCTATGTCTGTCTTCCTCTCGTACTCGTTACTTTCCCTTTCTTATTTCCCATCTGATTTTATTTGCAATCAAAGTGCAATAGCGCTCTTTGAATTTGTTGCCATCAAATTTGTTCATCCTATAGCTGCTTTATGAGTCAACCAATCATCTAAACCACCCAACCAACCACCCAACAATTCCGATTGCCTGTTTATTCCCATGCACATGAAATTACACATGGAACTCGGAATTTACAGCTGTTGATAGCTTTTTCATTCCTATATATTTGACTGATGATTGGATAAGAAACAACAAGATTATATACAACAATTTTCTAATCATTTTCCTTCCTTTGGGGGTGTAAAAGATTATATAATTTCATGCTGTAACTCTTTTTCTATATATTTATGACAAATGATTAGCTGAAGAAATTTATATCCAATTCTTTTTTCATTTTTATGTTGTGGTATTTATCAAAATCTCAATTTTTGACTATCTATATATTATAACTAACTGAACTCAGACTACACTTGAAAAATGTTGCTTCTTCTCATGAGTAAAAGTTGTAAATAAATAAAGGATTACAAATAAATGATGATTTTCCTTTGTTTTAATTAAAATAATCAACGACAAGGAATAATAAAAATGCAAGAATAAACAACTTAATAATCGTTTCAAATAAATTGTTGCTTCTTCTTAAAACTAAAAGTTGTAAATAAATATGGGATTACAAAAAAAATGATTATTTACCTATGTTTTAATTTTAAAAAATCCACGACAAGGTATAATAAAAATGCAAGAATAAACACCTTAATATCGTTTCAAATAAATCTTGATTTTAAAATTATTTAATTTATTTGATTATCATCAATGATAATGATTATTTTTAAGTAATATTACTCCTTTTTCATTCAAATAGTTATTTTTATGAAGAATTTGTGAAATATAGACAATTGATCATAAACTTTTCCTTGCAAAATGTAATTAAAAGTGTAGCTTTGAATCAAAAAGTTGATGAGGAATTAAAACTTATATTTAGTTGGAAACTTAGAGGGTATTTGTGTAGTCGAATTGCTTACAAGCTTCTACTCGATTCGACAGGCAACATGAAAAGTTGGGCTCTCAATCCCCAATTTTACATAATTGAAGAACATTAGTGCGTATCAATTTTGAGTTTGAGCTTGGTCAGCAAACTCGAACATGAACTCGAGGCATTCTTGGGGCATCTTGGGAATGCGATTAGCTGTTGCCATCAGTTTAATGAACCCAAGCAGAAGGTTTTCTCCTTTTTTCTTTTGGTACAAGAGAGCGAGAGAGAGAGAGAGAGAGAAAGAAGGGAAGTAAAACGAATTGAACGTTGCTTGAAGGAGCTTCAATCGTTTTGGGGAGAGGTTTTTTCGTTCTGGACACGCACTTATTTCATCATTGTGCCTGACATGCTTACTCAATGTTCCTCTTCATATATTCGGTTTTATATTTTTTGCTGTTATTGTTATTGTTTTTGTTGCTGTTGCTGTTGTTGTTGTTGTTGTGGGCTCTCAGCCTTCATCAATCATACGCAACGTTGACACGTGTTCAGAGAGCGTAAAGAAAACTACGAGACGAGGCGAACCCAACAAAATTTACGCTCCACAACTTTTCGCTTAGTGTCATAACTGGGCTTTAATGAAGCGACTCTGTTTCCTTATCCTTTTCTCAAGCTTTCCAATTGTTGTAGCTGTTGTTGTTTTTGTGGGTCAAATCGGCAGTTGCAGCTGCAGTTTTCAGTTTCAGCTGCCTGGCAGCCATCGCAACAATTACAAAACTTCTAAGCCGGGTTGCATCCGATTACGCGTTGAATATACTCAGTTGAAGAGAGAGAGAGAGATGGAGAGAGAGATATGGGGGGGTAGAGGGAGAGAGAAGTTGCAAACAACAGCGTGGCGTGCAACGTACAACGACAACATCCATAAAGTATGACAAAAAATGTGCGCAAAGTTTTATTTAACTGAGACTCATGACTTTGCCCAGTTACACTTGCAAAACCGCAGTCAGATAGATGCCATAAACTATCTCGAAACTACAGGCAAACTTCCCCAAAGAAATGTCGTATGGAAATAGAAATTAAATTTCTTATTGAAATAATAACGTGTGCTGTAGAGTCAACGGAGTTAAAAGTAAATGCTATTTAAAGCATTCAAATAAATCCCTATAATTATATATACTGAAAATTTTAATAATGTTGAACATTTTTAGAATCGTTTAAAGTTGAAGTATATTTTGAAAGAATTTTTGTATAAACATCTATAAAATATTGCATTAAAAACCGACCTGTTTTAAATTCCACTCTAATTTTTGTTATCGATACCAACTCTTGCAATCGAAAGCTGCTGGAGTTGCTTCAATTCAATAATAAAATTCGAGCAACGAAGTTTTAGTCTTAAATGAAATATTTAAAATTAATTTTCAAAAATAGATTTAAATAAATGTAATCGGACTTAAGATGAACATTGAAGCTTGAATGTTTTTATTTTTGAATTGGTGACAACTCTGGTTCTTGTCGATATTAAGAAACACATGCACAAGACAGATGGTGACAAAAAAAAATCTATGTACAATTTTATAAAATGATTAAAGTTTTTAGTAATAAAAACTTAATGCTCGATGACTTAATGCTTTCGAAACGTTTTCGAAGCCGAGTTCGAAAAGTAAAATCGAAACCATTTCGGTCGGAATTGGGAACAGCAAATAGTAAAACCTTTTGATAAAGTTCGGAATTCGGAGCAGGCCTGAATAACTTTATTCAATTTCATATCTTCCTGCTTATCATTTTATCAACTTAACTTATTTAAAGATATTTTAACGTAAAATGTAAAAAAGCTTATGTAGAAACAAAAACTTCAATTTATAGTCGTCGAACTGTCACATAATTAGAATTTCAGTTTGGAAAATAACTAGGTTCGGTTCCCACACTGACAAGTTCATATATGTAATCCTATCTTGTAAAAATTCTGATATGACACTGAAATTTAAATTAAAAATTTAAAAAATTAATGAATAAAAAAGTTATGTATGATCTCCAAAATAAGGGAAATAAACACAAAAGACTGTGAACTTGAAATAAATTTAAAGTAGAGAGCACTTTATTCTAAAAAAATGTGTCTTAGAAAATTTGGACTGCGTATACTTAATCTAGTTAATGTTTCTTAATTTTAAAAAAATAAAAGAAAGAAAGAATTTATTTATAAAGAACCTGAAAGGAAGGTGTTCCTATCAAATGTCATATAAAGAAGTTATCGATTGCAGCTTTAATCTGTAATTGTACATTGTACGAAGTGTATTGAATAGGCTAAAGTTCTACTGAATATTAATTTTAAGAGATTTTTAATACCATTTAGTTAATAGAGTTTATGTTACAAGCAAAATCCGAACTTTTAACTCACTGAAATTTTCGCTAAGTGCATCCGCAGATGGGTCGCTGTTGGTGTTGTTGTAATGTGTTGGGTCGCTCGGTTGATGGTTCTGATGGGTTGTGATGGGTTTTTGGCCTTCCAAGTCGCTGCGTCCGACCGTGTTGTATTTTGTTCAAAGTTAATATTTACATGCCACGAACGCAGCGATGGAGGCGCCACAACACTGAGCCCAACTAGACAACAGCAGACAAGAGGCAAGTGGCAAGTAGAAAGTGGCAAGTAGAGAAGAGCAAGCAAGCAAGTAAGCAAGTGAGTAAGTGGCAACGAGGCAGGAGGAACGAGGAACGAGGCAGGAGGCAACAGCCTAGCAACAAATTCTTGTCATTTGCAGCTGCTTTTTGAGCGGTTGCCGTTGCCAGCCATTTCAAAGTATCAACAACAGCAACTGGCACAATGCACAGCAAAACAACGACTACACGGAAGAAAAAACTCCGGGACTTTAGAATCAAATGAAGGCAATGCGGTGTCAGAGGTACACTCAAAAAAATTCAGTACGACCGAAATTGAATTTAAACAGTTTTGTTCTTCAAATTTGAAGATTGCTGTGTACTAAGAATTTTAAATTATGTATGAAACGATCTTAAATTAAATTTTCAATTGACATCTATATGATATAATAGTCCGATTCTAATTAAACTTATATAAGACGAAGACAAATATAAAATCTGCGAGTCTAGTTAAGATACCTCCATAAACAACAGACTTTTTTATAATAAATTAGTTCAAGATTTGGTTGTACTTAAAATAGTTTTTTTTTTTAAATTGAAATAAACCTAAAAATGAGAATGTTACGCACTAGAAACAAGTACATTTTGGGATATGTTTTTGTTTTCATTGTCGCGCCTTAGAGTTCTCAACAGGTTCTATCGACTCAAAAGTATCCTTAAGCTTGGATTGGTATGAATGGATTGAATTGGCATTTAATATTGTTATTTTGCTTAATTTAAGTATACATACTAGTGTATACTTGAAGATTTAATGAAATTAAATTTGACAATGTTTTGTACTAGAAACAAGTAAATTTTGGGATAAACCAAGATTTTTGTTTACTTAAACTAGTTTGATTCGATCTTTAATTAATCCCAAAACGTATCTAAAGTATCCTAAAAAATCTTATTTTAAGATTTTCGAATTGCGAAAACCTAACTTGAAATAAGATTTTGGTTTTCAGTGTTACAAATTCCAAACTTAGACAACTTTTTAAGATCGTTTGTGCTTGAAAACCGCCTGTTTAAATCTTGATTTTTGATTTGTTCATGATTTTTCTCGGCAATATTTTGATTTTCGGGACTCTGTAAATTTTTTAGACTTCTTTAAATTTTTTTTTTTCATATGTTTTTAATTTAACAATAATATCCTGACTTAAAAAACGAATGCTAGAATCAAGAATTTTAAACTTTTATTTTATAATGGTTTTTTTGCTGTGTAGAATGAGAACGAGGCACAAGGAGGCAAATATAAATAAGGAAGAGCGTGAGTCAGGACGTTGGGACATTAAGGACGACAGTTGAGCGTCAAGTTTGTTGGCTAGAAATGACAACTTCAAGTTCATAAAAGCGCAACTAATGTGCATAAAATACTTTTGATATATATGTATACACACAGACACACACACACACCTCTCTACACACACACACACCTTCAACCTTCGCTCCCTTCGTCCAGGCATTACATTTGGCATTCTCGGCATTTTATTTGTCATTTCCTCAACGCGCTTCCCTTTCATATTTCGTAAACAAACATAAACGTAAAACTTTGCCTTACTTTTCCGCATTTTCCCAAACCCCCAACCATCCTTTCCTATCCCTCCTCTATCCCCTATCTTCTCACCACTCGCACACCTCTCCATCAACGCTTTACTCTTGCCGTTTGGTGTCATCTTTTCCAAGTCCTCGTTTTATTGTGTGTGTGTGTGTCTTTTCCTTTTCTTTTTTTTTTGATTTGCCTGTGCATTGTTTTTACCTCTGTCCTTTAAATGCCCAGTAGTTTCAGCAGTGAAAGGGTATGCCCAACTAATATGCAAAGCATGTCCGAAAAATCAAAAATTTCAAATCTTTTTCTTAACTTTAATTGTTCATGTCAAAGTTTGTGTTAGATTTAACATAAATTGCATATTTCGACTCTCTGGCAACGCCTATAACATAAATAAAATTGTTTTTTATTATTAAATTCCATATTATTAAATTGTTATACTTTATCAATCAAATTAAATCAAAATATTCAATTATGAAATTAAATTAAATTAAATTAAACGATTAATATATTTTTAATTTGTTTTATTTATTTATTTCATAAGTATTGCTATTTTTATATTATCGTGGTAGTCACAGTATTCAGTGAGAGCTTTTATACAAATTGATAAACTTATGCTTACATTGAGGACATATAAATACTATTATTATAAGTCCAACAATTATTGTTTTTAATATTCAATTTAATTTAGCAAGATAGTGAATATTTTGACTCCTTGGATTCATTTATCACTTAGTTAATATATGCATTTATTAACAGTTAAGTTATTATGTATTTTACTTTTTCAGAGACTTTTATGCAAATTAAAATTTTAAAATTGAAATTAAATTATTTTCAAATTTTTATTATAAAAGTTAAGAATACAAATTAAAAATAAAAATTGAATGTAAATATCTTTTTAACCAAGAAGTGTATTTCCAAAATCTAAAAACATTCAAAATGCGTGTCTCAATACCTTTCATGTGATACATCACATGTCCTTTATGGACGTATATTAAGTATATTTTAAGTTGAAAAGATATAATTAAAAAAATTTGAATTTATTTAACATTTTTGATTTTTATTTTAAAAATTTAAAAATAAGATTAAATGTAATTTTTTATAATAAAAATAAGTCTAATTTGCGATTCCTATATTATTGAACTAAATTAGGTCAAGTCACGAGCTGAGTTTCATAATTTAAGTAGTAACTTTAAGTTGAGTCGTATTGTCATCTTTTGTATCCCCTTTTGTTTTTCAACTGTCATTTTTGCAGCAACTTTCAATGAAGTTAAAGAAAAGCCAAGAACGAGCCAAATAAGTTTCAAGAAATCACACAGAAAACTTTTCACATTGACATGTTTTGGCTGACAGAGTAACGCCCTCCCCCCATCCTTCCCCTATTTCTTTTTTTTTCTTCACTTCCCCAACGATTTCCCCGTATCACAGTGACAGTGCCAATTTCTCCCTGGGCGCATCAATTTGTGCACCCTTCGTCCATTTTGTTTGCCATATTTATGCCATTTATCTGGCACTGTCATTCTCTCTACTCCTCCTACTCCTCATTCGCCTCTCTGTGTGTTTTTCTGTTGTTTCTTCCTCCCCCTTTTGCTCACTTTGCCCGATGGCATTGTTGTAATGCATTTGACGCTGGCAAAAGTTTCTTGTTTATATTCGTTTATTGTTTATAAATGGTTGATAAGTGATGCCCAACTGTGCCCCGCAGCTGCCATTCGAACCACTCACCCAACCACCCAACCATCCAACCACTCAACCACTGGCAACCCACTCTCAATTGAAGATGCGTTCGATCTCATGACAGAGCCAACTGCCAGGTGCTTGTCAAGCAGTTTATAGAGTCTTCCGTTTATGTGCATTTCCATTGAAGTGCGCTCAACACTCTACAAACTCTCTTGCAACTCTGACAAGTCTGGCAACTCTGGCTGCTTATCAACTGACTTCTTATCCATAAAATCGATAAACAGGCTACATAAATATTGAAACAGTCAACAAACTTTTACCAAAAACTTTATTAGCAACTCTGAATGCCATTTATTGTACACTCATTTCAACGTTACGAGTACGAGTACGAGTACAGGAACGAGTACTCATACTATGTACTACTACGACTGTTCATATTCATTCACTGCATTTATTAATTTACGACTAATTTATGTTCCAACTGCTGCTGTCATTATTTTCAAGCACTTTCCACTCAATTTGACAGCAAAGGAATCAAAAGAGATAAAAAAAAAGGGAACCTCCGACTCTATAAATTACATAAGTAAATATATCAGGAACAGTAAACTTTACAAGCCTCAATTCTTAACAAAAAAAAAACATATTTTCAATAGTTTTTTTCTAGATTTAATAATAACAATTTGTTATTTAAAAGATACCGAACAACACATATTTTTAACTTTTCAATAATACTTAATATATTTTAGCTGGATGAAATAACAAGTAATTAATAATTTCAATTATTTTCCAATTCTTATTATATTACAAAATAATATAAATTTTTAATATTTTCTTCTAAATGACAAAACAATATTTGCTATAAAATTATTATTGAAATGTAACAGAAGCACACTTCCTTTTAAATTTTCAATAATATTCAATATATTTTTACTTTAAGAAATAACAATTAATTCCAATTTTGCCTTCCAAGCTCTTTAATTTTTTTCATTTTTATAATATAATACAATATAATATATAATTTATATTATTTTATTTTATTTTGTTTTTATATCGGCTATTGTAGATGTGCATTAAATACCATCTTCATTATTCTTCATTATTATTAATTCTCTATCGCTGCTTAATCGGTTTGAGATTTTTGAGAATAAAATAAATACTATGTGGGTCCATACATTGCAATTACAGTAGGACAAATTGTGCCTCTTTCTGCTCATCAGATGGTTACAAAGAACGATAAATAATCTTGTACTTATACCCTGTAATTCATTTAAATTCTTTTGCTAAAAGCTAAAGTTGCCACAATTTATCGAAAAATTCCTTTGGTCCAAATAATTTGCAACTTCAATCTGAATATTAAGTCGATTAATTCCAAGCTGCAACAGTTGAGAAATTCTTCGAGTTGCATTTTTGCATTTTTGAGTAGGGTGGGGTTGATAAGTCAGGGAAGAAATTGTGAAAGTAGGGGGTCAAAGTGCAGACAAATTCATTTGTTAGGGGGACAAAATTGCAGCAGAACTGACCGCTTAGTGGCCACGCCCACTTTGTGCGGGGATAACGAAAAATCCCATTTATAGAGTTGCCAGCATTATCTAAATTTTTATGCGAAAACTTTCTGGCCAAGTGTAGTGAACTGCAAAAGCAAAGCCATTAGGCAATGCCAACCGCCAGCAGAAGCAGCAAATACCCAACTACCCAACCATTCAACCACCCAGCACCACCCAAAAGTAACCCACCCAACACAAATTCGAGGGCAACTTTTCCATCAAATGCTGCACATGCCACGCCCCCTTCTTTGGATGCCACACTGCAAATGAATGTAAAAGCAACCGCAATGTTTAGCTAATTTAACTATGTCTCCGGGTTGCCTGCCAAACAGCAAACTAATGACACTTGGCAACCCTAAAAGCTCCACAACATACACCCAAAAATTAATTCTCGCAACATGAGCCAAAACTAGTGGAAAAGGCGTCAGTCGAGACAACCTGACTGTGAGAGACCCTGTAATTATTCTGTAAATATACGGTGAACAATTTGAATTTTTTGTTCGACCTTATTTAAATAACTTTGGAGTTTATTATCCGATCCTGATCAAAATTTTTAAAACCAAAAATTTTTATTACAATTAGAAATCAATTAAATTATAAATTTAGAAGAATTGTAATTATTATATAATCATCTTGTAAATACTTTGGATTACTAATTGATTATGATTATAAGTAATCAAAAATAATCAGGATTACTTAAGATTACTAGGAACTAATTACAATTAGCTAAAAATAATAATAAAAAAATAATTTGATTATTTTTAGAATACTTTTGATTTTTTCTGAAAATCTGAAAATAATCAAATTATTTTTTTTGATTATTCTTAGCTAATTGTAATTATTTTTAATAATCTTCAGTAATCTTGATTATTTTTGATCACTAGTAATCGTAATCGACCAGTAATCATTATAAACCATTATAAATAATCGCGTTTGCATCATTACTTTATCCGAAAAATATAAAATATCTAATTACTAATCATTATTTATGGTTAAAGTTTAAAGCAGTAGCTGTAAAATTTGTTTATTTTATTTCAGATTTAAATTTTTAATATATTTTTTATAATTCTTAATTTAAAATTTTAATTTTTTATATTATTTGAAATTCTTGACATTTTCCATTTCTGCTAATTGTCATCTGTTTTTAGATCAAGTTAAACAAAAAATAAATATTTGATAATCTAGACTAAACTGTTGATGCTGAGTAAAAGAATATGTATTCTTGCTTTATGTTTTTATAGGCCTAATAGACCCTTTACATTTTCTTAAGTGCAGGGTCTAAAAAGAAGAAACGAAGAACTTTAACGCGTTGTGGTGTGGTGTATTGCGATGCGGTGCGGTGCGGTGGCGTGAGCTTAGTTCTCAGTCAAGGGTCAGGGGGTAGAGTGGATGGGGGTGGTGTAAGGTCAGCCAACTTTTAATAAACAAAATTAGCCAAAAGCTGCCGAAGCTTGGCCAAATAAAAAGCGAGATAAACGAAGAGGGTCACTTACATTGCTGAGCTACTTTTTTTTTCAGCGAGTGGATATCAAGTCACAGAGACAGACACAGAGAGAGAGAGAGAGAGAGAGAGAGAGGGAGTGAATAAGAGGAAAAGAGAGGACAATTGTTGTTGTTCTTACGTCAAAGTTTTTGGGCACAGGGCCAAAGGCGTTGAACATGCAATCTATGTAAAATGGAGAATGGGAATGCGGATACGGAGATGTGAATGAATTCTGGCATCCTGTGAGACGAGTGATTCCAGGAATTGTACGGATAGCAAGAATGCACAGAAATAAAAACACATTCTAGCTTAAAATTGAGGATATTATTGTTAAATTAAGACAATATGCGGATAAAATGAAATAACTTAATTTTCCTTTTTCCGACTGATTTTAGTCGTGAATAAATAAAAAATAATAATAAAATAATAAGAATTTGAATTTAGTAAAAATAATTAAGCAGAACATCGAGATTCAAAATATTGCTGAAAAAAATTGAATCAAGTATTTGTGTTTTATGTAGTAATTTTTTTTTCTGTGTAGCATCATCATCTAATTGAGTTGTGGTGGACTTTGAAGAAAACTAGACATGTCTCTCTTTGAAATGCAGCTAAGTGCTGCAGCTAATTATTAAGAGTATGTGGACTTTCATAAAAGGGAAGAGACGAGAGACGTGCAATGCGATAAGTAAGAGATGAAAGATATTACCCTGCTCTTTATATTAAATGCGGTATTTTGTAACCAAGGTAAAAAGTCCAGCCAGATTACACTCTTTATCATTGTCATTCGTTATAAGGATTTTAGCTTTTCTATTCTGTGTCATTCCATTTTACTTCTCACTTAACTTTTGAGCTTCTTATTAGCTTAATTATATTAATGTTGTTTTCATGTTTTTATATCTGGGTTTTCTGGTCACTCTGTTCATAGGTTGCTTCTCGTTTTCTATTTAAGCTCCTCTATTCCATATTATCTTGGCTTTCTTTAATTTTTTTACTGGATTTGTTCCTTTTTGCTTACTTAAATAATTTTTATAATTTGCACTACTTCTTGTTTAACTTCTCTATTTGTTTACAAAATTTCTCTCTTGATATTTTGTTTCTGTTTCAATGTTTTCTTCTTCTTTCTCCCTTGTTTCTCCAATTTTTTGTTTAATTTCGCATACTTCTGAGCTTCTCCTATTTTTCTCATATTGAGATCTCTTATTCTTCTCGTTTGTTCTTTTCACTTCTTTTAAAAACTTCTCACTTCATTCGTTCTGCGTAACTTAATTTCTTTATTCTCGTTTAACTTCTCTCTTTTCCTTTCAACTTCAGCTTCTTTCTTCGCTATTAGTTATTGTTATCATTTTATGCTTAACTTCTCTTTTCAATCACTAAAAAAACTTACTCTGAGGAAAACTTGTGACTATATTCGGACTTCATGTCTTTGAGTTCCATATTCCATAAAATACCTAGAAAAACATTTAATTTCTTTAAATTAAATTTATATTTTTAACTTTAGAAACTTCTTTCACTTTTAGTATTTCACCTATAAGCAATTTAGACGGAATCTAGCACAAATACAAATATGTATTTCAATTGAACTTCGCATTTTTGTGGCTGCGATTTATGTCCATGATATCCAAAAAACCCCAAAAGTGTGGATAAGTGAGAGAGGAGAAGGGAGTGGGGATAGGGGGAGTGTCCCAATCCCAAATGTAATCAGTGCCCATATTCATTTACGTTCAAATGTTTCTGGACCTGGTCCAAATATTTGGCCAACTGTCGCTGGACGCAGATAAAATGCTCGTGTCACGTGTTAAGCTCGTAAATAAAATACACACCCAAAGAGATAGGGAGAAAGATATGTACATATATATATATCTATATGTACACATAACTGTACACTTAGCTAATTAAAATACAGTGAGAGAAAAAAAGAAAGCAATGACCTGCCGCCGTTTAATTTGAGCCAATTTCTGACAGCGTGAATTCCCATTTGCATTTGGCTGTTAATCACGATTATGCATAATTAATTCGAATTATGCATAAACACAAATTAATAGACAAAATATGCATATTGCATCAATTAGTAGTGTGATGTATGTATGTATGTGTTGTCTCTCTCACACTCTCAGTCAGTGTACCTATAACTATCTTTGTTCCTATCTATGTTGAAGTCTTAATAGAGCTCTGTAATATAAACCGCAATACTGATAACCTCATTTCATCTTTAAAGCCCCCAAAACAACAATAAATGGAGTTATCGTGAAATATGAAACAAGTCCCAACAAATCCTTGAACAATGGACACACACACACACACACACTTAGAATTGGTTGGGACGTAAAACGTGTTGAAGCTGAAAAGGATTCAACGCTCTACTTGCAATTTCCGTTGGCCGTTTGCACCATATAAATATATATGTATTTATATTTATATATAAAATAAATCTTTGTTTAAATACCCAAAGAATGTTGGCAAATATTTTTGCACACACTGCGTATCTGCGTGTGTGTGTGTGTGTGTGTCTCTCTCTCTCTGGTTCTTAAGGGTCGCTATCATATCGGTTTCGAGTGCGAGTTGTGTGCGAAATAAAAGGCAGCCCATAAATAATATTCAACAGCATCAAATCCGCTTTAAAACGAGCTCCGATCCAAAATCAAAACCCTCCCTACCCTTCCCTTCCTCCACACTCTGTCACTCTGTCCTTCTCGCCATTCTATAATAGCTGTTAGCTGTTAGGACCGGATAGTCCTGGCCACTGGTCAAAAGCAACACATCGGCTATAAACACTAACCCCAACACAAAACCAAAACCAAAGGCAACAGCAACAGAAACAGCAAAATGTTGCCCATTCTTTTGGACAGAGTCCTTGAGTGCTTCAACTGAGCATAGCGCTCAAGTAGACAATGCCGCCACTGGCAATGCTCGACTAGAAAATGCCCTGTAAGCTAGGAAACAAATATACTTCTCAATTAAACTTTTTGTATAATAAAGTAGTCTTTATTTTAGGCTCAACTAATTTAAGTGAAGTAACCTAAAGTCTCTGTCAAGTATGCTCGACTAGAAAATACCCTGTAAGCCAGGAATTAAATATGCTTCTCAATTAAAATTTTATATAATAAAGTAGTAATTATTTTAAGCTCAACTAATTTAAGTGAAGTAACCTAAAGTCCCTGTCAAGTATGCTTGACTAGAAAATGACCTGTAAGCTAGGAAAAAAAATATACTTTTTAATTAAATGTTTAAATAATGAAGCAAATAAATTAAGCTCAACTAATATGACTTAAATAAACTAATGTTTCAATAGTAAAGAAAATAAATGTATCTCAACTATTATGAGTTAAATAAACCAAAGTCACTGGCAAGTATGCTTTATTAGAAAATGCCCTGTAAGCTGGATAAAGATTATACTTTTCAATAAAAAGTTTAAGCAATGAAGTAAGCAAAATCAAGTTAAAATTTAATTAACATACGTTAAAATTAACAGATGTCCCTACCAAGTGTGCTCGACTAGAAAGAACCCTTTAAGCAAATAAAAACCCTTCCAGAAAATCTTTAAATAATAAAGTAAAAAATTTTAATTAAATTAAAAAAGTTCAAATAAAAAACAATTTAAATTATGTATGCTCGACTTAAATATGACCTGTAATCAAGCAGAAAAAAAACCATTGAAGGTAATGCAGGTAAAGAAACGAGTTTGTTTAAAAATCAAGCAAAATAAAAAAAAAACAAAAATTAACAAATATCTCTTTCGGGTATGCTCGACTTGAAAGTGATCTGTAGCAATCAAAAAACAACCATAAAATAGACAAAAATTTTCAAATATATTTAATTAAAATTACAGGAAAATACAGCAAATACAAATACAAGTATTTTATTAAATTTTAGGAATCTTCACGTCCAATTAGAGTTTATAATATAAAAGGAATGTCAGTAATTGTCAATGAAATAAAGTGAACATGGAGACCAGCTTTGGGCAAATAAGATTCGGTCTTTTGTTTATCAATTGAATTGTAGTAATCTGAAAAACTGATCTCAGTTAATTTGCAATGCCAACATGGTCCTCCAGCTTCACTTTATTTGCCCTCTTTGTGGAAAACAAGGATAAAAATCAAACGAATCAGCGATTCAACTTAAGTGGCCATGTCTAAAATTTGAAATCATGCTGTTGTGTGTCTGTGTGTGTGTGTGTGTGTGTGGGCGTATGTGTGTGTAGGCGTGTCAGTCTATATGTGCGCGTTACGCCCTAATAACCTACAAAATAGTTGCCTCAGACACAAAACAGCACGTCATGCTTATGTGTGAGTATGTGTTTCTCTCAGTGTGTGCGTTTGTGTG
Organism: Drosophila kuntzei; assembly: GCA_035042165.1. Classification (NCBI taxonomy): domain Eukaryota; kingdom Metazoa; phylum Arthropoda; class Insecta; order Diptera; family Drosophilidae; genus Drosophila; species Drosophila kuntzei. Next base: position 1,086,796 of record JAWNLU010001329.1, on the reverse strand, counting down.
TGTGTGTGTGTGGTTGTGTATGAGTGTGTGTGTGAGTGTGTGTGAGTGTGTGTGAGTGTGTGTGTGTGTGTTGTGAGGCCGCTCTTCTCGGGCCACATAACTTGAACTATGCAAAAACAAAATGGCAAAATGAATGAGCAAAAAAAAGGGGGAAAATAGAAAAACAGAAGCAAACCAAATGCCAAACAAAAAGCAGACTCTGACTGACAGCAGCAGCAGCAGCGACAGAGAACTGAAATAAAAATAAAAATGAAAAAGAAAAAGAAAGAGGAGAAAATAAAATAAAATGGGTAAAGGAAATGGGGAAAATTCAAAACCAGACAAAACTAACTGCAGTTTCCTTGTGCATTTCGCCTTTGGTTTCGCAATTTCTGCTTGGCATTTTGCTTATCCGTTTTAGTTTTGCATTTTGCAGCCGCAAAAAGAAATTGTAGGATAAGGGAAGCAAAAGTGGTGAGAAAGAGAATAAAGAGGCAAAAGGAGAGATGCAAATGCTGGAGTATCGATGCTGAATGCACACTTGGCATCAGGTTTGAAGCTTGTGCACTGAAATACATAAGTTGGCAGCTGCCCAAAACTTGTCCTCTATGCCGCCTGGGAGAAAAATAAGGATAAACGGATAGCGAGACAAATAGACAGAGAGGAAGTCAAAAATTGAGAGGGAGAGAGAGAGAGAGAGAGTGAGAGAGGGAGAGGTAGAGAGGCAGAGAGATCGAAAATTCGAAAATGCCGCCGTTCAAATTCCCAAAATTTCCCAGTTTTTTTTTTTTTTTTTTAAAATTTTGAGCGCTTCAAATAGTTAATCAAATGTAGTGGAACTTTTAACAAACGAGAATGGCTCCTAACTCCACTACTCTATAGATCTGCATGTAACATATCTATACTCTGAAATTTAATAGATAGTATTGGAATTTTTTCGTATGTGGATGCTTTGAAATGCTATATTCTGTTGCAAATCAAGTTTATAGCAAATTTGTGTTTATTTCTTCTATTTTTTCTATATTATTAAAATCAATAATTCGTTAAAAATTTATAATGCTACTCACAAATTTAAAAAAAAGCTATAAGTTATTTACAGGGTATCTAACAGTCTTAAGTTTCTATCTATAGCTTTCTCCTGACATTCTCCTCGATTCGGGCTATTTCATAAATTGCTGCACATACTTAATCACCTGAATTCATTTGACTGCTGGTATTTATAAGTATCTTGTAGATACATATACAAAAATCGCTCAAGATATTTCTACTGCACATTAATTTCACCTATAGATGTGTATAAATGGATAAAAATATGCCTTTAGCTATTCACATTTCAGTATGCTTCATTGACCCAATTCGAATGACGGGCAATTGCGGATTTCCGCCGTACTTATATATCCGTATCTAAAGTCGTGCTCGCAGATAGATGACTTCATTTGCTGAATTGCTAAATTCGGAATTCGCGTGCTATTTGCTGTTTCTCACATCGTAATTGAAAATGTTGCCAACTAAACGCTAAATTGGCGCTGTCAAGTGTCAAAATTGCAATAAGAGAACAGAAAACGTAATGGAAAATGTAGGAAAAACAACGAAAGCGTATTCATATCAGTAAAAATTCAAAATCATCAAATAGTTCCAACTAAAAGTATGCACAAACGGACAGAAAATATGCGAAACGCACGAAACAAAAGAAAAATCAACAAAATAATGCTCAGAAATAAACAAGAGCATTTTTGCGTATGGCCAAAACAAAATTTTAAATACCCTACGATAATTTTACCAATAAGAGCTCTCCGTTTAAGAGAGCCAAACAATGAAGAATGTATTAATCTTGAGATAGAGAGAGAGAGAGGGTAAAAATACGCTACGCTATTTAAGCAAAAGTTTCCCTTTCTTAATTTCTTACAACATCGTTAAAGCCTTTACTGTCATGCAGCCAGTAAAAAGTTTAAGAAAGACGCACAAAAGAGAAATGAAAATGTTCTCTCAGGGAGCGAAACTATTCGGGACTTGAGTTAGTTTGTCATATATCTATTTATCTATTTATATTTTAATTTATCCATCTATTTATCTATTTATTTATTTATATATATATTTAATTATTTATCTATTTATCTATATATCGATTTATCTATTTATCTATTTATTTATATATATATTTAATTATTTATCTATATATCGATTTATCTATTTATCTATTTATTTATATATATATTTAATTATTTATCTATATATCGATTTATCTATTTATCTATTTATCTATTTATCTATTTATCTATTTATCTATTTATCTATTTATCTATTTATCTATTTATCTATTTATCTATTTATCTATTTATCTATTTATCTATTTATCTATTTATCTATTTATCTATTTATCTATTTATCTATTTATCTATTTATCTATTTATCTATTTATCTATTTATCTATTTATCTATTTATCTATTTATCTATTTATCTATTTATCTAGTTATCTATTTATCTAGTTATCTATTTATATATTTATCTATCTATTTAAAAAGAGTGTCTACAGAAAATGGTCACATTTATACTATTTATAGTAACTAATTCAATTTAAATATTATTTAATTATATTATATCCTAGCGCTATAAAGATTTCCTTATGAATTTTTCTAATAGTATGCCACAAATATGTATAAAAAATTTAGTATATTACATACTTTTTTAACCAGCTAATTTAGGGTTATATAAATTAAAATAAGCCTCACCATTCAATAAAAAAATTGAATTACAGACTGTAATTTAATATATAAAATTGTAAGCCCTCAGTTAAATAAATGTAATCCGATGTCATCAGAAATATACAATATATATCTGCTTGCGCTTTTATCTTATATGTAAGTTGATTCATAAATTTATAATATGCTCTAAAAGGGTATAAAAACGACACACAGAGCGAAGTGAAGTAAAGGCGAAACGTGTAAATGGAATTTATTGTTATGATTGCAGTTTGACCTGGCAGACAACTTACACACACACACACAGACACACACCCACAAATACACACACACACATACTGCCATGTATGAACTGTGGGTTGAGCCTTAAAGTTAATATTTAGTTTCAAGGCAAACCATTTGGTGCTGGCAGTGCAACCAAGTGGGTCAAAGGCATTACAACAAGACACCGACAAAATGAAATACACCGAGAAGAAGAGAATGCCAAGAGGGGTTAAAGGGAGTGTAGAAGAAGGTATGCAATAAGGAAGGAAGGGGCTTGTGGTTGACCAGTCGGAAAGCCTGTTAAACTGTTATAGTAAAGTCCTCAAAAGTCAAGAACTTGATACTCGTTGAAAAAATTCAAAATTAATTTCTGCTGGAGCAAAAAATGGAATTTTGAATGCATGTGAATCATTTTGTAAAATTCTTTCAAAACGTAAAATTCACTTTAATAATGCTGAAATGATACCTCATATTAGATCCAAATATTTTTGTGTGAATTACGCAAATAATGAAAAAAAAGCAATGAATAAAATTTAACGAATCTAAAACAAGAGGGAAAAATCTGAGAAATTCAAATGAGAAAAAACTCAGAGTTAAGAAATAAGAATGGATATAGTTCATTGAATGATTTTTGAATTTTTGAGTGCGGATGAATGTTTTTTTTTTCAAATTTCATTTTCGACAGTAAAGATCATAAATTTGGCTTTCTTAGAATGAAAATATATCAGGGATGTTCCAGAATTCCAGATACATTTTTAGTTGTTTTTCATTTGGTTTACATTTCTGTAACACCTCTATAAATGAGTAATAAAAATGTAAGTGATTGACCTTTTTTTATATAGACACTAAAATTATAGAATGCATAGAAGGTATATAATACATACATATTTCACAATACTTACTCAATTACGAGTTCATAATTTTACCTCTTTTAAATGTAAGTTTACTAATTAAGCGTCCTCCATTGTCACATTACTGTAGTTGATCTCTGGGCAGCTGTTGACTGTTGCTAAGTTCCTGTTAAAAAAGTTATGTGCTATTAAAATAGTCTTTCTGTTAACTGTATAATGTGGTTAAATCTCAGTAAACTAATTGCTGTCCATTTTCAGTACAATTTGTTGTACTAATTCACAACCAGTTCTAACGCAGCATCAGCTCTCGCATTGCAAATGAAATTAAAAGTTTTTCCTTCTTGCGCTCTCGCTCTCTGTCACTGCTTATTTTCTTCTACTATTTTTTTTTTGCCTTTTTCAACAAATCTTTACCCCTTCTATCCCCTCTGCAGCTGCCCCTGTTTCGACCTCCGTGTTAAAGCCAATTCCAACTTCAGCTTCAGTTTCTCTGCAAGCTGAAAACTTTTTGCCGACTTTTCACCTGTGCACTATGGGAAATTTTACCACTATTAGAGGCCAAAACGCATTTCGTGTGGAACTCGTTAACAAAAGATCATTCTTTAATGTTGCGTAGCAAAAATCTCAATAGATGGCGCCACTACGAAGATATCAGTTGACAAACACAGCTGTAAAATGTAAAAATCACTCGTCCTGTCTACTTAATAATGTAAAAGTGCAAATAGTCTAAAAAATTATATTATTTCATTAGGTTTCACCTAATTTAATTATTGTTTAAATGTTAGTAATTAAAAATGCTACTTTTTGCAAAATTTAATTTTTTAGTACGTAACCTCACGCAGAGTCCTATGGGAAATTTGAACAGTTGCTTAGATATTAATTAAAAACTCGTATACTACGCAAGATATCTTGAAGCCGTTTTTTTAGTGTTATACACTAGTCGGCACAATTATTTTGACAAAATTATAAGTTAAATTTTCCCTTAACTTGAACTTACTTAAGGAAAATTTTGTCATCAATGGAAAGGTCATTCAAATTCCGTTTGAATGATACAAAACTTTCCTTAACCCATTAAGTACCCATTGAAAATTTTGAATTAATGTGAAAGTTTGCTTTTTTGACTTTTTCCTCGGGCTTACACAACCAACTTCTTGATGCAAAAAATTTCTGCAAACAATTTAATAGTGACTGCAAAATAAAATATTCAAAAATCTCTTCGCTTATATTTTTTGAAAATTGCTAAAAATGACTATTTTAGCCTTTTTTTCCTCCTTTTCATACAAAAATTTTCTGAGGTCATCCCATACAAAAAGTCATAAAAATACAAGCGAAGAGATTTTTTAAAATTTTTTTTTGCCATGAAAAAAAGATCAAAATATCTTGTGTAGCTTACGAGTTATTAATTTTTCCCACAAATAGTGGTCATATTCCCCATAGTTATGTGTGTAGGTGTGTAAGTTTGTGATAGTGTATATATGTGTGTGTGTGTGTTTGTAGGTGTGTTGGCGTGTATGTAAAAGTGTGAGTGTATGCCAACGGCAGTTTAGATTTGCATTTGGGAATGTGTTTCTAAGCGCTTCCAAGCTTCTGTGTGTGTTTGTGTGTGTGTGTGTATGCGATTGTTTATTAGTGTGTATGTGTGTGTGTGTGTGAGAGTCTGTGTGCTTCCATGAGTGTGTGTTTATGTGCTGGATCACACACAAATATAATAAAATTGCCCTTTGGAAATTAGCTGCGCTTTGCTCACATTAAGCTGCCATGTGGCGGTCTTTCTAGTTGCAGATACTCTTCTCCTTTTACCACCCCCACCACCACCCACTGTAACTATTCTGTATACCTGTTACCACTCTGAATACTCCAATCCTCACACCTCCCCGGGCATTGCCTTTGTACAAAAACAAGAGCAAATAAAGATGTGGCAAGCGGAAATTTAATATTGATTGTGTTGGTGTGTGTACAAATGGTTGCGCTTTCAGTGAATTATCATGATACACTACCCAACACACACACACAACACACACACACACACACAAGACACTCAACGGTTAGTGGAGAGTCTCTAGTGTAGCTTTGATTTTAGTTTTGCGGCTTTTGGTCATATTTTGCAACTCAAATGCTTTTGTTGGCCGACTTTTTTTTTCTTTTTTTTTCCGTTGGCCAAGTTAATTAAAATGCTTTCTTGATTTCCTGCAGGGATTACAGTCTAACCAAGAAGTCTCTAGTTGATCCTTTAGCTGCTTCTTTTGTTGGCCCAGCTCATTATTTCCTTTGAATTTTGCATGTTGCACCAAAAATTTACTTTCACTTTTCACTTTCACAAATCGCCTTATTTTCTCCTTGAGGTTATTTTGGATTTTCGCTTTTGAATGGATTCATGTGGCAATTAAAACTGGATTTGTCAGAAACACACGAACGTCTTAAGTTTATTTCCATTATATAATTTTCGAAAATTATGCTAATCCTTTTTACAACACAAAAATTAAGTTGTTCTCATTCATTCAGTGGGATTCAATATAATTATACGAATGTTGGTAAAGGAAATCCAAAAATATTGTATGAAATATTCTTGCTTTTACTCAAACTTATTTTGAAGGACAAATATTAATCGACACGAGTGGAAAATTTCGAAAATTTATTTCTTCTTGTTGAAAAATCTTTTCGATTTTAAGTTCAATTTTTTTGGAAATGCTTTAATCAAGGCTTCTTTAAGCGTTAACCGGATCATGAACCGAATCTTTAAAATTATTTAGCCGAACCCAATCCCGAACCGAACCACTTTTTTGAATAAAAGATTTGACTCGAGAAAAAATAATATTTTTTTTTTAATATTGCGCAACTATTTGACATTTTGAGGAAAAATTATTATATAATAAGTCATATTTGAATCTTTAAATAAATTAAGATTATTTAAAAATTCTAATATTTTTCATAAAAATATCATTGGTATAAAAATTCAATAAAAAATTTAAAAAAAAAATGTTTTTCTGTATTAAATTGAACTAATATTTTTCATAAAAAATATCATTGGTTTAAAAATTCAATAAACAATTTTTAAAAAAAATATTTTTCTGTATTAAATTGAAGTAAGATTCAAGCCCAAGCCTTGGGTTCAGGGGTAGCCGAAGCCGAACCTTTAACAAAATTTTGGTGGTTTGCAGCCTTGACCTTTATTAATTTCTCATTGTCCAAACTTCAATATTCAATTGTCTGTATTATATTTATATGGTAATTTTTTTCTGATTTTAAACAATGATATAATGTGAAAAAGAGATCAACTTCAACAAATGATTTCCTAATATTTTTCTTCATATTATTATCGTATTTATTGTGAAATAGTTCGTAAAACAATTTAGCGTAGAAAATTACACGATATTTCTCTAGAATAACAAGAATACCAATAAAAGTAGAGTAGTGCATGCTTAATGGAGCCCGCTGTAGAAAATGTAGTTCATTTTGTTGGATCCCTGTGTGTGGGGACTGTATGCGATGTGTTCTCTGTCCCTAGTTTTCCGTCGGCTCTCGCTCGTAATTGAATTCCATTGCGCGCCCAAAAGTATGCCACATGCAATAACAAGCGAAATTTAGGCGAAAACGTGAAATTGCCTGCGGTTTTTCATCTATATATACAATTTTTTCTTTCTTTCTTTTGGTGCCTGATGAGGAGGGTAGGTGAGGAAAAGATGTGAAGGAGGGAGGTGGGTGGAGGGAGGGGGTTGGTGTGGCTGTCCCCTTGGTTTATCCGGTGTAACACGCCAGTGACAATGACAGCAACACTGACAACGACAACAACCACAACGACAACGACGACAGCTACAACGATAATTAAAAATAATTTGCAGAGCCAAAGGCTGGCAAACTAAAATTCAGCGTTGACCAATACACACACACACACAACACACACACACTCTGTTATGCACACAGGATGATGCGAGAACATGCAACGCATTGGATATAGATGGGAAAACAAGGGTAAGGAATGGAATACGTATAGTTAGGGGGAAACGCCTATATATAGGGATAAGGATAAACAAAACTGGTACAAGCCGCAAATATGCTGGCCAGAACACATGCATAGGCCCCATCACCATCACCATCATCATCAACAGCAGCAGCAGCAGAGAGACTGTCAAAAGGTGAAAGTAAAGCCGCTCACTCGTTCGTGATTAAAACTGCAAATACGCGCAGACTAAGCTCAAACCAAGCTGAACACTAAAACCTAAATCCAGGGGTCTATACACACTTTGAAACTGGCTAAGAGCAAAAACGGGCTCAAACGCTACGTTCCCAGTTAAAAAGCAAACGTTTTCCATGGTGCTGAAATGTCGCGTGACACGCGATTGACATAAATAAAAGATTGAAAGGGAAAAAATTGTTAACAATCTTATAATCCTGCTTCGATTCAGGGAATATTAATTACTTAAATTTCATATTACTTCAAACCAGGAAATAAAACCGAAACGAATATCGATTTCAATTAGGGTAACGGTTATGTTTGTATTTTGGTTATCGGTTATCAGTTTTACAAAATCTTTGTATATCGGTTTCGTAACTTTTACCGATTTTTTGCGTGTAAAAATTTAAAATCAAAATCAGTTTGAAAAACCGAAACTAGCCGTTAAACATGGATCAGTTATTAATCGGTTATTTCGGCTTTTCGGTGCCGTTATTATAAGAAAAGGTTTGTTTCGGTTAGGATTTCAGTTTCAGTTACCAAATTCTTATCCTTGCTGCATACTTTAATATCTATAATTTAATATAGGCTAAATCTTAAAACAGTGAAAAAATTAGAAGAAAATTTTTTTCCTAAATTCGATTTTTGTAAAATCGGCGTTTTAGTTATAAGAAAATTAAGGATAATTTGAACTTATTTTTTTGTATGATAAAATTGCCACAAGGTTCAAGTCTTCTCTATTAGGCAATTATAGATAAACCTTTTCGGATAGAAAAATAGGTTCCTTTGCCTTGATAAATGTCCTACTCATAATATCGATTTTCTATCCAGTTTTATCGGGTGTTTAATAGAAGCTCGTGTCTCATTAAAGGACTTTGCAACACGGGCTCATCTCTAATTTTCCACATACACTCACACAATACAACCGCACACAGAGAGCACTGACATGAGCATTTTTAAGTTTGAGTGACACGAAGTGAAGGCACAAAGTGCTTGTCAGAAAGACAGAGAGAGGGAGAGAGGAAGAGTGGGAGTGAGAGAGAACGATACGTGGGCGGCAGTGTATAAGAATGAAAGGAAAGGGTGGGAGGGAGGCAGGATGGATGGAGGAAAGGTGTATGACAGTGCAGGAAGCACTTAATGCAAGTGAAAACTTACAAAAGCAACGACAGTGGGTCGCTGGGCCGTTCGCACACTTGGCTTAAGCTTGGGCTCAGTTCTGGCCCAACTCGTCCTGGTCTTGGCCTGACTTGGCAGACAGTCAGCTCAGTCACTCAGTCAAGCAAACAAACAAACAAATAGCCAGGCAAAGGATGGCACTACCAACAAACCAACCAGCGAAAGAGACAGAGAGAGAGAGAGACAGAATAAGAGAGAGTTAGATACATAATATGTATTGTAAATTGGAATGCATTTTACCTTGGCTTAAAGTGTGCCGAGTGTTAAAAGCATAAATATCATTTAATAACACGGATTATTTCTCACCTGGTAAAGTGTTGCATTTAGGTCAAACTTTTTAAAGCGTTTTGTTTCTCGGAAATTGTGTCTATGTGTGTCCCACAAATGATACGAGATCGTGAGGCTTTCAGGTTGGTGTGGATACTTTAATCTAGAGCTCACATATTACTTTTTTTCTCTGCCTCTGTTCACTTTCTCCATTTCTCTATCTTTAGTCTCTCTGTCCTCAATATTGTTTTCTAGAAAGTCGACTTGTATAGTTTAAATATCCCCAAACAATGATGTACTTTTCTTGAAATATCTTTAAATTTTTATTTTAATTAAATTTGTTTTTTTAAATTTTTTTGAAGTTTTGAATTTTTATTTTGTATTTTTAATAGTTTGTATTTTTAATTTGTATTTTTATTTGTATTTTTAATAGTTTAAATATACCCAAACATTGATGAACTTTTCTTAAAATATCTTAAAATGTTTACTTAAATTAAATAAAATTTTTTCAAACCCTATTAAAATTTTTACTAAACAATTTTGAATTTTGAAATAAGTTTAAATTTATTTGAAGAATTAAATATGACTTATTTTTATTCAAAGTCTCGAATAGTTGCGGAATATAAGAAAAGGATAACAATTTTGAAATTATTATCTTTTCGCATCGAACCATTTATTTAAGAAAGTGGTTCGGGCTCGCATGGTAAATAATTTCATAGGTTTGGTTCATGATTCGCTTCGAGCCGAATCGTTTCTGCGATATTTGGCCTTAATATTCTCCAACTTTATTATAAAGCATCGTTAAGCCGACCAAATACAGTCAAACCTTGCTATAAATATCTTTAAAGTCACCCAAAAACTAGTTTGCTAAAGAAATAACTTATTAAAGAGATTTTAAAGTATGAGTGGACGCAATATACTTATCGAAATATACTTATATATCTGATATTTTTGTATAACAATGTTAAACTGTTTGTAGTGAAGCATTTATTTTATACAGAATACATTTAAATTTCATCTTAAAGTCAATTTAAAAGCAAACAAATTTGACAATGAGTTGAAAGACATTTTTTAATTATCCTCTCACTGATCATTGATTATTGATTTTGTATGTGTGTTGTGTGTGTATGTATGTGTGTGTGTGTCTGTGTGTGTGCAAGTGTATTGTGTCAATTAAATGGTGTCAGTGTCATTTGTGGCTCTAGGAAATGTGCGGCTTTTTAATATATATTTCGCACTTCCGTTTTATTATCGTGAATGCTGCGCCTCAACTGTCCGCTAGATGGCGTCAGCTGCTCCTGTTTATACCCAGCAAATGTTGAGCAGCTAGAAAGGATTCATTCAACTTTAGCGAAAATAAAGTTTAGATATTCATAATTTGATTTATAATCAGAATAATATTACAGAGCTGAGATTAATTATAGTTTAGGTATTTGCCTCGTTTATACAGGGTATCTTCAAGTCGTGGACGCTCTGCAAGCGACGCTATCATATTTGTTAGTCTGTTGGTTTATTTTCAAGTCGAACTTTCATTGCTTTTCATTACGGTTTGGCGCACATTTTGCGCTCAGTGGCCAACTGACACTCAACGCATTGCGATTCGTATAATTTATGCATCAATTTGTACGCTTCCACGTGTGTTTCTTTCGTTTCCACATGCATTCAACGAGTGCCACACACACAAAATCACACACACAAATATATGTGTATTCAATGAAATGCCAAAAACGCACAGCGATCAAATAAAAATCAACAAACTAGCAGATACCCTGTACTAGCCAAGAATTTTCTTCTTCACAACAAGAAAGACAATTTGTTTGTAAATTTTACGAAATTTTCAAAATACGAAATTACCAAAAATTAAGCGGATAAAATCTTCAGCTGTTTCGAGTTATCTATCACAATTTATATATCAAATTTACGAAATTTTCTAAATTATCCGATAATTAGATAACATTAAACTATACCAATAATTTAAGTGATAACTAGACGAATTGCGATTCTAATAAGTTTGCACATATTCAGAAAAATTAAAGAAAATTACTGAGTTCATGTAGTAAAACAACATATTTTACCACAATTTAAAAGTACCTTCACTGACCACTGTTTTTTATGGCTACAGGGTATAAAAAAACGAAAAACGCTGCCAGCATTTGCATTGCAACAACTACACAGTTTTTACCCCAACTCTCTCTCTCTCTCATTCATTCTGTCTCTCACACTCTTCTGTTTTGGTTGAGCTGTGAAAATGTGAAAAGTGAAAACGCAGCACAGCAGCAATAACCGCATTGAGACCAAAAATATGTGCCAATTTTTATTATGGGCGCAGTCAAACGGCAAAAGCCAAACGACAATGCCACATGACGTCCAAAAAACAGTAGCAAATAGAACGAGATAGTATGAGAGGCAGCGAAACAGAGAGAGAAAGAAGGAGAGTGGTAGTATATATGCATTAAATGCGAATGAGAACAGCAGGCGGCTCTCACAACCGTAACAAATATGACAAAATATTTTAGAGCTGCAGCAATTGGATTTGTAGAACGTAGAGCGCTTTATATCTCAAATTTAAACATATTTTTCACATAGAGTTACTAATAAAAACTCTGTTTATATCATTAGTTTTAAATTACATAAGTTAAATGTACGCAAATTGCTAAAAATTAATGCATTCGTTAAACTCAAAGTTCGAATATTCTATATTTGCTTTAAATAATATGCATTTTTACAATATTTTACTATTTGACTATGATCCAAGAAAAATGTAAAGCAAAATTCAAATGAAAATGAAAATAGAAATATGATTCAATCATTTGCGAAACATTCTCTCAAAAAAGATGTAAAGCAAACACTATTAAAAAAAAATATAATAAAAATGGATATTATCCATGGCATAAAAAAAAGTTGACTTTAATGTAAATACAAATGTTTGTATGTGGAAAAGCCAATTGAAATTTTTTATGAAATTCAAATTTCTAACAATATTTTCATTGATTCGAATTTGCAAAACTCAAATAAAGCATGCAATATTAGATAACAACGGAGTCCAGAGCAAAAAAAAACCGTGTAAAATTGGGAAACTTTTAATGGCTTCATATCAACACAATATTCTTTGTTTATTTTTTTGCCCCAGTTGCAGTTGCAATTGCTGTTGTTGTTGTTACTGCAGTTGTTTATTATTGTCGCGCAAATCACAAACGCATTTTCATTACCATTTTCTACGAGTATTTTCACATATAAAAAAATTGTCAACCCGTTAACGTGCTCGACTAACAACAACAAAATTCAAATATTGTCAAATCCAAAAAACGAATTAAAAAGACTTTCGAAAATAGTTTTAAGTGTGTGAGAAACGAAAATTAAATACCCTATTTCAATCAATCTAAAAAATGGTTAGGAACTAAAAGTTGATTATTTTGATATAATATAATAAGATGTTATACTAATCTGATCTTGAAAAAACTGTATTAGGGTAAGTGGGGTATGTTATAATATGGATTATTAATTTAATTGGAAAGTATCTGTAACTTAAATCTACCAATATTATAAAAGGAAATATTCAAAAAGGAATAATTTCAAATTTCAAATTTCAAAAAAATTATATCAATAAAAATATAATATTATTATGTGTTAAATTGAACCAAGACTCGAACCCAAACCTTGGGTTCAGACGCTATATATAAGCCGGGACCAGGGACCGTAAATTATTTTTTTTAATAATAAAAAACCCGCCGCTTCTAATGGACGTAGAAAGAAATCTTTAGTTACCAAAAACTTAAGTTTTGTACAATCTCTGCATTTCCACCATGACTTTTATTTTTCGTGTTTTTATGTTTTTCATCAATTATATTCATTAGAGTTGGGTAATTTTATAAAACTTAGATCAAATAAAATAAAACTAAAAAAAAATACCATAAAATACTGATTGATTGATAAAATATGATTTTTATTTTTTTTTGCTGAAAATAAAACTCACTATTAGAACACATGAATTTAGGAAGCCGTAAACTATTTTTGAGTTTTATTTTGAGCGAAATAAATAAAAATCATTTGTTATTATTATTTTTGAGTATAATCTTTTTTTTTATCAAAAATAATGATTAATTATGATTTATTACAAAATTAATCATTATCGGTGAAGAAAATCGAAAAAATCTTTATCTAATCATTATGACATGATTTTTAAAATAAAACTTATAATGATTACGGTCCCTTTTTTTATACACTTTCAGTTTACGTTATCTGACACATGTTCCGTCAGTGCGTTACACGTACTTTGAGAAAATCTTGATACCCTTTGCAAAGCTATTAAATGGATAAAAAGCTGTAAAAAAGGGAAATGTAACGAATATTCCAAAACTATTTTCAGCATGCGCTGCACATTTTAGCACACATTTATATGTGACTGTGTGGGTGTAAGTGTGTATGTGTATAAGTATATATGTGTGTGTGTGTGTGTGCGATAGTTCAATATTCATTGGCCGTAATTTGATTGAAATAAGTGAAGCGCGCTTTTGTGCGTCGCCCGAGTGAGCAACCAGCATCGGTGAAATGAGGGGTGTATACAGCAGGAGTAGGGAATGGATGGATGGATAATAGAGGGACAAGCAGAGAGGGAATGAAGCCTGTTTTCAGGTCGCACTTTCAACGTGAAATTTATGAAGCATTCAACCCGCTAGAACGGGAAATTAAAATTATTAAGCATCACCTTTTATGTGTAGAAGTGCGAGTGTGTATAAGAGTATGTGTGTGTGTGTGTGTGTGTGTTTGGGTATTAGTGGCACAACACACATTGTTATTTTAATGGCATTCTTATGGGCCACGTTATGGCCACTTTAAAAATGTGCTGATGAATGGGCAACCCAAAAGACAATCCCATCATCTCTTTCTTACCCTGTCTCACTCTCTCTCTCTCAGGCAGTTAGTACCTATAATTACATAATCAATAGTGATAAAAAAAAACAGTTGTTGTTTGCCAGCAAAGCATGAGTCAGTATCATTTTAATACCATGTTGTTCTTTGGTCATAAATGTCTTGTTCAAAATCAGGTTATAAAATTTTGCAAATTTGCGTTCTACAACTCCATAAACATTTTTTCACATATTTATATAAAACTAAACTAATGTAGATACTGACAAGCTTCTTTATGACGAACTCGACAGAATTTTAATACAAAAATTCATAATAATTAAAACTTATTACTGCTTTCAAACTAATGGCAAAAGTTGCAAATAAGTTTAAGAACAATTTTCCTTGCTTAAAGTAAATATATGAGATTGATTTAAGTGTATTTGATTGTCTCTCGATTTTAGAATAATAGAGAGACAAGTAATTCAAAAAAATAATAGTAGATTTTCCTTTCCTTATTTGTTATATAAGTAAAATACCATTTATATCTAAATTTCAAATTCAGAGTGGAAATAAATTGAAATCATTTGTTTGCAATTTTTCTATATATTTATTTGTCCATCTATCTATGTATTTATTCATTTTTTACTCATTAACTCTCACATATGATATCAAGTTTCTGCATTAAAATGCATAAACTGCAAAACGAATGGCGTTTGTGGGTTTTTATAAATTTAATAAAATAAGTTCATTATCAGGCAGAAAAAAGACGGAGATATTCTATTCCTGGGGTTATGGCCGAGTCCACACATGTATCTGTATGTGTGCGTGTGTGTGTATCTGTGTGTGTGGGCCTGCAGCAAATTGGTGGCTCTAATTTCCCTAGCAGGCGCTGACTCTCATTAAATTTTCATAGTTTTCCAAACACGCCGCTCGTATCTGAAAATGATAATTAAAATGCGACCCAGCCTCCAACTTTCCCCTGACTCCACTTGCCCTCCGTGTGTGTGCGAGTGTACATGTGTGTGTGTGTAAATGTGGAGTGTTCATGAATTATGGGCAAGCACACTTAACACCCAAACGAACCGGCTCCAAGCGGGGCAGGCATCCTGCTGCCATCCACAGTGCAACAGCAGCGAATGAAGGGATGGAGGACCAAATGGCGCCCAGCATCTCATAAATGGTGTGCAGAAGAGCAAAAAGGATACACGCAGGATGCCGTCAGCAGAAACAGCAGCATCAGTAGCACCAGTAACACCTACCTCTGCTGGGAACTGCGTGCCGGCATAAGAAACTGTATTCTTAAGCGAGCACCAAAAGCGTTCAACATGCGGATAAAAGTTCTACATATCTACATTGCGTATACGTAATGTGAGTACAAATATATCTACATTGCGTATACGTAATGTGAGTACAAGACAAACTGTATAAAGGCGACGACAATTCCACGAGATTGATAGGGATTCATAAGCATTAGCATTAGCATTAGCATTAGCATTAGCATTAGCATTAGCATTAGCATTAGCATTAGCATTAGCATTAGCATTAGCATTAGCATTAGCATTAGCATTAGCATTAGCATTAGCATTAGCATTAGCATTAGCATTAGCATTAGCATTAGCATTAGCATTAGCATTAGCATTAGCATTAGCATTAGCATTAGCATTAGCATTAGCATTAGCATTAGCATTAGCATTAGCATTAGCATTAGCATTAGCATTAGCATTAGCATTAGCATTAGCATTAGCATTAGCATTAGCATTAGCATTAGCATTAGCATTAGCATTAGCATTAGCATTAGCATTAGCATTAGCATTAGCATTAGCATTAGCATTAGCATTAGCATTAGCATTAGCATTAGCATTAGCATTAGCATTAGCATTAGCATTAAAATTAAAAGCGCCTTAAAGACACAATTTGAAATGGCAATTCGAACTTTAACTGAATATTTTCTTCAAGTTTTGTTACTCGTTAATGTTTACTGTACACACCGACGTTTTGCGTGTATGGGAGTGTGCGTGTGTGTGTGTATTTGTGTGTGTATGTGACCAGGTGATGTGATTTATTGCATTGTGGTAACTTTTAGGTATCGCTCTGTGTGCGCTGTCTGTGCGTGTGAAGAGTGTGTGGTGCGGTGCGCTGTGTGGTGCGTTCTCTTTTACGTTTAAAAGACAAACCGCTAATTTGTTATCATTTATCACCATGCTGAGACATGTGTGCGTGTGTTTGTAAACAATTTGTAAATGTGTTATATTTAAACCCTAAAGTAAAGTCTGTTCTCCCCCGTTTGTCCCTATTTTCTCCTGATTTTGTCATTGTGATAAATACTTTGACGTCAGCGTAACATGTGAGATTTGCACGTAACGGTGTGTGTGTGTGTATAGGAGGAGGTGTATGTATTTGTGCAGATGTTAGCTTAAATAATGAAAGGGACGAAGGATTTTGGTCCTTCATTTTGAATAATGACAGCTGAGCGTACGGCAAAAGAGAGATAAACATTTTTTATGAATCGTATTTCATTTGTGACTTACGACAATACGAGTATAAACCCAAATAATGAGTACAACCGTACTCATCCCGAGCCCACTCTCATCCCCTCCATACAACCGATAACCACCGAATGCAGCCTAAAGATAACCCTTTTTTTTAAATTCAAATTTAAATCGTAAAAGAGATTTCAACAAGTAATTTAAACCTTTAAATGCTCAATTTAATTGCTGATATTTTTGATATTTGATCTAACTATGCCAATAACATTTCAATTTGAACCTGATTCTACCTTAAAGCCATCGTCTGTCAATTGTCAATTGTGTGCGATTCGCAGTATTATTGATTGTTCAGCACAGTTTGATTGATTTCATGCATTTTAATCAATTTGATTTATTGAAAGCCGCAAAACATGTGCTTGGAATCACATGCGTATTGTTATATCTTTGTTAAGCATATTAGAAGGGGAAGGAGAATTCGTTTAGCCAATCAATTAAATAGAATCGTAATTGTATTTATAAGCTGTATCGATAACAGGAAAATAAGACTAGTCACAAAACGATTAACAGTATAGAAATATTGATAAAAATTAGTTTAAACTTAAAATTGGAATAAATAATATTAATAAATAAGTATTTCAATATTATATTTCAACACTGAAATAAATGCGAATTCGAACCTGCCTTCAAATTTGTTTTCTTTTTATTCAACACATTTTCATATGAAAAGTCGTCAGAAATCTATCATGAATCAGTTTATATTTTAATTATCAATCGGATTTTAGTCGGAAAAAATTCCATTGACATTAATTATTTTATAAAACAAAAAAACCAAACTCGAATATCCAAAATTTCATAAACCGAGCGAAACAATGTCGAAGAAATCGCTACTGGCATTCACTGTTGGCGCAGCTGGTGCACTGCTCCTTGGCTATTGTATATATTATGATCAGAAGCGTCGATCCGATCCCAATTATAAGAGGAAGGTGCGTGAGCGTCGGCAGAAATCGAATATCTTGACGCCCATGTCAATGGGTGGGATGGAGATTCGATCAGACGGTCAATTCAATTTAATGCAAGATCCATTTGAAATGTCTGATCATGAGCTTGTTCAGCATTATTTCCAAAATGAGATCAAAATGGGCGAGGAGCTATTCAGACAGGGTAAACTGGACGAGGGACTTATCCATTTGGCCAATGCGACAATGTTATGTGCCCAGCCTGTGGCCCTAATGGAGACCATGAAGGTGGCCCTTCCCGATCGTATATTTAACATGTTGTTGACAAAGTTGCCGGAAATTAATCATCAATCACTATCAACACATGGCATTGGCGTCGATCTACCTCTGGATTAATGCATTATGCACTATTTTAAAACTTTACTTTCATTCAATTTACTTTAAAATCAAACACTTCAAGACAATATAAAAAAAAACTTATATTTCTGAAAATTGGAATAGTATTTATTTATTTAAAAAAAATATTCAAAAACATCAGTTAAAATATCAGTTAAAAATTAAAATTTTTAAAAATATCACGCTCAGTCATTTTCAGAATTTTATTTTAATGAAAGAAATTGAAAAAAAATTATTTTATTATTTCTTAAAATTAAATTAAAATTGCTTCCAACTTTTAATACCCACAAAAAATTAAACAACTTTCTTTTTGTTATTAAATTTCCAGAAAAATGGGAAATAGATTTTACAAAATGCCAAACTTCTAAGATGCTAAGCTTCTAAAAAAACCGTTTAAAATTGATTCTATCTCTCTGATGTTTAATTTATATCATGCTCAGAATATATGGCAAAAAGAATATCAAAGAATGACATACAAGAATTTTTCAAATAGATCAATTTCACTTTAATGGGAGTTTTGAATTTGTCTCTTCGGATTGGGTTAACGATTTCTGTTTTAGTTTCAGTATCTGTTCTTGGCTTTCAGCTATTAGATTATACAGTATCTGGAGTGCTGGTTGAATTATCCTTGGTTGAGCTGCTATTGCTCTGAAGTTCAGTTAATTTCATTAACAATGGCATAAAGACAAAGTCCGGTAGGGATTCCTGGAATGTCTGGAACAGGGGCAACGGCTGGGCGCACATCATAAGGGCATTGGCAAAATGGCTAACACCATCGGCGATATTACCACTGCTAATTAACTGTTCGCCCACTTTCATTTCATTGTAAAAGGAACGCTCCATAGCCGAATGATCATTGCTATCGTAAAGGGAAATATCATTTTGATGGGCCGTCGCTTGATTATTTTGATTATCATCAATATTGAAATCCCGTTGCCGACGCTGATGAACCTTCCGCTTGTATTCCGGGTCGGAACGACGCTTCTGATCAAAATAGATACAATAGCTAAGGATTATTGCTCCGGCTGTACCTGCCGTAAACGCCAGCAATGATCTGCTCGACATTTTCTTCTCTTATTATTGAAATTATCGAAATGGATTTGTTTAAATATACATATATACATATGCGTATATATACCTAATTTGGTATGTCTTATTATTGTTGTATTTCTTTTTCTTTTTTTTTGTGAATTTTTTGAGTTTTTGAATAGAGTTCACTGAACGAATACGGAATGAATACTGAGTTTCTCTCTTCTTTTTATTAACTGAAGCATTTTCCAAGGCAATCGCGTATAATTTCGTGGAATCATGACCAAAATAAGTACATTCGATTTATGCAAAATTATGGAAATAAGTAAACAAAAAATGGTTTAATTATTTAATGTAAATTGAGGTGAACTCTTACATCCTTTGAGACGTCCTTTAAAAAGAATGTTAGGTTTTGTTTTACCAAGCACAGTTTAAGGTTTAAAAAAAAACGTTTACTTAAAAAACACTGTATTTATTTACGAAAATATTTTCCGCAACCAGAATGATTTTTTCCATGGTAATTATTATGATTGGTCTGTTTATTCTGAAGAGACGAGACTGCTACTGTATCATGAAACCATATTTCTTGTATCATAATAAATGTGCATGTATTCACTCTGTTTTTATCAAAAAGCTTTATTTAACAATAATTTACACTCGTATGTCCACATCATAAATTAATTAACACGTAAATATAACAATGAAATTGGACTGCTCTTGAATTTTTCGATGACACTGAAAAATGTTTCATACTAAGTAACAGACATATAATATTTTTGATACATTTGACATATTCTGGAGAATTGTGGGCTTATGTGTCATAGTCCTATGTTATGTATGTCTAGTTAAGGAGTTTCATATACAAAAAAAAAAATGAAACCATTATAAAATTTAAGCTTAAAATTCTTGATTCAAGCATGTATTTCCTAAGTACATATGTATTCAGGATATTATTATTAAATTAAGACAATATGGAGATAAAATGGCAACGACTCAACATTGAAAAGTCAAAGAATCCTGAAATAATTGATCTAACCCAATAAACATGTACAGAACCCCGAAAATCTAAATATTTCTGAGAAAATAATGTAAAATGTAAAATTTGAATAAATTTTTATGACATAATTATAATATATTTATATGTAACATAACATTATGCTTATCGGTTCTCTCTATTTCCTCTCTTTGCAGGTAAATCCTTGGAATACTACTAAAATAAAGTAAGAAATATGTTTAATACCCGCTAAGAAAGTCGCTAAGTTCGGATTAGCTGATTGTTGGAGGTTAAACTCCCAGTGCGACCATCTTAAAGTGAAGGTTTTGCCACTTGCGAACTTTAATGAAAAACTTGTGATTGACTATGTATGTGTGTGTGTGTGTGCGTGTGTGTGTGTGTGTGCGGAGTGTGTAGTAAAGGGGCGTGTGGGCGTGGCACTGTGTTTGCCATTCCGCTGTGAACCCAAATGAGCATATGCATATTTCATAAGACCTTTTTTGTTTATTTTTTTTTTTTTGTTACTTTCCTCTCAAGTTATGTTAAAATTTTTACTACTACACCGTTGGCCTCTCGCCCATAAAAGAACTTAAGAAAGTGCAGAAATTGTTGCCAACACATTGCATAAAGCAAGTGTAAGAAAGAGCACGAGAAACAAAAAAAAAAAACAAAGCACGGCAGAGAAGAAAATGAAAGAAATGTGCCAAGAAAAATTGTGATGTGCCCATAACGAAATTTTGCTACCGCCATTTCCCGTTTGAAATTTCCTTTTCTTACCGTAATTTGTCGGTGATTCATTTTTCTGTGCCTCATTCTTTACTTTCATTTGCCTTTCGCATAGTTGCAACCTCGCGAATGCCAAGTGTTCTCAACCTCTCCCCCCTTTTCCCAATCCCGCACTCTTTCTCATTTCCTTTTTTTACTCTTGGCACAGACTGCAGATTTTCTTATTGTTCCTTCCCTTTATGCTCTGCCGAGTGGGCTCTCTATTAAATGCTGCTTGGCACTATTTCGGGGTCCTACTGCCACTTGTCATAGCCCTAGGGCAACATTAAGACCAAACACGGTAAAAACATGCATTATTTGCCACGTCGCACCTTGTGATACCCTTTCATTTCCCCCTGTACTTTATAAAATTTAGCACACCTTTTTTAACAAAAGATCTCAGTGCCGTAGTTGTCAGGGACCATAACAGTTATGGGAAATAAGTAAACAAATCATTTTTAATGTTTATTTAAAGACTTTTTATTTTATAAATGAAATTAAATAATTATTTTATTTTTAAAAATAATTAATATTTTCACTTTTTCAGTCTTTTTAAAAGTTTTTGATGATTCTTTTGAATAAAAGTCTTTAAAAACTACTATTTTTGTGGAATAAAATAAAAGTCCTTAAAGACTTTTATTATTTGAAAACTTTGGGATAAAAGTCTTTGTCCGCTAATATTCAAGATAGATATTTCAAAATTACAACACCAGTAACACCCAAGATATTCTATCACCTACAAACTAACTACGCTTTTTTATGCCGATGAGTTTTTTAAAGATAAAAGGCAAAAAAATAAATATTAGTAATAATTAATTTTAATTTTTTTTGTAATTAGAAAAAAATATTTAATTTGATTTATATTTGATCTGTAACAAACCTGTCTTGTAAAAAATCCTGATATGATACGTAGCGTGCCCATAATAATAAATAATGTATAAAAAAATTATACTTTAATAAAAGTAAATAATACTTTTTGAGATATTTAAGAGATTATTTTCTTTACGTTTTAACTATTATATTATTTCATTCAAAAGGAATAATTTAAGCTCTAAACCACTCGGTTCTTGCGAAGTTACCATTTATAGACGTTATACTTTTTGCGTTGAACCAGTTATTGAATAGTTTCCGAAATTTTCAGCATACCCTATGAGTAATACAGGATGTTATTCTGGCACTTTCATCATTAGTTTGGTCAACCCGCATACAAATTTCTTGTCATTTCCGTAGTGTACACAAACTTTGCGTGCTTTTAATTCTGTTGTTAAAATTATGTTTCCTTTTACATTTTCTAGTACATATTTTTTTTTTTTTTTTAGTTTTTTTTTTCTTTGTTGCCCGCATGCAACGGTTCAGGCGTGAAACAAGCGTTGACAACAGCAAACAACAACAGCTGCAACAACAAGTGCTTGTTATATGCCAAGGTGTGCTGGGGTGTCCATATATGCATGTGTGTGTGTGTGTGTATGTAGGTGTGTATGTGTGTGTGTGTGTGTGTGTGTGTGTGTGTGTGTGTGTGGAGCAAATAGCATAAAAACGGAGCGTATGAGTGATACAAGTGTAAATTTGTTCAAGTGCTCGTAGAGGACAAAGCATAAAAAAATAAAAATAAATCATGAAGATAACTTAAGCTAAGGGTAATCGACCTAGCAAGTACCCTCGTAATTAATAATAATTTAAATAAAAGTGAGTTAAGAGTAATACGGATGACAGAGTTAGCTAAATTTAAATCAAAAACGGAAGTAGAGAGACTTTCCTATTTTTAGGAAGCAGAAGGCTTTCTTCCAGCTCGATCTTGATTAAAACTCCCCCAACAAATGAATGAATTATTATTATTATTATTAGCATTATTGTAATTTTGCCTCTACTACAAAATCAAACTAAAATTCGCAAAGTGAATATCTTTAATTCGTTCTAATATCATTTTGTATCAATAGTGCGGATTCGATAAAGTGAAAAGCGATAAATTGTAAATACTTTGCCCAAATTCAACTTGAAAATTTACATTTTATTAATTGCTATAAAATATAAAGTGAATATCGGAATTTTCATGAATAATAAATATAATTTTTTTAAGCCGAAATTAAAAACACCAATTGTTGTTGAATATACAATTGGAATATTCATAAATATACTAGTGCATTATATTGATCAAAGTTATAAGTATATTAAGTTTTGTCTTTTATGCCAGCCTTTTGGGAAGACTAAAATTACAGAGTATAACAAAATGTGAAGAGTAACAATTGTGCACACATGCCTATCTAATATATGTATGTGTGTGTATAAGTGTGTGTGTGTGTATGTGTGAGCGTATGCTGAGTGCAACTCATGTATTTATGAAGTGTCAACAGCTTCGTCATGATGCATGGGACCTTAAGCTATCTGCTCGCACACACAGCACACCTGCACTCATACACACACACATACACACACACATACTCACACACACACACACACACACACTAACACACACTTTTTGGTTGCGTTGGCAATACAATCCATTTGTGCGTTTCAGTTGTATGCAGCTGCTTAATAAGAAGGTATTAATGCATACAAAAGCAAAAGCTACGAGAATGTTTGTCTTTCTCTGTGGTTTTCTCTTTATCTGTCTTTCTCTCAATTTTTTTCTCTCTCTACATTTTCAGGCAATTTGTGTGCGAAATTTGTCAAAAAATTCACAAATATACAGGGTATTTGCATTATCTGCAACATTCTGTTATCTGTATTCAGAATAGAAATTAAAACCTTAATCAAATCCATAACCTTTAACCTTTGAAACCGAAGCCGAAATTATTCAAACCGAATTAACCGATTACAAACCGATTCATTCAATCAAGCATTAAATTCAATTATGTTGTTAAGGTGTAATAATAGTTTTTTTGATTTTTAATTTATATATCGATAGAATAAATAGATCTTCTTAGAAATCAATGGACCGAAAACCGAAAACAAAAATAATGAAAACAACTTTGTGCATAAATAATAAACAATGTTAATCTGAGTTTTTAAATGGATTAAATGAATTAAGAACACAATTTAAAATGCGAATATAATATTGTAGAAATCTGTGGAACGAAACATATTTAATTAATATGATTATGGCGGAAGTATTGCAAAGTTCTTTAAGAATAAACTGAACTTTTAATCATAGATAATAAAACCAACAATTCAAGATACAAACTCAGACTTGCAGAAAGTCCTTAGACAGGATATTTGCTAGTCGAATGAGCAGCATAAATTTAAAGCACTCGCACTTTTGAGCGTGTTGCAACTCAATTTGAAAGCAAGCAGGATAAAAAAAGTGAAGAAAAGCAACAAAAAAAAAGGGGAAAAAGACAAGAAGAAAACATAAAAACATAAAAAACAAGCCAAATGGAGGCGAACGACTCTAAAAAGTACAAGAACAAAATGGCCGACAGTCAGTCGAAATTGTGTTTCTATGTCAAGCATAAATTTCTCTGTCTCTCTCTTGATGATATGATGTTGTTGATGATGTTGATGATGATGATAATGATGATGATGATGATGAACGATTATACAACTGCAAAGGCGACGACGATGGAAACGTAGATGAAGACAGCAACTGAGACTGAGACTGAGAATGAGACTAAGAATGAGGCGCGAGCCAAGGGAATGAACCATAAGAGTGTGCAAATCTGTAGTATAAAGCGGGGAGAGAATACACTGCACAGTGCGCTCAGTCTGATTAAAATAAAGTGAAATCTTAAGTATTTAGAAAAAATACAAAGAGAATGAAAACCAATTCTTGATACAATGCATCTGAATATATCCGACTGAATTTATATACAGTTGATCAATAAAGTGTTTTGTCCAGGAACCGTAATCATTATAAGTTTTGTTTTAAAAATCACGTCATAAATAAATTTAAAATTAGCTAAATTTTCATAAAAATTAACTCATAAATGTACCGATCGTTAATATGACAGCTTAATAGGATTTTTGATCTACTCAAAAAACTTGATCAGGATATATGCATATGTAGTATGACAATGAACAAATATAATTGATACAGATAATTGCAAAACTAAAGAAGTTTTTCAAAAAACCAAAAATATTTTTTTAAAACCGATTTTGAAGAGTAATCTAGTGTATTTAATTTAAATATTTTGAACAACGAATATTATTTTTTTACAGCCAATACTCATTTCGTGCAAGATCTATAAAACTGAACTGAAGGTGAAGCTGAAAACCTATAAAAAAAAGCAAATAAATGAGCCTATGTATTTACACAGAAAAAAAGAACAACTTCTAAAATCAAGAACATTCATCTTAAATATTTTGTTTTTAAAATAAGACCATTTTAAGACCAAATTAATGAAACTAAGAATATTAATCTAAAAATTCACAGTTCTTAACATAAGAATTCAAAATCTTAAATTATTAAGAAAATATAAATATGTCATATTCAATAAAAAACAATAATGACACCGTGGTGCTCTGGTTAGAGTCGCCGCTTCAGTTTGGTAACAAGTCGAGGGATCGAAACCAGGTCTCTAGCCAAGAAAAAAACATGTAATCGGAATATTTATAAAAAAAAAATCCAAAAAAAGTATAAATCAAAAAAAAAAAAAAAAAAGTTTAAAACATCTGCCTTATTTTTTTATTTTAGGTTTGAGAATTTAAGACTGTTTGGTCTAAAATTAAGAACTTATTCTAATTTGAAATGTTCTGAAAATCAAGATGTGTTTTCTAATTTTAAAATTTTATGTTCTCGACGCATTTTTTGAACCAAAATTCTTAGTTCAGAGACCAAAATCTTGATTTGAGAAAATTTTTTTTGTCAGTATAGTTACTTAGTCATCAGCATTTGTCCCAATGTGCCACTGTTGGCAGCTTGCACTTAATGAATACCGCCCTTGGGCTGAGTTTAGCGCCCCACGCACTTATATCATTTTCTTGGGGGTAGTGCAAATAAATTATACGGAAATAATTTCATTTAGTTAGTGCAACCAAAAAGTAGCAGATGAAAAGTGTTACGAGTGCACCTAAAGGCTGACACAGGGAGACAATTATGATAACTTTCCCCTTTCTCACTCTCAGTCTGTCTGTCAGTCTGTCAATCTCAAGGATGACAGCATTTAATTCGAAATGATGCTAAAAGTGTGTAATAGCTGCTTGAAAACGTAGCCCACAAACTACATTTTGCATTTGCCAGAATGATGCACTTAACTCGCTTGAATGCAGAATTGTCGGGAATGTTGCTTGTTGGTTTGTTGGCATCAAGGTTGTTACACTGACAACTATACCCTGGGGTAAATAGAAGACTCTGCTTTGGGTTTTGATTTGTGCAATGCTTGCGGTTGCCATCTGAGCTTTCCCTTCAGGCGATACGAGTGTGTGGAGTACAACGGGCTGATGTTTCAATCAGAGAGGCGTTATGGGAATTACGAGAAACAAGGTGGGCTCGAGTTAAAGTCCTTAATTAGAGTATTGCATATTCATTCTCTGTCTGTCTCTCTTTCCCTCTCTCTCTCTTACTTTGCTTGTGTAGCTTTTCGTTTAGGCTCACACCACACTTATCACATTGCATTGATTTCAATTCTGTTTTTGCTTTCTCTCAGCTTCACTTTTCATATTCAACTCATCTCACTTTGCTAATTGCTTTAAATTCTACTCTATCGATCTCTATACCTCTACTTTCACTCCATATAATTTTTTGGGAAATTTTTAAACAATTGCGACGATTCAATACTACGATGACCATGATTCAAATCTATAATACATATTAAAAATTTGTATAAACTATTTCTTATTTTCCTATTTCTATTTAATTATTTATTTATTTTACTTATTTTTATTTTTTAGTTATTGTATTTTTATTACTTTATCATTATATTTTATTTATAAAAATGAATCTTTTATTTAAAAATTGTGTGAATTTGCTACCCCTTTATGACACTTGTTTTTATAATCAATTCTCGATTTGCTTTTCCTATTTTTTTTCCTTAAATACTTAATTTTATTTCTTCTCTTCTCATCTTTCACTTCTATATTAACTCTTTTCTCCTTGTCACAAATCCTTCCGAGTCATTTTTTACTTTGCTGCCCACACAACTTCTCTTTACTCTTAACTTCTTTCTCACTGAAATATTCACATCTTGCATTGCTTATCTTCATTCTGCTCTTCTTTGGTTCTCAATCACATAACTTCTCTCTTAACTTATCGCTTTGCTTCTCTCTTCTTTTTCCTATTTGCCTTGCTTTCCTATCAAATAACTTTTTTTAACTTCTCGCATTGATTCTCTCGGCTTTTCCATCACAAAACTTCTCTCTTAACTTCTCGCTTTGCTTCTCTCTTCATTTTCCTATTTGCTTAACTTTTCTGTGACAAAATCTTTCCCAAATAATTTTTATTTTGTTGCCAGCTTCTTCTCCTTTCTATTTTTCCTATTTATCTCTCTCGCTGGCTGCACTTCTTCAATCACCTCGTACTTCTCGCTTCATTTTTTAACGTCAAACTGAACTGGACCCAACCGAAAATGAAATTGCTGTTGTTGTTTCGCATTTGGTGAAAAGTCCATTTGAATTTTCCTTTCGAGCGCCTTCTCAATGCAAACTTTTTGCATTTCTGTTTCTCTTATTTTGTACTATTATTTGTTATTGTGTGAGCTTTATTTGCTCCTGTTGTTCTTTGAAATTCAATAAAATCAACCGAAATTGGTAGTCAATAGGGGAATCTACATGTATATGGAGTGTGGTCGCCTTTGCTGCAGAAATAACTCGAAAAAAAAAATAAAAAATATAGAACCGCAATGAAGCCGCACGGGTTGCTTAAATTGTTTTCCGACAAATTCCATGAAGAGAAAAGTGAAAGAGGAGCGAAAGTTGAACACATTTTACAACTCAGCTGAAGTGCTTAGTACGCACACAAACATACAGGCAATGAGAGAATAAATAGATAGATACACAGTTGTAGAGGTAGAAGAGGGCTGGAAAAGGGACGGAGAGAGGGAGGGGGCAGGCGTTAACAATGGCCAAAAGGAGAAGCAAATAAATTGTGTGCGGTACGTGTTGTATTGTAGTACCAACAACAAAATCAAAACCACTGCAACTCTGGCAACCACAGAAACAGCAGCAAAAGCAATACTAATAGCAATAGGTGCAACCTACTCTTCTTCCCTCTCTCTCACTCTCTCATTATCTCTCTCTCTCACTCTCCATCTATCCCTTTCTGCTTTTAGTTGGCCATTAGTCTTAATGACTTGCGAGTGCGAGTGCGAGAGCCAAACAAATAGTCAAGGCCCGAATGAGTTGTAGAATGCGAAGCGTCAAGAAAGTCCTAAGAAAGTATTTAGCTCTAAAGTGTGCGAGTGTCTATGAGAAAGGAGAGGAGAAGAAGAAGGAGCAAGAGAAGAGGAGAAGGAGGGGAAGGAGGGTGGTGCTGGCCAACGACAAAGAATTTTCTCAGCAAAGCTTGGGAAAAACAGCTTCCAGTGCTTTTGTGTTTTTGATTCATTGTCCGTTTTTAACAATGTTTTTTCAACTGTCCGTCCAACTAATCATGTTTACACGCTGTGCAATATCATGATAAACAACATCAAGAGATTAAATTATATTCAAATATCGTATCGTATTCATAGATCTATAAGTTTTAGTGGGTCCGTTTATTTTCTACTATTTTTGCCTATTACACAATTAACGTTAAAAGAATTTATAAAAAAAAGATCCATAAATATGAAATAAAATATGCCAATCTAAAACTATCCGTCCTTTATATTAATTTATAAAATGATTAATTAATAAAATAAAATTGTCTCATTAAATTTGGGCAACGTATTTAAAATTTATCGTTTTTCACTTTATCGAACTTAAAGTCAACAACTCTAATTAAATTCAATCCACAAAATTAGTCCAAAATTATATTAGAATAGATTAAAGATATTCAGGCCTGTTTATTAAAATGATTTGAAATTGTATACAAATTCATCTGTCAATTCTTTTATATTCTCCATAACAAATTATTACAAATTCAAACTTAAAAAAAAAACCGCCTTCCCAGAAAATAACATATAAATCACTGTTGTTAAATATATAAGATAAGTTATCGTAATTAGCTATACGCATAAACCTGACATTTGTCAGCTTGTTTTTGCGCTCTCTGTCCCACTTCCTCGCTGTTTATCCTTCTCATTTTTCTCAGTGCATTTTGCAACGTTGCGTATTATAAACAGTTAAAACTTGGCGCGTCTTTCGCAGAGCAAACTTCACGTTTTAATTCCACTTTTCATAAGAACGGTAATTTTTAATGAGCAGCCACAGACTCGGCATCATCATCATCATCATCATCATACTCATTATCATTATCAGCATCTTCGTCATTATAAGGACTGCAACTAAAGCTGTAGCTGGCAGCTTGAAGCTCTCCCGCTCTACGCTATCATGGTTGCCCGGTTCCCGCCTTCCGTTCACGCGATGCATCCTGATGATGCTACTGGTACTGTACTTCTCTTGGAGCCTCTGCTCCTGCTGCCATTTTGTTTACGACAATGAAACGCACGCCAACATCCTGCGAAATGCGCCTCCTGTTTGTGCCAAGCGACTTCTCGTTCCTGTCCTGTCCTGTTCTGTCCTGCCCAGCTCCAAGCTCCAAGCTCACAGCTTTCCAATTTCCAGCATCAGCTCCAGTTTGAACATCCTGCTACACTTAACCCTTTTTTATACCCTGCAATTAGCAGAATTACACAAATAGGTAGCATTATGAATTCCTATATTAACTGAAATATAATTATTGAAATATTCCTTTTCTTTGTCAACCTTATGTCAATTTTACAAGTGTGTAAAACAAGCTTCAGTTAAAAGTTAATTTAAATTTCTAAAGCGCATTTAAGATTAATAATTAAATTAAGTTTTCGGAAAATTTCAAGAGAATCGGTTGAAAAACGATAAAGTTATAAAGCTTAAAGAACAAAAAAGTTATAAAGTTGCTTACTTTGAATTAAGCAGAATTACTCTAAAAGGTTAGCATAATGGAATCCCATTTAAAGCAGATAAAATTAAAGTGGTAACTTTATAAATAGTAATTTTTATTTTATAAATGTAGGAAAAAAGCATCAATTGGAAGTTTTATGTTCCGATTAAAAATTGGAGCTTAAGCTCCAAATATTTCAGAGTAACCGGCTAAGGAATATTAAAATTATGAATATATTCTGTAGAGGAATTCAAATATGCATTTGAATGCATATTTAATTGATCAAATGCAATTTAGTTTAAATTACAGGCTATCTTATAGTCTAATTCTCTTATCTGGACCACGTTTAACTCCTTTTTTTTTTTTTTTGGGGTCTGTGAAGTGAATAGCATAATTTGCACGCATTCGGTGTAGTCGTTTAGTAATTTTCATAAATTACCCTTCACACGCACACAAAAGGCGCCAAAGGGAAACTGCTAGGGGGAAATTGTGAAGGGGAAAGCGAATCTGCTAAACAGATTCACACGGATTTACTGACACACTTATACATACATACACACACACACACTTATACACACACTTAAACAAGCACAAATTATCATTATCGGGCTGCACTCGTTGAACTTCTCGTCGTCGCGTTGTTGCAAGCCAACAAATTCGTTTTAAATGATCAAATAATGGCACAGATTTTCGCTGTTGGAAAATTATTTTACAATTTACGATGCGTTGATTTTCTCTACCCTGTACATTTTTAATTTGCTGCAAAGGTAATTGAACTTGAATGTTATGAGAGAGCAAATCTCGCTGAAGAGCTATTAAAGTGCAAGTTTATTCAACTAATTGTAATTGCCAAAATACCCAATGCAGCTCAAGTTTAGCTCTAAATTTACTTTCATGAAATTCGACTAAGACCCTTAAAAAACGACGACAACATTTTACTTTGAAATTATCTTCAAGTACTTTTTGAACTATTGAAACATAAATAAAACTACCGAGTAATGAATTTTCAAATGTTTGCGACTCCGGTCACAAAAAGTATGCTATAGATATTTTTCTATATTCATTCGAAAGTGGTTATTAAAAAATAAGCAACTTTTATTTGGTTAAATGTGTAGGAAAAAATAAAAAGATAGCTTAAAAAATTCTACAATTATTAAAACATCTTTTTTGAATCAATTCAATGATATGCTTCTGGATATAAATATTCTTACAACCGAATTTCACCACTAAAATATGTGAATATTCAGCATTTTCTACATTTTTAGTATATTCCTTAATAATGTACATTCGTTGAATGTGAATAAAATTTAATGGCCAACAGTTGTTTTTTTGTTTATTCAAGATATTCGCATTTTATATTTATCTTAAAAATTTATAAAATTGTACAGTTTCAGTTTTCAACATGAAAAGCCAAATGGATAATTTGGTATTTGAGCAAATTTATAAAATCGTAATCTTATCATAGAAAGCGGCTATTAATTAAAAATTCTTGTATTAGACATTAACTCCCTTTTAAACTGCTTCTCAATTACCATATAATGAATTGCCTTGAAATTTACTTTAAAATGAAAACAAGCCCAAAATAATAGATAATTATGGTTTAAAATACGCCTAATACAATAATACTTGCCCTCAAATAATTGGGCAATAATTAAAAGTAATTGCTCTAAATTAAAGCTAATTGGCCAGAGTTGCCACAAATATCTGACTCAGTTAGTTTGCAAATTGCAATGCAAATATTTTAGGGCATAAAAAAATAGAAAAGAGAATAATGGAAAATGCTCAAATTAAAGGAATAAATAAATAAATTCGTAGTTGAACTGAAAGTTGCCAGTTGACCTGTGAGAGGGTTGACTATTGAGGGATACAAATGAAATGATGGCAGCTCCCCAAGCGGCGGCAACCCTAATGAAACGAGGACGCATCCAAGAGAGAGACAGAGAGAGGGAGAGAGAGTCTGGGTTGGTTGGCTGCACTTGAAGTGCATTCAAGTGTGTGCTGCGTACAATGCAACAGTTCCTAAAGTGGGCAACTGGGAGAGGGCAGAAGGTAGACGTAAGGGGGTACCTAAGGGTAGAGTGGAGAGTGGGGTGTATGACCCTGGGGTAGGGGTATCCATAGGCTGTGCTGTTGCCTATTTTGTGCTTGTAGCACAGTGTGACAAGCACTGAATATTAAATATAAATTAATTGATATCGTTAAAAATTTAAAAAAATTGTAAATAATCGATAAACGATAACAATTTATCGATAACATAAAAATGTAATTTATACAAGATATAATTGTGTTGCATATTAATTATTATTATGACGCATTTATCGATATCACAAGCAAGCAGTGAATATTAAAAATAAATTTGTTAATATCGTTAAAAAATGGTAAATAATCGATAAACGATAACAATTTATCGATAACATAAAAATGTACTGTTAACAAGGTACAAATGGCTTGCATATTAATTATGATGATTACAAATTTATCGATATCACAGTGTGATAAATAGTAAATATTAAATATAAATTTATTGATATAGTTAAAAATGAAAAAATAGTAAATAATCGATAAAAATTTGTCGATAACACAAAAATGTCCCTTTAACAAGTTTTAAATGTGTTGCATATAAATTATGATTATTACACTTTTATCGATAGTGGGAACCTACATATGTAAGTGTAGAGTGGAGAGTAGGGTGTTCGATTGGGGTAGGGTCATCCATAGGATATGTTGTTGCTTATTTTGTGTTTATCACAGTGTGGTAAGCAGTGAATATTAAATATAAATTTATTGGTAACGTTAAAAATTAATAAAATTTTAAATAATCGATAAACGATAACAATTTATCGATAGCATCAAAATGTGATTTAAACAAGTTGCAAATGTGTTGCATATTAAATACAAATTTCTTTCATATAAATTATGATTATTACACATTTATCGATTATGTAGAGTAGGGTGTACGCGTGGGGTAGGGGAATCCATGAGCTGTGTTGTGGCATATTTTGTGCTTGTAGCACAGTGTGGCAAGCAGTGACTATTTTATATAAATTTATTAATATAGTTCACAATTAATAAATAATAATCGATAAACCATAACAATTTATCGATAGCATATAAATTTTAATTTAAGCAAGTTTAAAATTTCTTGCACATTAATTATGATTATTAAAAATATATCGATAGTTTTAATCGATAACAGGCTTGCCGTACATTTGCATGTTACAAAGGTTAACTACAAATGGCCAATGCTATTGTTAGACTGCTGAACTTCAGGCTTACCACTGTTTTTTGTCTGCACACAATGCACAACACTCCACACATAGAAGAAGAGAGAGGGAGAGATAGAGACAGGGAGATAGAATGAGTTCTCTTTGTGACAGTTGCAGTTACAATGCATGCAGATAAACAAGGGGCAACAGAAAGCAACACTTCAAACAATAATAATAACACAATCAAGTGCCTGTTCACACACGTTTTTCAAGTGTGCTCGTGAGGCAGCATCAGCTGCTACCCTTTCTACCCCTGGAGGCACCCCCTCCAACACACACAAACACACACACACACACAATCGCGCAAACACGCACACATTTTGGAGTGCAGACATATGCAAGTGAAATTACGTATACGCAACGTTGTGTGTTCGCTTGGATAGGAGCTCATGCCGGCCGGTCTTGGCATTCTTTTCACACATGCGTGCCCAAGAACAACCTGCAGCCCAATCCGTTGCATCTGTCTCTTCACCTCTACCCTTCCCTCTCTTTGGACCACCAAGACTCACCTGCTGCGCGAACAGCGGCGCTATTACCGCCATACCCCCGTTGTCCACTTCTTTTGCCACTACACTGATAAAAAAAATGTTCTAAAATCAAGATTTTGCTCTCAGAACTAAGAACTTTGATCTAAAAACTGCGTCGAGAACATAAAATTCTTAAATTTAGAAAACGCATCTTGATATATAGATCATTTAAAATAAGAATAAGTTCTTAATTTAAGACCAAACAATCTTAAATTTTCAAACCAAAAATAAAAAAAATAAGGCAGGTGTTTTAAACTTTTAACTTTTTTTTTTTTTGATATTTATACTTTTTATGGATTTATTTTTTTTATAAATATTCCGATTATAAATTTTTTTCTTGGCGGGTTTCGATCCCTCGACTTGTTACCAAACTGAAGTGGCGACTCTAACCAGAGTGCCATATTAAATTTTACATATTGATATTTTCTTATTAATTTAAGATTTTTAATTATTATATTAAGAACTGCAAATTTTTTTATTAATATTCATAGTTTTATTAATGTGGTCTTAAAATGGTCTTATTTTAAGAACAAAATAATTAAGAATGAATATTCTTGATTTTAGAAGTTGGTCTTTTTTCCAGTGTACAGCCTCCTCCTGCTGGGTTCTTCATACATTCTCCTACAGTTTGTGAGTGAACATTTTAAGCCTTGAAGCCATCATCATCATCATCATCAGCTGAAGCAGGGGCAACATTTTGTAACAATAGCCAAAGCTCAGTGGGTGTGCCAGCATGTGTGTGTGCAAATGTGTGTGTGTGTGCGAGTGGGTGTGTTTGTTTGCTGCCATGTCTGTGTTTGCTTTAGGTAATCATTTCAACGTGCTCATTCCTTGTGCAGCTCAAGCGTCTTCCTCTTTGCTCATCGTCTATGGCATCTAAATAACCAAGGATTGTGCAACGTGCATCAGTCTCAGTGGTTGCCTGCCTCGCAGCAGGGAGTTGGCCATGGTGGGGCAAGTCATGCAGCAAGTCAAGCAGTCAGCAAGCTGTTCTTGCATTCCCAGATAAAAGCTGCCAAGCTGTGCTCCTTCAAATCCTATAATAAATTCGAGTTTGACTGCCTTCTCCTTCCTCAAGTGTGACCACAAACACAACACATACCTGCCCCCAATTCTCCCTCATTCTCCTTCCCCTCATCCACTCTCTCTGCACTGTCATAAGCATGATGACTCCCACTCCCCCAACATTGACAGCAGACTCTAAAGCATAAGTAGCCATAACAATTCAAGCTTTGAGCATTCAGAATCAAAACGTTTTCTAAATTTACTGACCAAAATATTTGAGCGTCAACAATTTTCAAAGTCAAAATACGAATTTCAAATAAATATGGCATGTTTTCAACTGGATTCTAAATTAATAGAGTTTATTTAATGCTTAAGAATGTATTATATTAGGTTTAAAGGGAGTTATTTGAACAGTTTTGGTGCAATTTATTTCCAATTCTTCTTTTTTCCCTATCAACATATTTCTTCTATCCCAGCTCACTTTTCAGAATTTTGACATTTTTAATCAATTTTCTGCAGCATTATTAATATGTAAATTTTAAAATTATAAAACATTTATTTGTTTCAGGAAGAAAATAAGCAAAACAATTAGCTTCATGGTCCATTTTAAGGTTTCTTTATTCCTAGTTATAATTTCAAACCTGCTCTAAAAATTGTATCACAATCGGCGGAAAAAATAATACACTGAGAGCAAAATCAAAATTCTTGATACGAGAACGAAATTCTAAATTTAAGAACTTTTTGAAATTCTTGATATCAAGAGCGTTCGGATAAGTTAAGCAAGTTTCTGGATTGTTTTGAGATTATTTTGGTCTTGAGATAATCCCAAAATAATTAATTTTAGACTTTTTTTTAGTGAAATTGGGATAACTTTGAGAACATTTTGCACTTACATTGTTCAAGTGCTTTTCGGACTTTAAACTTCAAAGCGGACTAGATTTAAGTATATTTCATAATTGTTTCAAGTCCTTTAAAGTGAGTACAAAAATGTCTAAAAATAAAAAATAAAAAATGAAATAAGTAAGAGTTATTCAAGAAACAGCTTTACCAAATGTAGGGTATCTCTAAGTCGTGCAATGCCAATTTTAGCGATCTTAAATGTATCGTTGTACCCTTGGAGTGCATCTTTGATAGGTCGCCTTTATCTAGATCATAAACTACAGGGCTTTTCATATGCAAGAGAAGCCCAAAAAACTTGAGTTTAATCATTTCCCAAAAAAAAAAACTCAGCAAAAAAAAGCTTAGAAAGAGTGCAAAGTTGAAAAAACAACAACAAGAACAACAACAAAGACAGTCAACGTTATAACCTTTCGTTTATATATGCATGGTAGCTGCAATTTATGTGCACACCATACACACACTTACACACACACACACACTCTTGCACACCATCAGAGAGATAGGCACGCATCCTACTCTCATGTGTGTATGTGTGTGTTTGTGTGTGTGTGTGTAAGTGTGTCGGCAAAAGTCAAGTTGGAAAATGTTTCCAGCCAACACCTTTTAATAGTATCTGTGTTGTTCTTTTCGTTCTTTTTAATACCCTATATAAATTAAAAGATCAAAAATTGAAGATATCAACGATTCTATAAAGTATCTATATGATTTATATAAATCTTGATCTTTCAATCACCACGATCGTAAATTAAACACCAAAATTAAAATACATGGAAAGCAACACTGGCGCCATCTAGTGCTCATTGTTTATTCGTATCTCGGGGCAAGGCAAAAGGGTATCTCGTAGTCGAGCAGTCTCAACTGGAGTGTTGTAAACCTATTTTCTCTTCTTTTTTTTTCTTTATTTTATGCTCTTCTTCTTTTCAATGGCAGCCATCGCTGACACCATTTTGTAAGTCAACCAAGAGTGTATGTGTGTGTGTGTATGCGTGTTTACCTGCCTGCATTCTAGATGTTTTCAGTCGAAGCCGAGCAAAAGAATTAAAAATTGTACATACTATATATAAAGTAAACTTTTGCTCTTTGACTTTGATATCATAATGCGCCTGATTCGCGCAAATTTTTCCTTACGGTATATCAGGACAAAAAGGACCAAAGTATAATATATAGTACAGCTGAGCCCCAAAAAAGCACACTTGATATAGATATCAAGTAACTTACTTGCAAAGTTTCTGCATTCATAAGTTTTATTTAATTTTAGATAGTATCAGATTATGTATCTGCGATTATTGAATTTTAGTCTAATTTATTAATTCATTTTCGGTCTTAGTGCTTTGAATTACATGTGATTAATTTGTCATATGTCATCTTTCATTTCTTTATCTCATTTCATTAATTTTATATTTTCCTCTGTTTCTACATTGATAAAAAAAAAATTGTTGCAATCTAAAATCTAAATTTTGGTCTGAGAGCTAAGAATTTTGGTTTTAAAAATGCGTCAAAAACATAAAATTCGTAAAGTTAGAAAACACATCTTGATTTTAAGAATATTTAAATAAGAATAAGTTCTTGTTTTTAGACCAAACTGTCTTGAATTCTCAACCCAAATAAAAAAATAAGGCAAGTGTTTTAAACTTTAAACTTATTTTAATTTTTTTTTTAGCTATATTTATTTTTTTAATTATTTTTTTTTTTTTTTTTTTTTTTAATGTTTCGATTTTTAATTTTTTTCCCTTGGCTAGACCGGGACCCTCGCTTGTTATCAAATTGACAGAATTATTAGTTAATATAATAAAAATATGCGTATACTTAATTTCCGAATTTAATTAGAAAGTGTTCTTTTGACTTACTCTTATGAAATCTGCAGAGTCAATAAATAATATAATAAAATGTGACATTTAAGTCTTAAGACACTTGTCTTAAAAAGCACATTTTTTAATTAAATGTAAGTTTTAACTGCTTTAATTACAAGTCGTTATTTTTCACAAATGTTTCACAAATTCTTCAATGTTTTCTTTAACTCGTTTCATATGCTTGGATAAGGCGCACTCAAATGTTTTGATCTTTTTTGGCTGTTGGCAGTTGGCTTTGGCAAATAAAGTTGCAACATTGCAACAATTTCACTTTAATGCGCAGCTGAGGCAGTTCTCAAAGTACGCCAACAGCTTTCCAGCGAATTAAAACTAAAATATATGACGCAAAATGTTGCATAAAGTGCGGCCTCGTCCTGGACAAGTTGCCTGCCCCACTCTCAATTTTCTTCTTTTTTTTTACGTTCTCCGTGCTTCTCAGTACTTCGTTCCCAATCTCATTCCCGTTGCCATTGCTGTTCCTGCATAAGACCTCATCTCTGAGCTCGACGGGTACATAATATGCGCCTACGCAATTATTTTGCATGCTCCATTTTAACAATTTAAGGGAAAAAAAACAAGTTTGATGTGGTGCAGTTTATTGAGGGCAACTCAAAAATACCCCGTAGAGAGAAATTTAGAAAGACATTAAAATACAAATAATATACAAAAATTGATGAAGCAACGTAAGAAGCGATAAAAAGTAAATCTAGTTAGAAACATCTAAATAAATAAAGACGCATACAGATATAAAGATTAACTTACAGAATTAAATTCAAATATAGACAAAAAAAATATATATGTACATATATAATATACATAAATATAGTTACAAATCTAGATTCATATATAGATTGAGCTACATTAAAACTGATTACGTGAGATCATTTGAGATATATATATCCGCGATGTAAGATTATAATTTTAAAAATAAAAATTATTTTTAAATTTTTAAAACAAAAATTAAAGATAAGAATAATTTTTTTCTATTATTTTTGCGAAATTTCACCTGCAAGTGGGTCAAATTTGAGTCAAGGTTCAGGGAATTGCTCCAGAAAGAAAAACGTTTTAGTTTCTTAAGATTTCCCAACCAAATTTGCAGATTGTGTATTTCGCCTGTAACATTTTGACCATATTTTTTATTGTAAATATTAAAATTAAAATTGTACTTCTAAAATCTAAAAACATTTATGATGCGTGGCTCAATACCTTTCATGTGATACATCACACGCTCTTGAATTACGCAAGAATTTTAAAGGATTTTTTTAGGTTGAAAAGATATGATTTTTAATTTTTATTTTAAATGTTGAAAAATAAGAGTTAAAAGTTATTTTTATAATAAAAATAAGTCTTATTTTCGATCCCTGATATGTATGTATAAACATGCATCAAAAGATTTAAATTTAGAAATATATCCAAATATAATTAAAACAAGATCCAAAGTTAAAAAGAGTTAGAGAAGACAGATAGAGATATTTGAAATCTGTGGTCTTTCCGATAAAATGATTAATTATTAATGATTAATGATTTAAATTCGAAAAACAAGCAATAACATTTATTCATAAACTACAGTGGCTTCTTATTCGAATTATTTTGAGTTAAGCCTACTGCGCATACTTTAACCTCTGTGCTTTTTTAATTGTACAGGGTATATGCAAAAAGTATGAGGAAGAAATGTGAGCAAGTGAAATGCGAAAATGAACGAATGAATGAGTGACTGAGCGAGTGTTTCTACTGCAGCACCCCTTTCCCCTCTTTCAACCCCTTTATCATACCACTTCTCCTGCCCCTCTTAACTATATGTTAAAGTGGGGCATTAAAAAAAAGAGTCGCGTGGATGCAGCAGGATGCATGTAGAGTGTAGAATCCCAGAGTGTGAGTTTATAGAGTGTGGAGTCTGGAGTTTGTAGAGTGTAGAGTGTAAAGTGTGGCATGCAACTGGCAAAGAGACGAGTTCGTTTTCCTATGCACGCTTAAGTACGTTTCAAGTGTGGAAAAATCAACAATAAAGAGCGGCAAAGAAGAGAAGAATCGAGAAAATATTAAGTTAACCATGCAACTGACAACACAAAAAGTGTGTTTAGTTTTTTAGCATCTTTATTTTCCTAATTTTCTATACATATCTATTTTCTCTTGATTTACCCTTTTTATAATCAGCCACAATTTGTTGTCTTTGTAATACGAATTCTCAGAAATGATCAGGAAAATTTAAAGTAACAGAATAGCATTGAAATATAATATATTTTTTTTACTTTTATTATAAATGTGCTTTTCATGATTACAGGGTATACAAATTATAGATTAAAATCACATTTAAGTTTAATGCAGCTTAAATAGTTTTATGAACATAATGTCAAACATTTTTGGACCAGTAAAATAACTAAAGTTATTTGTAATCGTATAATATATTTCTTTATAACGAATTCGCCTCAAAAAATAATTATTACTGTAACTATTATTTAATTTAAACATTTTATCAATTCAAAAAAAAAAAACAAATAATAAAACGACTTCAACTTAAATGAATTTAGCAGGGACTGAAAATAATCATTATTGTTAAAAAATTCAATTAAAAAAATCAACTATAAGAACCAAAGCAATTTTAGTTTCAAAAATACCAAATTTTTTGTATTTACAATATCTCTGCAAATTAATACTTACTTTTAATGGTTATTGAAGGACTTTTATTTCTTTTTAATAAATTTCAGAAGCTCATCGGTATAAGATAGAGCATGTCTTGGGTGTTACTGGTGTTGTAATTTTGAAATTAAAAAAAATAATAATTTAATTTGATTTATAAAATCTTATCTTTAAATAACCATTAAAAATTATTTTTTTGATTATTCCTCATAACAGTTATGGTCCCTGGAATTAAGAGAGATATGACTTAGAGTAATAGTAAATATAATACCTCCAATAAACTAAAGCTAAGTTTAAAAATTAAAAAACTTTTCGTTTGTTAATTTCGAAATAAGAAAAATAGTCTCAAATCAAAAAGTTTCTTTAATTAAGTTTTTGTTTTATTTTGTGTAGTTGTGTGTTGTCAATTTAGATTTTTCAGGAGTCTCGTCTTTGGATTTGATTTCGCTTTGGAAAATGTTTGGCATTTCACATTACGCATACGCCGCGTTGGCCAGTGAATCATTTGCTCTCATTTCCTGACTGGTCGCAATGCAAATGCAGCAGTAAACAATTGTGAATGAGTGTTGCGATTCAATTCGATTCGATTCGATTCGTTTCGATTCAATTCATTGCATTTGTATTTTCATTTTCATTTGTCGGCGAAGGAAAATTGTGCGCATTTCCTGTGACATCAATCGGCCGAGTTGCGTTTCATTGTTTTTGCCACAATTGTTATGCATATTTATTGCATGTCATACGGGCTAAAAGTAGTGGGAAGTCTGTGGAAGAAACAAACAGGAGAGAGAGAGAAAGACAAAGAGGATGATAGATAGAGACAAAAGGGAAAACTCTGCTTGGGCATTTTACAAACGTTTCTTTTTTTTTTTTGAATCGTTGTTCGTTGTTGTCGGTTTGTTTGATTTGTTGTTTTTGCTGATTGTTTGTTGATTATTTGTAATTGTTGTTGTTGTTGTTGCTGCTTTCCTTTTGTTATTGCTGTCTGTTTGGCAAACCGCAAAATATTTAATTATATGTCGAAAAACTGTGTATTGTGATATATTTTTGCACGTCAACGAAAGCAGCAACAAAAATGCGCAATAGCTCGACAATTCACATGCCCCCTCCCACATTTCATTCCGGTGGAGACACCTGCTAACGGTTTTACAGATAAAAGCCAGTGTCAACCAGAAAATGTTGTTGTATTATGACTAAACATGCAAAACAACCTCATTATCAGCACACAACGTAGGCTCTATGCTAGCCAGGACTTTGCCATTGTAAAGGATATTTACACACACTCAAACACACACTCACACACACACACACATAGATAGAGAGGCATATACACTTATCTACTTGTGGGGCACACATAATTGCTTCCTGTGCAACGTCGTCGTCGTTGCCAACGAAATTATTGACATACCCTTACTCTAACCCTCCCTCAAATAAGGCCTGTCTATCATCTATCTAATGAATGCAAATATAGCCACAATAAGTGTTATTACAAACACACACACACAACCAAACAACAAGTTTACATGTGGCCAAAGTGAAATGGCAAAATTAATTTTCATGTTGTGCTACCTAAAAATAACGCGATTTCATTAATGACAGAGTCCCAAAATGGCTAAGGAATTTTTGTGGGAGGCAACAACACTGAAAGGAGTAAGAGGAGAGACAAGGAAGCAGAAGAAGTGGGTACTAAATTTAGTCACAGTTGTTGGCTTCAGCAAATGTCTAAGGTTAAGGTTCAGATTCTTGGGGAGTTCATATTAAATGTCGTTAATTGATTCAGCTGAAAGTTCACATCAATAATGATGATGATGATGATACATGTAGATTACAATTGTAATAAATAGAAAAATAATGATAACGAGCGTAATGATAGTAAAAATATATAGATAGTAATAAAGAAAATGTTAGTAAGCATAAAAAATAATTTAATTATATCTATAGTATAATATAGTATAAGACTTTAAGAAATTAATTACACATAAAGTTCTTAAATAAAAACTTGATGTTATTATTTATTATTAATGTAATTACTAATTTTTTATATAGTTTTTAGTTTAATTTTAATTTTAACTTTTTACCACTTAATTTTCATTTTGCCGACTGTTCTTAGTCGTTAATAAATATATAAATAAATAAATAAATAAATAAATAAATAAATAAATAAATAAATAAATAAATAAATAAATAAATAAATAAATAAATAAATAAATAAATAAATAAATAAATAAATAAATAAATAAATAAATAAATAAATAAATAAATAAATAAATAAATAAATAAATAAATAAATAAATAAATAAATAAATAAATAAGTAAATAAATAAATAAGTAAATAAATAAATAAGTAAATAAATAAATAAATATCCTAAGGAAAACAAAATTTGAGGTTTTAAAAATTGTAAAAACCAAAATTTGTTTAAATAATGTGGCATTAAATTTGCTAACTAAAGCAGAGATATATAATAGGAATGTATTTTT
This sequence comes from Drosophila kuntzei, assembly GCA_035042165.1. NCBI lineage: Eukaryota > Metazoa > Arthropoda > Insecta > Diptera > Drosophilidae > Drosophila > Drosophila kuntzei. The sequence continues at coordinate 1,044,322 of JAWNLU010001329.1, read as the reverse complement.
ATTAGATAAAATAATAATTAAATTTTTTGCATAGTTTCGATCTCTTTTTAAAAGAATAAAATAATGACAATAAGGAAATAAATGTCTAGCCTGAGCATAAATTAAATCAATTTTAATAACGTAATTCTTGAAGTATTTTATTCACTATTGAAGTTAAATATGTCTTATAATATTTAAACCTCATCTATATTTTTAAAGATGTATAGAACGTTCTAAGTAAGTTATGTTAAAAGAAGATTCAATGACTTTTAGGATTAATGCCTTCACTGTCTTTGGTTGCAAGTTTTATTCAACGTGCAACTTTCAGCATCCAGAACTTGCCCCATTACGAGCAAGAACAATGGCAGAGAGGTATCTACGTATCTGTATCTGTATCTGCGTATCTGTATCTGTAACTGGGCTTGTACGACATACAGCTGCGTGTGTTTGGCATGTGTCTGAAGTATGTCGAGCATGGGAATGTTTATTACACGTGTTCCGAGTGGTTGCCTGGGCGTCTGAGCATTTGAGCATCTGAGGGTCTGAGGGTCTGTGAGGTGTGACAGGTGAATTGCTGACTAAGAGAGATAGAGAGTCAAAGTGAAATGAAGATGCAACAGATGCAGAGACATTTATGAACCAAATGACGAAATGAACGAAGCTTGAAATAAGCAAAAGACGGTGAAGAAGAGCAATGCACAAATGAATAACGATATAAAAGAAATGCGATTGACGGTATAAAAGATGGCACAAAGAAGCTTAAAAGAGAGATGATAAGAATTTAAGCAAAATTGGGTCCCATTTTGTTATGTTAAATACAATAATTCTCACGATTTTAATTTATTTTAAGAACAATAAGCAACAAAATATATTTAAAGAAATTTTTATTATGTAATTTAAGTAAATATAAGCCTTTTATATACGCCGATTCCCTTATCCTACAATAATTTTATGTTAACTTGAGTGAAAAAATAACAAAATTTGAGTAGGAAATAAAAATAGTAAAAAAATAATTTAGTAATTATTTTTAAAAAGTTGAAAATTATTTTATAAAATTAGTATATTGCCTTAAGAAATAAAAGCACTTAAGAAGTATGGGAAATTAATTAAAAACCATTTGTAAATGTTTAAAATTAAACAATGACTTAGATGCATTTTTTAAAAACTATTCTAATGAAAATTATAATTATATAATTATTTATTATATAATTAAATAATAAATAAATCAAAAATGTATTTAAATGCAGCAAATGAATGTAGGATGATATTCGGTCAACAATCGGAACTTCTAAACAGTCCCTTGAGATAAAAATAAATGAATGAACTCTTGAGAGCAGAGAGAGACCCTAAACTACAGTCAGTTATTATGGGTTAACTCTGCAAGTAATGGACCACTTGTCGTGCCCTTTTGAGTGCATTCAAATGCGCACTCATCAAATCAAAAGCCAAATTGTCAGCTAGCAGTTGTACCAGTGCACAGACCAGGGCCAGAACCAGAACCAGGGCCAGTACCAGGGCCCACAAAAGGGGGGACAGTCATAAAAGGCGGCATCCTTGTCTGTTCAACAAAAACGACTAATAACAGGCAACGTTTAAGAGCTGAGCTTCCATTTAATGCAATTGCTATTAAGTTCTCTTGACGCCAGCACCAAAGTCGGATCCCCAACAACCCACAAACCCGGAGTTGGTGCCTGTTAGAGATGAGCTCGTGTTTGACACGATATTTATCTAAGTAACCTCTTTAAAATTCTTTGAATTTGAATTAATTATCATAAAAACAAAGATATGATTGCGGGAGAAATTGTTCCATCTATGGATATTTTTTTTTTTTTATACATTATTTATTATTTTGAGCAGGTATCTTATAGATTTTAATAAGGCACTTCAGTTATTTTTCAAACTGAAATTTTAATTCAAACTCTAACAAACAAGCCACGGGACCTCACCAAAAAAAATCTACTTCTACTGAAAACATACCGTTTTATTATATTCAGTAAACATCTATTTATTATTGCTATCGAAATAAAGTTATCCATGTTAACAAAGCAGATGATTTTTCCCAGAGTATAATTACATAATGACTATTTATTATATGAGCATAAATATTTTAAAAAAAATTTTAAAATTACATAACAATATTGCTGTATATATAAATAGTATTTCTTTTTCATCTGCACTTTTGTCAGATAAAAAAATAGAAGAAAAATTGATAGAATTAAGAGAGTTTTTCATACTAATGATTGATTCTTAAACTTTGATTTCGCATTTTCCAAAATCTTTCTTAGCAAATACTTTAAAATTGCAGCTTTCTAGAAAAAGGGGGTATTCAAGATCTAAAGCGCGACAAAAAAAAGCATATCCTAAAACATTCTCGTTCTTAAGTTCATTTTTGAATCTTAAAAGAAAATATTTTAAGTAAAAAAAATCTTAAGCTAGTTTTGAGCGAACAAAAATATATATAATATATAAAATTTATAATCATTATTTTTGAGTTTTATATACTTTATTAATTAATTTTATTTATTAATTAACCATTATCGGTGAATGATCATTACGAAATGATTTTTAAAATAAAACTTATTATGATTACGGTTCCTCGTAGGTATCTAAACGAGACTCACAGATTTTAAAAATATTTTTAAAGTTATCGTTATTGATCAAAAATTCAACTAAGAAGTCAAAGCAGTGCAATTTTTGTTTCAAATTTTTGTATTTACAATATCTCTGCAAACAGCTAAAAATTTAATATTGAAGAATTGTTAAAATAAAAATAATTTTTAATGGTTTAAATAACTTAAGACTTTTATTTTATAAATCGATTTTAATAATTATTTCTGGTTTAAATAAAAAAAGTGAAGCGTTGTAAGTTTGTGGGGCATAATGGTTCATAGAGTACTGGTAATTTAATTTTCAAATGTCGCTCTTAAGTATTAGCGGAGATACAGAGATATGTATAAATACAAAAGTTTTCAAATAATAAAAGTCTCAAAAGTAATAGTTTCGAAAGAGTTTTATTCAAATAATTCATCAAAAACTTTGAAAAAGACGGAAAAATATAAATCAATAATAATAATTATTTTAAATTTTTTAAATCACAAATATTTATGAAATTTGATTTGAACAATAAAAGTCTGTAAATAAACATTAAAAATTATTTTTTACTTATTCTTCATAAAAGTTATGGTCTCTGATCAGAACGTTTTAAGAAAAAAACTGAATAAATTCAAATTCGGTCGTACCTGGTTTTAGGATGGCCTATTTGTCTGAGTTTACGTATGTATGTGTAAATATTTTAATCGTGTTTTAACATATTTATCTGTGCATATTCGTGTCACGCACTCCGCTCTACACAAAGTTCAATCTTTGCATTGAGTGTGGAGGAAAAAGGAAATGGAGAAGGAGAAGGAGAGGGGGAGTAAGAGAAGTCAGAAGGTCACCGGCTGCTATTTATTTTCATTTTCGTGCATTTATGGTTTTATCTCTCTATCTCACACTCCCACCCAACCACATCTCTCTCTCTCTCTCACACCCTATATATTGTTTCTCTTTCTATCTCGAGTCATGCTGACACTTTGTCGTTTTTATCGTTTCAGCGTTAATTCGGTTAAGCACTTAAAGCATCCTCGTCAGCTTGGAACTGGAACTGGAACTGGAGTTGTTGGAGTTGTTGCTGTTTTTGGGGGCATTACCACGGCCTTGTGGATTGGGCCAGATGCCCATGTGGCCCAAACAGGGGCCATGCATTGACAATCTGAGCAACAACAACTACAACAACAACAACACAACAAACGAGCACAAATTGCGGGCCAAAAAGTAACGTGCATAGTTCAATTGAAGGTGAAATTCACTAAACAAAGCAGGAAATCTTTGGAATAGAAGTGGAAGGACGAAATAAGAAGGCATCAGCATGTCCAGCAGTCATTCCGGCACAATTGGCCGTAAACGCGTTGGCAGCGGCAGCGCTGTTGGCAGCGATTTTTACTACGGCAGCGGTGGTTCAACTGGCGGTAGTGCCATCAATGGAGGTGGTGGCATTGGTGGTGCTTCTGGTGGTGGTGGTGGTGGTGAACAGTTGCGTCGACAGCGCTCGGCCGAATGGCATAGCCATCGACATGGACATGGATATGGCAGCAGCAGCGAAGATGAATATCAAAATACCGCCCAGGCAACGGCCTTTGATACCCAACTGTTGGCCCAGTTGTTGTTGCAGAGTCAGCAATTGGCAAGTGAGTAAACCAAACACACACACACACACACTGAGAGAAAAATCAAGTACTTATTTCCAGTGTCAAAAGTCAATCAAGCCTGAAAATTCTGGATTCAAGAAAGAAATTGTAAGTTTCAGAACTTCTTGAAATTCTTGACACATAAAAAAAACTTTACACGAGGTAAAAGTCTAGTGACGAATGCATATTCTAGCCCCAAAATTTCTAATATCCAATTTTGTGACGAAATTTATTACATTTAATAAATGAATAATTCTAAAAAAAATTGTTTGGCATTTTCGTATAAATCGCCAAAATATAAGCCAAAAAAACCTTCTTTCACCTGTAGCATTTTACCTGAGCACTTTGCAAAAAATTATTCAAGGTACGCCTAAAAGTTATCTAAAATACCTTTCTAACGACATAAAGAACACATCTGTACCGTCTTTGATTTGGAAACTATGGGTGTTTCAAATTTATCGAAGTTTAGCTATTTCCCGCTAAATTCGTAGAACAAAAGTTTGTAGATTTTTGTTAAGAAATAATTCCTCATCATCAGATCTTAGCTTTTTTAGCGCTTTGATACAAACAAACAAACAGAAAAACTGATTTTTAATTTCATTTTGAGAAGGGCATTAAAAATATCAAATTAATATATCTTTTGAACCAAATGTCGGATTGCAATGATCGAGGTACCATTCGACGCGTATGTTACAAGAAAAATGTAAAAATTATACAATTTATCCAAAAGGCTCCAACGGCTCCACTAGCTGCCGTCCGCAGTGATATCAAGAGCGTTCGGATAAGTCAAGCACGTTTCGGGATTGTTTTGAGATTGTTTATTATGGTCTCGATATAAATAGTGAAACTGGGATAACTTTGAGAACATTTTGTACTTACTTCAAGCACTTTTTAGACTTAAAACTTCAAAACGTACTAGATTTAAGTATATTTCACACTTGATTCAAGTTCTTTAAACTCTATAACTAAGTACTAAAACGTCTTAAAATAAAAACATGAAATAAGTATTATGAGCATTTTGCAACAAAATAAAATGATCAAAATTATAAATCATTATCTAAAATAAGTGAAGACTGACTACAGAAATGATCCTGTCACCTCATAGCAGACAATTAAGAACCATTTGGGAATTCTAAGCAAACGAACGCTAAAATATATAAGAATTAAAGATCTTGATTCAAGTCATATTGTGCTTATCGAATTATTTTTTAATCAGAATTAAGCATGTTTATATTTAAGAACGAAACAGTTCTCATTTAATATATATAATACTTGATTTAGGAATTTTGTTCTTAATTTTTAATGTTGTACGTCTATTTATGCTTCTAAGAACGATTCGCACTTAAAGTAAGAGAATAATGAGTTAAAATACGAAATACTTGAATCGTTCTTAAAAGTAGACCGAAATATGATAAATTCAAGAACTCTTTTGTGTAGAACTAAACGTACTGTTTTTTTCGGAGTGCACACACACACCCACGCACACAAAAAGATACAAAGATTTAGGTACAAATTGGCCAATGTAAGTCAGTTTGGCCTTCAATTTATAAGTCAAGTCAAAGCTACTAAATATTCATTATTTTATATAATTGAATTATTCATTTGGTCATCTGATCTCAGTGCCCCCCTTACATATGTACACATACATATATATGTATATCCCCTGTCACTATCTCAAGGACATCTGAAACAGGACAACAGCCAATTCCTGGCGCTGTCAAAGTTTTAGCCTTTTTAACATACACTTTATTGAGAAGGGTATGATTATTTTGTCGTTGTATATGTAACTAACTCATTAAAAAGTACACTATAAACTGCGAGTATTTTTCAGAGGTCGCCACACTTTCAATTTTTCAAAACATATATCTGCAAAAGAAAATTCTATAAAAATATTTTGGTTGGTCAACGATAGCAGATAACATAATACATAAATCATAAATATTAAAAGCCTATTCGATACTTATATATTTTTTCCTCTTTAAAATATAAAAAATAAATTATTAAAGTCACCATTAATTGTCTAATTCGAGAGCTACAATAATGATCTATTACAAATTTCTTTATTTATCTTAAGTTTATAAATAAAGACTATTTTTTCAACAAAAAATAAAATACTAAAATAAAATATTAAAGTTACCATAAGCTGTCTAAATTTAGAGCTTTTATCATGATCTTTGACAATTTTCTTTAATTATCTTAGATTCATAAATAAAACTTATTTTTTTAACTTAAAAAAAAAAAAAAAAGTTACCATAAATTGTCTCATTGTAGAGCTTTTAACATGATCTCTGACAATTTTCTTTACTTATCTTAAGTTATCATATTCTGCAAATTTCAGAATAATTTATTGAGAAACTTGAAAGTTCCGCCAAATACAAATCTTCAGTATTATACGATTAAAAAAGATGTGGCCATTTAAATCAAAATCCTTTGTGCTTCACTCATCCAATTGACAACTGTCAATAGGGTATATATTAGTCGCTCATCGCCGGCTAATACATTCTGACGTAGTGCTTTTTTGTTTTTTTTTTGCTCCTTTTCACGGAATTTCGGCTTTGGCTCTGATTGGATTCGATGCGACGCGACAGGATTGGATTGCATTGATGGGTTTTGGGGGCTTTTGTGGCCGCTTGGGCTCATTTCATTGAACACAAAACCACTTGACATTTTGTAGCTGACGGCGGGTCAACCAAAAATTTTGTCGTTGCTTTTTCGGTATTTTCATATATATGTATGTACCTTTTTCAGAATACCCTGTAATCAAAGAAAATTAGAGAAAATGCTTAAACATTTTAATCAGTCAGTCAGTATAGAATTGGTCAGTCAATTAATTAGAGTGTCAATCAATCGAATCAATCAGTCGGTCAATCAAACAATCAGACTGTCAGTCAATTAATCAGAGTTTCAATCAATCAGAGTTCAATCAGTCGGTCAATCAATCAATCAGACTGTCAGTAAATCAATCAGACAGGATGTCAAACAGTCAGTCAGTTAATCTATCAGTCAATCATTCAGTCAGTCAATCAATTACTCTTCGAATTAGTCAGTCAGTTAAACAGTCAATCAATCAATCAATCAGAATGTCAATCAGTCGGTCAATCAATCAATCAGTCAATCTATCAATTAGTTAGTCAATCTATTACTTAATAAATCAATCTATCATTCAGCCATTCAATCAGTCAGGCAGTCAATCAATCACCCAACACAATTTCAATGAAATGATTTGGAATAAATGAATTGCATGTGAATTTGTTAGAAGCACCCGCTTTCCACACTTTATGCAGGGTATCTTGGAGTCGATCAGTTCACATTCGAGCACATTTTTTGTTTCTGATCACATTTGTTCCACGGATTTCAATCCGATGCTCCGACAAATAGACAAAAGTTTATGTACAATCCACCGAAACAGTTCGCAAATAATTGGAAACTATTGCAACGAATCTGAAGTAGAACGAAGAATTGCGAATTGAACTTAAATTTTGGACTAAATTTCAACGCAATCAAAATGAAAAGTTGCGAAATATTCGAAGTGCAAAGGAAATGCGTTTAATTATAAAGGAAAATCAAGAAGGAAATGAATGAACGTCCAGGCGGATAGAGATTAAGTAAACTTCGCAGCTTCAATTCAATTACGAGAACTCAGCTGAATGTGAAGGGGAATTGGCGCAGAGATGGGGATGTCATGGGGGGAAAATTGTTCTGAATTAGGGAGGAGGAAGCGGAGTATGAGGGGGGTGTAGGGGGGAGGGGGGCAGCTACTTACAGAGTCAACGCCTAATCGAAGCATAAAACGCAAATCGCCGCCTGCTGCGCAATTTTTATGTTCCCATTGCATTTCTTCCACTCCAAGTGTGTGTGTTCTGTGTGTTGTGTGTATTGTGTGTGTGTGTGTTGCTTTTATTGTCTGTTAATATTTAATGCAATTTACGATTCATTTTTTACAACCTCATAACTTTGGGTGCCCGTTTTCCCAGCCGCCTAGGGAGTGATTGTTGCTGTTTTTCTTTCTTTTCATCTCTTTAGGTTTGCAGCACGCGAAAATCTTTTGGGATTTCCTCTCTACAAATCTGACTAAATCAAGACTCCCGGGGGAGTTATTGAAAGGTCAACTAACACTTTTAATAGTTTATTTAATGTAGTTGAAACTTAGTTTAGTTACACCTCTTAAAAGCTTTTAATAACTGTCCACGAACTGGAAATTTTATTGAAGATGGAGCAATTTTAATCTCTCGAGTTAACCGAACTTTCTTAATTATTTGCCCCGCCAGAAACCAACACAGAATTAAATCATATTATTAAGTATTATTTTAATAAAATGAAAATTTATTTTTACAAATTAAATAAAATGTTCGCCTCGAAAAAAAAAACAAAAACTAAATTTTTATGCTAATAATGAAACTTTGAATAACAACAATTGAAATAATACGTAATTTTTAAATCCTAATTAAATTAGATTATTGACAAAATTAGAATTTTTTGAATACAAAATTTTATTTGTTGAAAAAATTATTTTCCCTAATTTTGTCTACAAATTAAATTTTCCAACAATACAAATATTTTAATGCATTAAATTGAATGAAGGTCCGAACTAGAGATGGGCACGGGCCGCCTTTTTGAGTTCCAGACCAGGCCCGAAAACAATTTTTAATACCCGTCCCGAATACCCGTCTCGAAATTATTATATAAAAAATAATTTTATTGACTTTTACTTAATTTTTTTATTAACATCAAACAAAATTTGAATTTTAGAGCGTAAATTTTAAGCATTTTGATACGTATCGATAAAAGATTCACATCTTTTTGATATTAACTGTGCATCATACAGAAAAATGTTGTTAGTTTTCGGTCCTACCGGGCTTCGGGCTTTTAGCTGAGGTCCGGGCGCGAACGAAAAAAGCCCGTTTGCGATTTTCAGGCACGAAGCCCGTGGATTTTTTGAAAAGGCACGCGGGACACGAAACCCAAAAAGCCCGTGCCCATCTCTGGTCTGAAGCTATACCTTGGGTTCAGGGGGTATGTAAACCGGTTTTTGGGGTTTGCAGCCTTGCTTTTGACTATAGCTTTGAATTTTGCATATACTATTTGAAAACAGGAGCATGCGTACTTCATCATCTTTTTCATAATTACAGGGTATATAGTTAGAATAGTATCACACTGATACAAACAAATTTTCTAAAGTGAAGATTTTGGTCTCAAAACTAAGAATTTAGGTCTAAAAACTGCGTCGAGAACAAAAAATTCTTAAAACACCTCTTGATTTTAAGAACATTTCAAATAAGAATAAGTTCTTGTTTTTAGACAAAACAGTCTTAAATTCTCAACCCAAATAAAAAAAATTAGGCAGGTTTTTTTTAAACTTTGAACTTTAATTTTTTTTTACATTTTAAAAAACACTCTTCAAAATCGGAATGCTTAAGATTAACTGCAATTTTACTAATGCACTCTCTCTCCCTCTCTCTCTATCTATTGTTCTCCCTCTCTCTCTCAGGCATGGAGCACTACAATTCGGACTGCGAACCGGAATATCTGCGTCAACGCGAGCGTCGCAGCGAAGATTGCAGCCTGGAAGTGACATACGCGCAACCTCATCAACGATCCTCTGCCAGGGACGCCGTCGCAGTCGCAGCGCTGTCGCAGTCGCCGCTGAAGCTGGCGACCGTCTCGGCCAGCACCGCAGCCGGCAAATATCAATCGAATGCGAATCTGGGACTTTTTCCCAACAGCAGCAGCAGCAGCAGCACGCTGACTGCGGCAGCGGCAGCGACAGCGACGCGCAGTACAAATCCCTTCCTAAACGCCAAGTACGCAGCGGACGAAACGCAACTCGAAGCAGCGACTGCGGCAGCGGCAGCGACAGCGACACCAAGCAACGCTTATCTGCTGCCCGCGTCGGCGTCATCGTCGACGGCTGCGTCGTGCAGTCAGCGCAGTCAGCGCAGCGGCGCCGCACGCAACACGTTGAACCGTTTAAGCGGTATGACGAGTTCCAGCAGCGGCGCCTCTGCCCTCTCCGTCAATCGCAGCGACTCGTTGCGTGAAAAAGCCCAACAGCTCGTCGCAGCAGCAGCGGCGTCGGCAGCGACGGCGACAGCGACAAGAACTGCAGCGCTGCAGCAGCGCGGCGTTGGCAGCGATCTGGATGATTTTGCGGGCAGCAGCGGGGAATCGGAACCGCCGCCGGAACCGGCGCCGCCAGAGATTCCGCCGCGAACGCAGTCGCTGCTGATGTCCTTGCGAAAGCATTCGGACTACAAGCTCAAGTACGAGGAGAAGGGGGACCAAAAACATGAGGAATTCATTCCAACCAGCCAACTGCAGAAGGGTAAGTACCCTAAATAAAATACCCAACAAAAAGTACCAAAATAAAGGTAACTAAAAAGTACTTTCAAAAGTATCCAAAATGTGCCAAGAAAGTCCTACTAGCAAATTCCCACTAAATGTTCCACAAATATCCTTCAAAATAGTAAAATCCCTTACCCAAAGCTTTACATTTTTCGGCAGCTTTGGGACAAAAGCTCAACCAGAACATCAATGTTAACTGACAGCTTAACATGACTGTTAGATGTTAAGGGATAGGCTAACATTACTGTTAACTACTGACCGTTGCCTTTTAAATATTAAATGAAAACTTTACATGACTTTCGACTATTAACCAAGTAAAATAAATAAATAAAAAATACAAAAGAAAAATAATTTGTAAATTTTTAAAATAAAAATAATTTTTCAATTTTTAAAATTAAAATTAAAAACAAAAATTGAATTGAAAAATTGAATTCAACCAAGGGGTGTATTCTAAATCTAAAAACATTCATGATGCGTGGCTCAATTCCTTTCATGTAATACATCACACGTTCTTTAAGGATCTATGTATATTAAGAATATTTTTGGTTGAAAATATTAGTTTTAAATAAAAATTTGAATTTAATTAATTTGCTCTAATTTTTATTTTAAAAATTGAAAAATAAGAGTTAAAAGTAATTTTTATAATAAAAAAATAAGTCTTATTTGCAATCCCTGCTGTAAAGTATTAAATGGAAACTTAACATGACTGTTGCCTGTTTACCATTAAATGGAAACTTAACATGACTGTTAACTGTTAACATGACTGCCGCCTGTTAACTGTTAAGTGGAAAATTAACATGACTGTTAACAGATAGTTTAACAGCGCTTAAAGCTCTGCATAAAATTAACAGACCAATCGACCGACCGTTGATTGAAATTGAATTGATATAAATTAATTTAAATGTTCTATCAACTACTTAAAATATTTCAAGTTAATGAAAGCTACTCACTTTATCTTTTTTTCTTACAGATTATATTATCAGCGATAATCTTCGCACAGTGGAGCAACAATTAAAACCCATTTCACCCGGCGATTCACAGGGGTGAGTGCAAAAATTCCTTTAATAATTTAAAATCATTTTGAAAACTGAAAAGTTATTCGTCTTTTAAGTAGGGCTAAGTTCTGATACCTTAAACATTTATAAAAATATCTTAAGTAAGTTTAAAGAATGCTTAGATTTAAAGAATACATGGATTATTTTGAAATGGAGTTCATCTGATCAAAGAAATATTTTTGATAAAACATTTATAAATATATATCAAGTAAATCTAATGAATACTTAGATTTATTTAACGTTTAAGGTTAGATGTAATTTTAAAAGAATTCAGTATTATTTTGAAAGTGAGTTTTTCTAATCAATAGCAAATTCTTGATTACATTCTCTTAAAAAAAACTTAAATGGTTTGGGCATATTTTATATAATCCAAGTGTGTAAGAACTCAAATTGTTCAATCCTTGAGTTTTCCAGCTGTGTAAAATGTGTTGAGAATATGTTTTTTAAAAAAATTCTATAAGAAAATATATTCTTGGGAAAACAAATGCTCTTTTTTTGGTATTAAAAATAATGCAAGGTTCAAACTGAATTCTTCTTAAAATCGTTTAGCGAAATTTGGGTATTTGGTTCAAACCTTTTCTGAAATTTTGACTCCAACATAAGAAACAATTTAATACAAATTTGAAATGTCTTTACTTAATGCAACCACCAAAAAGTAGCCTTGAAAATATCTCCATCTATATATAATATATATATATATATATTGGGGTATGTACATTCGTAATTCTTGTGGACTTTAGAGACCGCAGCGAGAAACGCAGTTGTCCTCGCGCTATCTGTGGCATGTGGCAAGAGGGAAGTTGATGCCACCAAAACTGACCACAAACTTGGCAACAATGGAACCCTACACAAAAAAAAGGAGAAAGGCAAAGAAAGGCGCAAAGATGCAGGCAGAGAATAAATGGAAGTGGAAGAGCAGATAGTAGAGAGAGAGAGAAAAAGGGAGAGAGAGGAGAGAATTGGAGTTGAATTCAAAGTTGGGCGTTGAATGTTGTCGCTTTTGGTCTCTAATCTGTGAGCAACTTCGGCTGCCATTTGATGCTCCTGTTACCAACAACAACAACAACAATGATAACAACAGCAGAGGCGGGAAGAGGAGTTGCTGGGCGGGGGAGGTAAAGGAGGAAAAGAGCTCTGTGAACTGCAATAACAAAGTAAAGCGAGCCTCATGTTAACGGCAATTAAATCCGCAAATGGTTTCGCATTGGCAGCAACCACTTGCCACATGACCAGAGTTGCCAACTCTTCAAGACTTAAAAAAGCTAAATCAGCACTTAAAAATAGCTAGAAAAAGCTATTAAGTCTGCTAGATAGTCAGAAAAAGCTCTTGGGTTGATTTTATTTTTATTATAAAATTTACTTATAACTTTTATTCAATTTTTTAAATAAAAATCAAATATAATAATTATTTTTTAATTATTATTCAAAAATTATATCTTTTCAACCTAATATATCCTTAATATACATACGTCCTTCCTTTCTATCACATGAGGAAAGCTATTGAAATGTTTTTAGATTTTGGAAATACACAACTTGGTTGAAAAGATATTTACATTCAATTTCTATTTTTAATATTTATTTTCAATTTTATAATAAAAATTGAAAAATAATTTATAATTTATAATTTTTATTTTAAAAATTGAAAAATAATTTTTATTCTAAAAATTATAATCGTTACAGTCCCTGATAAAAATTGAAAAAATAAAAAATCACTTAAAGAAAAATGTTTAGAATTGTATACAAGTAAAAATAATTTTGAATATTTTGAGTAGTTTTTTTTTTAACTTTAAAAAGAGCTAGAATTTCCGCTAGTTCACAATTTTTCTCGCGATTGACATGCGAAAAACTCCAGATCTGGCGGGAAAATAGCCCTATCCTCCTCTCCCTACTCACCTATCTCTCTCTCTCACACACTCTCGCTATCTCTTTTTATTTGCGCCTCTTTCAGTCTCTTTTTGTATCTCAACTCCATTGTAATCCTCGACAGACGCTGTTTTCCCCGCTTTCCCTTCCCTTTCCCCCTATCTACCCAAAAAGCCGCAGCGCCCCAAACTTCAAAATGGCTGCCATGGCACGGCGGAATGTCCCCGCCAGTTACCTCATTCCCTCATCCCCTCATGACCCTCGATCCCCTCTCTCTCTCTCGTAGCTCGTTTCATGTTGTTGGCCTTGCCAAAGATGTCCGTAGCATTTTGTGGTTCTGTAAGCGGCTTTCGCTTCGCATTTTGTTTGCGTTCCTCATCGGTCACGCCCCCTTCCCAACCCCCTTCGGCTACTTGCCTCCGCTTGTGGCAGCGTTGTTGGCGTTGCCACCTGCTGCGCTGTCTACATGTGTTGCGTTGCAAGCATAATTAAAGAACTCACTTGCAGATTACGTGGTTTTATAGGTTTTAACCTGCTCCCGGTAACCCTATACATCTCACCCCTCTCTACTACACTCTTCCCTACTCACTTTCTCCCTCTTTCTCTCTCCGCCCCTCTCTGTATCTCTTTGCACCTTGAATTTGGCAGACAGGATATGTTTTCTTCCTACATGCTGTGCTTCATCTTCAACTCAATGTTGTGGTAGTTGTTGTTATCTTATTATACCCACTACTTGTGGAGTGAAAGGGTATATTATTTCATTGATATCTATGTTACAAGAAGAAGAAGACGTGACAGATTCTACAAATTATTCATGTATTATCAATAATTGTTTTATAAAATCGACGAAAAATTAAAACCATACAAATATTTGTTGTATTGAAATGAACCAAACCAGCGGGTATATAAACCGGTTCGCGAACCTAAATTTAGGTTATGGTGCGAGCCAACAAATTGAACTTTCACCATCATTTTGGTTAAAATAATAGATACAAAAATATCTAATAATAATAATATTAATAATTAATAACCGTCTGTATACTTTGATCTCAAAAACTCAAAGAGCTAGAGGCACCGAATTTGAAGTACAGTCTGAAACACAGTATAAATACCATGCTTATATAGTTTATCTCATTATTATTTAGTTTTAAGTTTGCCTTTTATCCCCTGCAATTCTTTAAACACCAATATTCCAGACACTAAAAGAGCTAGAGACTTCAAATTCGGCGGACTAACGCTTATTATGCCCATAAACTTCAAAGAGCTTTCAAAATATCTTCCAAATATTTTCAGAATATTGTCACGAATTCTACAGTTCCCGAAAAGTAGGAAAATCTCCATCACACTCACCGTTTTTAAGATAGAACGTATTTTTTTGGGGTGATCGTTTCCTTTTTTTATTCTGAATCATTTTATACAATTTTAAAAATATCGGGTGAATATAACGCTAGTTATGTCTGTTTTATGTTTTGAGGCAAAGCGCCTAAATATATGGAGTAATTTTGATACTGTTGGAGTTTAAAATTCAAAGATACAATTAATATATATTTACGTAGAGTTACGGGTATCTTAAAGTCGTAGACTCGACTAATTCCCTATCTCCTCGCTCTCTCTCTCTTCGCTCTCCCTTCCACTATTCTATGCATTTTCACTGCATTCACTTTGCTTACTCAAAGGATTACCGTAAACGTTTCATGTAGCAAATTTTCAACGTCAATGACGCTAATGTACAGCTAATGATTGCCGAGGGAAAGTGTGGGGGGAAGAGAGATAGAGAAAGAGAATGTGAGGGAGAGGAAGAGGAAAAGAGAGGCAGGAGCTACCAACAACTTGTCCTGCAACATGTCAAAGCTGTGGCAAACAACTTTTGCAGCTAGCACATACAAAAGATAACTGCAGATGGAGTGAAAGAGATAGCGAGAGGGAGAGAAAGAAAGAGAGAGAGAGAATATGTGTATAGCGAAGAAAGGTTAGCAAAGTCAGTTACAATCATAAAAGGAAGTCACTGTAAGCTGTTTATAATCAGATCACTTGGAATATTTACACATATCTATAATCTTTGTATTTTGAGAAAAACTATCGATACTATCGATTTCAAAGAGTACTCAATTTAATTGTGCCGAGTGATAGATTTCTTTGGGAAAATGGGTTTTTATTCTCTTATTTTATCACTAATATTTGAATATCTTAAATTAAATTTGAAATATCAACTTTTAAAATACTTGTAAGAATTCTACTGTCTAATCTCAGTTATCGATAAGTGAAATTATCTATTTAATTGTGCCTAGTGACTGATTTGTTTGGAAAATCTGTTTGCACTCTCTTATTTGATTACTAATCTTTGAATATTCCAAATGAAATTTGAAATATCAACTTGTAAGAATAATATCGATAGTGCTGTCTGATCTCAGTTATCGATAAGTGAAATTATCTATTTATTTGTCTCTAGTGATTGACTTATTTGGGGAAATGGGTTTGCATTCATTCATTTTATCACTTATCATAAATAACCTATCTTTAATATCCCAAAAGAAATTTGAAATATCAGCTTGTAAAATTACTATCGATAGTAGTGTCTGATTCAATTATCGATAAGCGAAAACTGCATTTATTTATTCGTCTCTATTGATGGATTTTTTTGGAAAATGGGATTGCATTCTTTTATTCTTTTAATTTCCTAAAAGAAATTTGAAATATCATTTTCTTAAAATAATATCGATAGTGCTGTCCGATCTCAGTTATCGATAAGCGAAATGATCGGGGGAGCTACGCTGTGAATATATAAAAAAGTTACTTGTCAAGAGATTTAAAGTCCCAGAAAGAATCATTGCCAAATGTCACCTATGAAGAATCGATAGAAAAAAAGAAATAAAAAAATTGGTTCTCAAATCTCTCTTATCCAAAAATACTCCAAATTTAATAAATATCCCCCAAAAATATCAGCTGCAGTTCAAGGGAACTGTCTGCCTTCGGAACTTGTTCATTAGGTTCCATGTCAGGTGACATTTGAATGACCCATCGAGTTGCAAAATGGAGAAGCTGCCACAACTGTCAGTCTGTCAAGTTCCAGGTGCCACAAGCTGTAGGTGTTGCATGCAACCCAAAACGTGCACCTTCCACCAACTTGGGGACAACATTTTGGGACCAAATGCGTGGGCGAAAGTGGGCGTGGCAAGCGAAACGTGTAAACGACAGCCTAAGACGTCGATTGACAGCGATGCTAAAACTTAGCACACACAGCTGCCCATTTTGACCAGGCCGAAAAGGGAAGAGGGAGTGGGGAAACAAGGAGAAAGGGAGGAGAAATGGTAGAAATGGGATATAGGGATATATAAGGGAAGGAAGAGAGAACTGGATGAGTTCTTGCAGTGTCGTTGACAGTCGTCATGTGCAGCTACTTAGATGGACATAAAATTATGATTACAGCAAATACCACATGTCACAGCTTCAACACAGTCCAGGAGGCAGCAAGGGAAGCAAGAGAGAGTACAAAGAAGAGGAGGAACGGGAGCAGAAGAGGATGTGGTTAGCAGGATATAGGCGAAACTCACATCCGAACCACATGCAGTCAATAACCGAGCCTCAGACTAACGACCATTGCCATGGATTACACTAAAAAGTAGGGAATACAAAAAGAAGACGCTGCTAAACGGAGAACAGTTAAAGTGTGACTCACTCAAAGATACCCTGTAAAAAGAAAAAAATTTACAATTAAAGAAAATTTAGCAAATATCCGCAATAGAAATTTATAGTTGAGACTATAAAAAACTTATGAGAAATTAACATAAAAAATTTATGGTAAAATAAAAATGAATTATTAAATTGTGGAAGTTTTCTTAAAACTTGTTAATCCCAAGTAAAAGAGTAAAAATACAAAATTCTTTTAAACTCTTAATTTTCAACTCTTAAAATAAAAATTAAATAATTAAATTTAAATTTTTATTTCAAATTCATATCTTTTCAACCTAAAATATCCTTAATATGATATTTAATATTTGATTTTAGAAATACACT
This sequence comes from Drosophila kuntzei, assembly GCA_035042165.1. Taxonomy (NCBI): domain Eukaryota; kingdom Metazoa; phylum Arthropoda; class Insecta; order Diptera; family Drosophilidae; genus Drosophila; species Drosophila kuntzei. The sequence continues at coordinate 1,026,843 of JAWNLU010001329.1, read as the reverse complement.
TCATGGTTGAAAAGATATTGACATTCAATGTTTATTTTCAATTTTTATACTAAAAATTGAAAAATAATTTTTATTTTCTAATTTTTATTTTAAAAATTGAAGAATAATTTTTATTTTAAAAATAATAATTGTTACGGTCCCTGATTAGCTCCGAACTTTTAAGACGAGTTTTCCAACATTTGTTTCAGTGGAAAGTAGTAAATTTTTTTTTTTAATTTATACACATATTTAGTTTAATATTTAAAATAATAATAAAGATAATAACATTTAACTAAATGACTGTCTAAAAGCGTTTGTATACCATCAAACTCATAAAGATGAAATTTGAAGAATCAATCGTTGATTTTGAAAAATCCACACCAAATATTGGAATATTTATTTTATTTTTTAAGATATTATCTTTTTTTTTTAAGTGAATGAAATAGATTTATATGAAGGGAAGAGAAGATATTTTTAAGATTTCTTGTTTTAATAAGACAATGTTTAAACTAATTAATATTTTCTGCTCTCACATGTAATTTCAAATTTTAAATTTGAGTCGACACAATATTTTATTTGTAGGGATTAAATCGTATTATTACAATATATGTACTCCCTCTACAGGGTATCATAAAAGTAAAGAGGAGGAGTGAAACTTGAAAAGTAAGACAATGTTTAAACTAATTAATATTTTAAATGCTTTAAATTTTTAATTATGAGTCGACACAATAAATTATTTTTAGAGACTGGCGCCTTAATAATACAATATACTCCTTCTACAGGGTATCATAAAAGTAAAGAGGAAGAGTGAAACTGGCATTCCCGAAAACGAATCCCAAAGTAATTCATTACAATAAGCTCACGAATGTGCCATAAAAATCGCGTGATTCGCCAGAGAAATAGAGACATAGTCCACAATTTGAGGAGGAAAAACAGGAAGAGGGAAAACATAAAATGGAGGGGTGGTATGGGGGGGGGGGGGCGAATCATCTGCGATGGAAAGTGATGTCGTTGCTGTCGCTGGCATTTGAAATTGCCGCAAGACGAGGTCATGATAGTGGTAGAGTAGAGTAGAGTAGAGTAGAGTAGAGTAGAGTGTTCAAAACCAAGTTAATACACTCTCCAGACAAGTATCCAACTGTATTCTATTTATATATATGTATATATACATATATCGTATGTATGCCTTTCGCTTTTCCTCTTTTCCCTTCCCCTTCCCTATCTCAGTTTTTCTTCTCTTTCAATCGCTGGTTTGATTGAAAGCCTTGCCTCGAAGCATGAAATTGGCAATTGGAATCGTTTTAGCTGTAAACTTTCGTGCCTTCTACAAATTCCCCTACTGCAATTGTTATTGGGGGGAAAAAGTCTGTTCGGGGTGGAAAGCAAGGACTTGGGGGTAACCATATATGGCCTAACTCTGGCATTAATAAGACATTTCTGTGGATTAACTGATTTTGGGACATGATTTCCACGCTGTCATATATTGTTGCCGCTTTTTATGTTTATGTGTTTTCGAACTGAAATGGATCAGCGTGTTCAACGCTTCAATTGACAGGCGCTGTCAACCTGCATTCAACCGTATACAATTTCATTTCAATTTACATTCATTGAGTTATCATATTTTCTATTAATATTTTAATATTTGAGCTGCAAGAAAAACTGTTTCTGCTTTCAATTAGCTAATTTAATAGTTAAATTTGCTTTTCAATAATCCAACAATTGATTTGACAATATTTATTTAATAAATTTCATTTAATTCAACTACTTTCTATACAGATTTTTATTTATTGTAACGTCAACTAGCAGTTGTCAAAAAACTTTTAAAAATTAAAATAATATTGCAAATTACAATTTTTAATAAGCAGTTAAATAAAGTATTAAAAACTGAAAGAAAATAAATATTTTAATTTAAATGATCCAACATTTGTAGCTAGGATTGGGAAAAACTCAGAAAAACTCCAATTAGATCAATAAGTATTAGTATTGGTAGATGTATTAGTGTTAGTAGTATTATTAGTATGATACATTTCTATGCATATTTATTCCCAAATTTATTACTTAATGAACTAAAATTATAATTTATAAAAAGTGATTGAAATTACAATTTAATGATTTACTTTCAATTTGGTTGGGATGAATTTTCTTGACAATATTTAATTTATTTTTGAAATAATTCAATTCTTAAAAATTTAGATTTAGATATTCAGCTTAATTTCGATTTTCAGTTTAAACAAATTATTAAATAACTCTATTTTGTAAATTTATTTAATTTAGATTTTCAGTTTAAACAATTTTTGTTTTTGATTAAATTGTTGTTCAATTTCACGATTTAATTTCAATTTGGTTGCAATAAATTTACCTGACAATATTTAATTTATTTTTAAATAATTCTATTTTAAAAATTTATTTAATTTAGATTTTCAGTTTGAACAAATTACCTTTCAATTTCCTTAGGTGTTTTGTTCTTATATTAAATTGTTGTTCAATTTCACGATTTAATTTCAATTTGGTTGCAATAAATTTACCTGACAATATTTAATTTATTTTTTAAATAATTCTATTTTAAAAATATATTTAATTTAGGTATTCAGCTTAAACTAATGTGACTGGCCTTTCAATTTCCGTAGGTGTTTTGTTTTTGCATTAAATTGTTGTTCAATTTCACGATTTAATTTCAATTTGGTTGCAATAAATTTACCTGACAATATTTAATTAATTTTTTAAGTAACTCTATTTTGTAAATCTATTTAATTTAGATTTTTAGTTTAAAGAAATGATCTTTCAATTTCAATAGGTGCTTTGTTTCAATTGTTGCGAGTTGAATTGATTTATGTTTTGTTTGATTCGATTTTTTTGTTGTCTACATCTTTTTTTTTAGCACGCCCCCGTAATGTTGAAAATAGGTAAGGTATATAAGTATACGGTTGAATATCATTGGCAGCTCGTTAACTATTGAAAGTTGATGTTGAAGTTGAAGCTGAAGCTGTGACTTTTTCATGTTGTTGTTGTTGTTGTTATTGTTGTTGTTGTTGTTAAAGAAAGATGCACGCTGACAGCTGAAGATGTATGATGGAAATTAATAAAACAAGCGTAAACACTTAAAAGGCGCTCCTCCGCTGACTCAATCGATTGAATCAACCCTCGCTGCCTGCCTTCCCCTCTCCACACTCTCTTCCAGTAACCCTGGAGTGTGTCTACCTTTTCAATCCGTTGACTGAATGACTGACACTGCCTATATAAGACAGACAGAGACAGGGAGAGCGCAAAAGTAATTGAAAACAATCATTAAGAACAGCAAAAAAAAAATAATACTTAGGAACAGCTCAGCGTCTATCTCACTCTCACTCCACCTCTCGCTCACTCTTGATGTGTATCACTTAATTATAACTGTACACACATCTCTACACTGAGAGAAAAAAGCCGTACTGAAATTAAATTGGAATGAAATCAAATGAAGTATTGTCGATAATTAAAAATAATACTTGATTTAACTAGGAATTATTTCAAATGAGCATTAAAATTCTATGATCATGATGTACTAACAATCTTGATATAGAAACAAGAAATCTTGTATTAAGTAAAACTCTAAAATTCATAGAAATGAGTAATCAAATTCTTTATATAATTTAATACTCAAGTTCGACTCACAGATCAAGTATGCAAAATCTTTAATTTTGATATCTATATCTTATCTTATATCTAGGAGCAATTCGAGGAACCTAGAGAGCTTTAGACTTTATTTAACAGAATAATTTCTGTAGTTAGTTTTCACTTAATTTCACACTAACTGCAAGTTTTTTTACATCCACGCTTATGATTTTGATAATTTTATTAGGTAGCGTGAGGTGTTCTACTTATTTCAAGAATATCTTATACATACAATTCAAGTTTATCAGATTTTAAATTAAGTCTGCCATACGCTTAAATCAAGTATCATGTTCATATTTTAAATTGATTTTGTACTCAGCACCAGAATTGAAAGGACTTGGATCAAATTTAATTTTAATTAAATCAAGTACGTTTTAAAGCTAATTTAAATTTGAAAATACTAAAATACTTAAATTTCGTACTTGAAATAAGCTCGTAATACTCTTATTTAGTAATTTAAATCTTAGTGGAAAATCAAGTTTGAAAGGTGTAATTTTCCGAACGAATTACTTGATTTTTTCCCACTGTGTAGTTTACACTGCGACTCTGCGGGATATTCAACTGCACAGTTGACCGTTTGCTTTTTCACTTCATTAAAGGAGTTGCTCCAACAACAACAACAGCAACAACAACAACAATAGTTGTTCAACCAACAAGAACAACAACATTGAATAGACGTCCAACTGAGTCTCTTGGGTCTTGAGTTCGAACTTCTCTTTGGACCTTTCCACATTATTTATTTCTTTATTAATTATTGTTTTGCCCAAGCTTTGTGCTCTTTCAACTTGCTGTTTCAATTTCAATCTGATTTGCATATTTCTTGCGTTCTTTGATTGCCACTCGGCACTCACATTTGTATTCGCAATTAGCTCAAGTTTTTCTTTTTCCCTCCCATCTCTCTCTCTCTTTGGGCATATTCTCAATTTCGCGTAATTATCTTCAATTGTTTAATCGCCCACTGATTTGGCTTAATTACAGCCAAATTAGCCGCCAGCAATTGAAATTGAATTTGCAACACAGTTCAACACAGTTGAACGTTGTAAGTATTTATGGGAAAATTCCATCGTGGGTTCAACTTGCCATTTTCAATTGAACTCTATCGATTTTTAATTGCTGCTCAAATTGATGGCGAATTGAAAAGAGCTGAAATGAAATGCATATCAAAATAATACTGCAAAATATGCTTTAAAAATACTTGCGTATTGAAAACTACATTGCATGAATATGCAAATTTACAAGAAATTAGACTATTTCCTATTAAATTTTGAATCTTTATGACAGCAAAATTGATCACAAGTTGAAGCAAAACTGAATTGAAGTAGAAAAATTAGTTCATTTGATATTAATAATTAAATTAATAGACTGAAATTGAAAATAGTTGGATAGATTAAACGATTTTTATTCATTCTCTTAAAAATTACATTATTATTTATAATCCATATTGAAAGGAAATTTCAATTGAAATTAAAAAGCAGGGAAAAGTTGTTTCTATTAAAACTGAAAAGCATTGTGAATTATTTTTAACATAATTATACACTATATCAAATTTTTATTTTTAAATCTTAAATGTAACTTTAAACAGACAGAGATAAAAAGCATTAAAAGTATTTAAGAAATTGAAAGAGAATCAAATTGATTTTTCAATTAAAAGTTAAAAAATAAAAAAATTTGTAAAGTGTTTTTTGCAACTAAAGAAAAATTATTAACACTTAACTTTATCATTAAATAAAAATACTTATAACTTTACTAGAAAAATATTATTTATAAAGTATTTTCGATTGCAAGTGAGCATTATTTTTATTACAAAAAATTTTATTTTATTTTGAGTATTGTTTTTGAATAAAAAATGAAAAGGAGTGAAGTTTATTTTTAACAACATTTTGAACATTATTAGTTGTGAAGAAAACTATTAAAAAGTTCCTAAAAAAATTGAGTAGCAATTTCATGTTTATTGAATGTGATCTTGAGATATTCATGGCATAGTTTCAATTAATTAAAGTATGTAATATAATATATCCCTTTTTTTAAAAATAGTTAAACTCAGTGAAAATTATTTTTCTCTTTTTAAACTCGCTTTTTAAGAACCATATACAGGAATAGTAAAATAGGAATAAAATGAAAATCCAAAAAATAAATATTATATATTTTTTGATTTAGTCAAAACAGTTACTTGACATACTGTATATATGCATATTTCATATATATGTATGTATGTAAGTTCTTTGTTGCCTGTTTACATATGTTTGTATGCAGACATACATACACATACATACATATGTACATATTCTGATATGCACATAAATCATATTATAGTATCATATCATTTTACCAAAAAACAAATGTTAACAACAACGGCAACAACAACAACAACAACAAGAACAACAACAATGCGGGCCCACGCAGCAGAGATCGGAGAAGAAGTAGAGAAAGAAGGAGACGCGAAAGAATTACAGTTTCAGCGCTCGGACCAAAGATCTCAACAGACCTCAAGTGGCGCTGAGAGCCGGCGCTCAAGTGTGCACACACACACACACACACACACACACACACACATGCATACAGAGCCAAACAAATGATGAGAGCACATTTGAAAGAGAGTGGGAGTGAACGATACACTCAAAAAAATATATCATCCTAAAATTAGGTACATTCGTAATTGAATTTATCCCATAAAAAAAACTTCTACACGAGGTAAAAGTCTAGTGACGAAAGCGTATTCAAGCCCCAAAATTTTATGATATTCAATTTTGTGACGAAATATAAAAAATTTAGCAATCTTGACCTGATCGGACAGTCGTAGCACATTATTCATTCTTCGTTTATATATTGCAAGTCGCCTTTTGCACACTTCGTGCTTCTTTCGTCACTAGCGCAGTGATAAGGTTTTGTTAATAAAACTTTACGATTCTTAAATTAAGTATGAATCGATCTTAAATTGACTGACAGCTATCTGAAATAATCGTCCGGTTTTTACTAAACTTAATTATTCAACACTGACGAGCAAAACTGTAACACGAGTTCAATATTCTCACTTTAACGGTCTGTATCTTTTCTTCTGCTAAAGATCTTGATCTTGTTTTGTTTTATTTTACTATGATTTTTGAAAATTTGAAGCCATTTGATAAGCCAGAAGAAATATGCCGCAGCAAAATGTAAAATAAAAACTATAAAACTAAAACTCAACTCAATTTAAAATGTTAAAAAAAAATTTGTGGTTCCTTTACAAGGATATACAATAATATTGGTAATAATTTTAACACAGAAAGAGTATATGATTTTTATTTTGAGCGAAAAATATAATCATTATTTTAGAGTTTTATTTTTTAGTTGAAAAATAATGATTATGGTCAAAGTTTTATAAAAATACTCAAAAATGATGATTATTGTTGAACAAAAACGTAAAAATTGAAATATAATCATTGACAAGTAATTTTTATAATATAACTTATAGTGATTAGGGTCCTTGCCTAAAAATTAGAATGTTTTGTACTAGAATCAAGTACATTTTGGGATTAGATCTAGAATTTTGTGTACTTAAACTAGCATGTTTCGAGCTTTTACAGACTTAAATTAATCCAAAAACGTACTTTAATTAATCCACAAAAATCTCATTTGGGGATTTTCGGAAAACGAACTTAAAATAAAATAAAAATATGTTTTCTCTGTTTTGGAAATTCTTAGCGTTTGAAATGTTGATTGTTTTTCTGAGTGTAGTAAGGGTGCTGCAACGAGAGAGAGTGAGAGAGCAGGAGTCCATCGCTCATGTGAAATTCATAAATTCACGCCGCAGACGACAACGACGACGACGACGACGGCGACGGCGCAATTAATCTGCTTTTGCCTGCTGGCTGCGCAGTCGCCGTTGCCGTCGCCTTTTTGCGCCAGCGCGCAGCTGTTGACAACTGCGCTGTCGCCGCCCGCTGCGCCCGTTGATTGACCTTATTATTATTTTGTGCGTGTCTGTGTGTGTGTGTGAGAAATGTGACCAAAATGTGTTGTAACTGTTATCGATGACGAGTTCGGCCAACTGCAGTTTGGCACTCTCGATTAGAGATGGACACGTGCCTTTTGCGGGCTTCGTGTTCCATGAGCCTCATCAAAAAAATCAAATATAATTTTTTAAATAAAAATTACAAAATACAAATTATTTTTCAATTTTTATTATAAACATTGAAAAAAAATATTAAAAATTGAAATTGAATGTGACATATTTTTTTCAACCCAGTAGTGTGTATTTCCAAAATCTGTTTTTAGATTTTAGAACTACACTACTTGGTTGAAAAAATATTCACATTCAATTTTAATTTAAAATATTTATTTTCAATGTTCATGACCTCTCATGTGATAGAAAGGCAGGACGTATATTAAAAATATTTTAGGTTGAAAATATACGATTTTTTAATAAAAATTTAAATTTAATTATTATTTTTGATATTTATTTTAAAAATTGAAAAATAAGAGTTAAAAGTAAAAATAGTAAAATAAGTCTTTTTTTGCGATCCTACAAAAAATCGACCGGTTTGAAAATCACAAACGTGTTCTTTCTGTATGTATGATACTTTTTCTTAAAGATCGAAATAAATATAGTTGGGGCTGCGATATTTACATAAAAAATACATTAAAAATGTATTAAGTTTCTTTTAGAATGGTTGTCAATATTTTGTTTTTAATTAGCGTAATTTAGGGCACAAAATGGGGCTCAAAAATTGCGGGAAAAAAATAATAGCACCATTTTAACTTTATTCGCATAATTGCTTAGAAAAAAACACTTAATTAATAGATTTGACTTTTATTTTATTATGAGTAAATAAAAAGTCATTATTTTACTCAGTATCACTAAATTTAAAGTTCTGTTAGATTTACTTAAAATAAATTAGATTTACTTAAAAAAAGTAAAAAAAAATTTAAAAATTTAAAAATAATTTACTTTTATATTTTTTATATATACAATAATATTTTCGGGCCGGACTTTTTGAAAATTTGACCGGGCTTAATAATTGATTTCGAGACCTCTAAAAGGAGGCACGTGTCCATCTCTATTTTTAATCATTCGCTCAACAGGAGGATGCGAAGAGATGGAAAGAGATGGTGATCGAAAGAGTGGATGGGGATGGGTGGGGAGGGTAGGGGAGGGGAAGCTGCGCTTAAGATGAGGTGTCAAATTACGAGGTCTTGAGTTGGATTCTCTTGCGAAAGTCGTTGCACTCGACGTCGCGTCGCCGTCGACGTCGACGTCTTTTGGGCTTATGACTCTCATTTATAACACATGAATTGCTCAATTAATCTTGATAAGAAGCGGCGACTGCGAAACTAGAGATGGCACTTCTCAAGCGATAGCATTGAAAAGTTAAAGAATGTGATGCTAAGAGAATTTGCATAACAAATAACATAAAAAATTCTTATTATTTATAATTTAGAGATGACACTTCTCAAGCGATAGTATTGCAAAGCGATACAGGGTCATGTTAGAGTGTATAACAATTAAAAAAAATAATAATAATAATACAATAAAAAAAATTATTTTTACTTATAGTTTTATATAACACAAAAAATTTGTATACAATTTTTCATTGCACTATCAATAAATTTTATAGCATTTGTCGGTAATTTGTATAAAAATTTTCATTGATTTTATGAACAATCAATAAATTTTATAGCGTTAATTTGAATAAATTGTTACTATTGTAATTTATTAATGACACTTAGAGACGACACTTAATAAGTAATTGTATTGAGCCAATTAATTTAATAATTTAAGAGTTAATTTTAATTTATTTTCAATTTGAAGAAAATACAAAACTGTTATAAATTATCGAGAAAAGTGTGTGAAAATCGATATGTTTATTGAATTACTCGATCAGTTGGGGCAGTTTTCACATAGATACAACTATGACTTTAATCTAATGAAATTCACAACATTGTTCAAATCAAATTAAAAGGAGCAACATTCACAATTATAGGTAAAAATTCAATATTATCGATAATTCATTAACTGTTATACATAATTATAAGCTCAGCAAGTTAGAGTATTTGGCAAATTTATTGAGCTTCATTATTAATAAAAACACACACTTGTAATTATCGATAATCAACCATATCTATCGATAAATTCAACTACTACACTCAAACAGGATCTGTTATACACTGCTATAACCTCAACAAGTTGTTTCCGAATTCGCCAATTTAGTCAATTTCGCAAACCCAAAACTGATGCTCTACAATGCGTAGAAGAGTTTCGCTCTTCAATGTTACCATAAACTGTTCTACGCTGTTGCAACAATGCTCTTGCGCTCTTACGCTCTTAAAGGCTATGCTTAAGAGAGTGCAGTTAACAGTTGATGCTGCTGTTGTTACATAAAAATGTTGTCTTTATTTTTATTGGCAAAGCCATAAACAAATATGCTGCAAAACATTTGCACAAATTATGCAACATAAACTCGTAATGCAATAAAATATAATAAAGTATAAATATAAATTACAAAATGATTAACAAAACATGTTAATAATAATAAAAAACAGAATCTAGAGATAGATCATTTTTATTTTACAAAATTTGTACTTAAAACTAATAAAAAGATTTAGAAACTTTTAATTGTGTGCCAATTTCAGGCACATTCAATGCATTAGATAAACTTTTGTTATTTAATTAAACGCAATTAATTAAGCCAAACTGTTATACGCACATAATTCGACGCAGTAAACAACATGAAACAGCTGTTTAGCACAGCGGCAGAATCGCAACAACAGAAACCTGTGGCGGCTAACAGGAGTGCGCTGTCCTGTAAACGCTCAGTGCGTATAACAGTCACGTGGCCTAACATAAGAGAGGCGCTTACTCTCTCAGTGGAGCGCGAGAGAGAGCGCAGGTTAATGTAAAATCAACACTGTTAAGTAACAGACGCATTTATTGTAAATAATGTTAATGCCAATGTAACTGAAATAAAGTGCATAAACAATTAAAGAATAACAAAATAAAATATATACTTAAATTAACTTTAAATGAGGTTTAAATAAGAAAATGCGAAATTATTTAAAAAGCATATAAATTGAGAATTGTAGTTTTTGGTTCTATTTAAATACGAGCAAATTAAACTTGCATTATGTTAATAAAGATGGAAAATTATAATTAAAGTTTTTGAATGAAAGATTAATTAATATTTATTAAAAACAACTGCAAATGCTTGCATTTAATAATATATAAATATGTGCAGTAATTTTAAAATTTAATAACTGTTAATTACTAGTGAAAATTGGTTTATTTGAATTAAAAATTTAATCATTTTTCAGTCATACATTTTTTAAGTTGATAAATATTAAAAAAAAAAAAATAATATATAAATTCATTAATGTATAAATATGTGCAGTAATTTTAAAATTTAAAAGCCATAAATTACAAGTGCTAAATTGACTTATATGAATTTAAAATTTAATTTTCTTGTCAGTCATACATTTATTAAGTTAATTGCAGTATTTGTATTAATTGAATTATATTTAATAATTAATAATTGAATTTATTTTGCACTTGCTGGCAATTGATTTGCCTAGTGTCAGTTAACAGAGCTGACCGCAGTTAACAGCAGCATCAATGTAATCAAGTTAATCGCTTACAGAGGCTGTGAGAGCCACCCGCATGTGTTTTACATCTTGTGCGAGAGAGAGAGAGATGGCAAGCAAAAGAGAGCGCATTTTATCCTCAGCATGCACATTTGCTTGCATTGCTTTCTCGCTCGCTCCCACTCTTTGTACTCTCTGTGTCAGGAGCGCGCGCTGCTCTCTTCATGCAAGACAACAACAGAGAGACAGATGGACAGACAGACAAACAGACAGCAGGCAACGACAACGATGGCAGCAGCATAGGCAAGCAGAGGCAGCACGCGACGCGTTTAGTTCTGTTCGAATCGTTGAAGCGTTTGGACGCGTTATCGGTGCGTGTTGATAAAACGTGTGTCGAACGTCGAGCGTCGCATTTAAATCGTCATAAACAGCGCGTGTGCGTGTGTGTTGAGTCTGTATGTATGTGTGTGTGTCTGTGTGTGTGTGTGTGTTTGTTTGTATGTGTGACGCGCTTACAGCAGCCCAACAACAACAACAACAACAACAGCCGCCGCACATAAATATTATTATTATTATAATTATTATTGTAATTATTTTGATTGCATTTTCTTTTCTACAATATTCGTTCTTTTTTTTGCCATACTTTTTTTTCAAGTGCAACAAAGTAAACAACAACATCAACAACAACAAAAGCTCAAATGACTTGCAAATTGATTCTAAAATACATAAATAAATAAATAAATAGAAGAAAGCGAAAAAGCGAAAATCAAGTAAAATATTTAAATTTGAGCAAAATATTTGGTGAAAAGTGCCGCAAAAAAGTGTAACGGTTAAACAAAGCGAAGAAGGAGCATAAATAAACAACAACAACAACGACAACAACAATTATTGGATATTCTATTGCTGCTGCCAACAACAACAACAACAACAACTTGGAGAACAACAACAAACGCCGCCAATCATTTTTTTTTTGCAAGTGCAGCAGCAGCGCCGCTTTGGCGGCGGCAGCGACTGCGACAGCGACTGCGGCAGCGACAGCGACAAACGAAAACCACAAAAGAAAAGCAACAAATGTAGGTCAAACTATATATTATACTTTTATCTATATTACACAGTTACAATCTACATATCTCAACTCAAAATGCGACCAAATCCATCTTTATTCTCGTGTCCTTTTTACGCTTTTCGTTCCTTACGGTTCTAACCAGCTGTTCCGTTATTATTATCATTAACTGCACATCGAAAAAAATAATAACAAAAAGAATAAAATAACACTGTACGACAAAAGAAAACATTTGTTGTCAAATGAATTTTTTGTGTGTTTTAATAACATTTCAATTGGTTGAACATTTTCACTGGGAAATGTGAAAATTCCAGTTGCCAATTGACATATCAAAAAGTGCGAAGAGTTTGGAAAATACAATTTATCAAAGCATAGTTAGTCAAATAATTGTTTTGACAAAGTAATAAATACACATACCTATTTTATTTGCAAGAGATAAATATAACATATTTTTTCTTATATTTATTTTTTCTTACTTATCAGATCCATTGAGTTTAACTTCACTTAAAATTACTTGACTTAGTCTAAGAATACTCTTAAATAAAATTTCTTGGTTTCAAAAGTATTCCATAACTAACTAGGAAATTTCTTTAGTAACTACCAATAAATAAATACACAAATTTTATTTGCAATAGAAAAAAATAACATATTTTTCCTTATGCTACTTTTTGCTTTTTAATATAAGTATTTATCAGATCCATTGAGTTGAACTTCACTTAAAATTACTTGACTTAGTCTAAGAATACTCTTAAATAAAATTACTTAGTTTTAAAAGTATTCCATAACTAACTAGGAAATTTCTTTAGTAACTACCAATAAATAAATACACAAATATTATTTGCAATAGAAAAAAATAACATATTTTTCCTTATGCTACTTTTTGCTTTTTAATATAATTATTTATCAGAACCATTAGGCTTTACTTTACTTAAAATTCAAGAAGTATTCCATAACTAACTAGGAAATTTCTTTAGTAACTTCCAAAAATATAAAACAGTGTATTTCTAATATCATACTTATTATTGTTGAGTCTTAAAAGTTTAGGAAAATTAGTGTAAATAAATATTGTTTGACGTGAAAATAAATAAGTATGTGAATAAAAGTAAATTAAATAAGTTGGTGAAAAAATACAAAAATATAATAAATAATACAAGAATAGAGAATAATAAGTTATAAAGTGTTGAAGTTGAGGAATATTGTGTTGAAATATGAAAAACAATTTGAGATAATCAATTTCAGAAAAGAAACAACTAAGTAAAGTTTTTAAAAAAAAAGAAAAATTATCAATAAATTATTTATTAAATGGTAGAGATAAAAAAGAGTTTAAGAAAAGAGTTTTAGAATTATTATAATATACGAAAGTATAAAGCAGATTTACGATATAATATATATTGGACACTAATAAATGGGAGAAAATACAGATATCCAATTTTGTATATTGAAAAACAACAAACTGAGACAAATATAGATTTTTAAAGACAATGCGAATCTATAGATACGATTACCGCAAATTCAGAAACAAGTTTTCTTAACTGGAAATATATAAATGATGTTGAGCAGAATAAAACATAAATTCAATTAAAACTGACAACAAATGCCATTAATTAAACAAAGTGCCAACAGTTCCAAAGTAATATTTAGTTGCTCAAGAGTTTTTGAAAGTGCGTCTCTCCCTCTCTTTTCCCCTAACTCCCAAACTTAATATATTACTCTTTCGGTTGAAATTATTGTACCATAATTTAGGGAACCGGCAGATGAGCTGACTGTCTGTCTAACTGACTGACTGACTGACTGCCTAGACAATTATGTTATTTGTTTATTTTTTTTACATTTTGTTTATTACCATTTTTTTTCTCGGCGCTTGTCAAAATCTGGTTCGTTGTCCGCCTCCAACTCTCAGGTCTTTTAGGCCGTCGGCAAATAAAGTGGCGTCTTCGCAGAAACTGAGAATTGAAATTGGAAATAAATCATTTAGCGAACATTTATTTGTATACAGACTAGACAATTGATTGGGTCAGCGAACCAGGAAGAACGTCTTCTAAGAAGCCTTAACTTTTGAAAGAATATTGAAGAGATTTAAAATAGATTTGAATTTAAACGAGAACGTTTTAGGAAGTGTTTATGAGCGAAAATTTAAAAATCCTGATGAAGATTTTGTATTGAATACAGTATTTTGATAAAGAAAGTTTAAAAATCCTCATTAAATGTCTATCAAAATATTCCTTAAAATGCAAAATGAAAAGAATTTAAAAGAATAACGTCTTCTAAGATGCCTAAACTTTTGAAATCATATTGAAGTATTTTGCAAAGTGATTTAAAAAAGATTTGAATTTAAGCGAGAATGTTTTTGGGAGTATTTTCAGCGAAAATTTAAAAATCCTGATGAAGATTTAGATTTGAATACAATATTTTGATAAAGAAAGTTTAAAAATCCTAAATGTCTATCAAAATATTACTTAAATTGCAAAATGAAATCTATTAATTAATTACGTAAATTTCAGAAGGAAAATCTTTTAGACAGCTCAATTAATTTTCCTTTATTTGGCTTAGGAATGCAAACTGAAAATTCTTAGTAATTGAAAACTTAAAGAAAATGTGTTTTATCTTAGCAAGGAAAACACTTTTAATTCATATTAAACAAAGTTTCCATTTGGGATGCTTTTCACAACGGGTCGTGGTAAATTTTGTGGAAACTGTCAAGCAAATTCGACTGTTGTAATAATATCAAAGACTTTTCCAACTGAGTAAATTTCACATGTGCTTGTTAAAACACAAAAGTGGAATTGGGTTTTGGAATGGAGAGCCAAAAGATGCCAAATATATAGAATACAAAATATCAGCTTAAAATCTAAAAGTTACATTTAAACATTTTCAGATCTAAAAGTATTTGCTTAATAAGTCGAAGACTATTTAATTTAAGAAGTTTTCTTAAAGTTAAAGAGACTAATCAAGACTTTTCCAATTCAGTAAATTTTTAACATTTCAACTATTAGGAAATGTTTTGATTAAACTTTCAAAGGTGGAATTAAAGTGAAGAAATTATAAAAAGTAAACTAAAGAATTACTTTTTGAATGAAAATAATTTTTAAACTATAAAAACAATTCGAAATTGATTTAATTCAATTTGAAATTAGATGTTTGAAATTACTTTTTGAATGAAAATAATAATTTTTAAACTCTAAAAACAACTCAAAATTGATTTAATTCATTTAAACAAGTAAAGAATTTTGCATATTTTAAGACTTAAATTTGTGCATACTTACTTTAAGCTCGATTTAAAAAAGTAAACCAAAGAATTAAATATTTGAAATTACTTTTTGAATGAAAATAATAATTTTTAAACTCTAAAAACAACTCGAAATTGATTTAATTCATTTAAACAAGTAAAGAATTTTGCATATTTTAAGACTTAAATGTGTGCATTTTTAATTTTAGCTCGATTTTAAAAAGTAAACCAAATAATTAAATGTTTGAAATTACTTTTTGAATGAAAATAATTTTTAGACTCTAAAAACAACTCGAAATTGATTTAATTCATTTAAACAAGTAAAGAATTTGAATATTTTAAGACTTAAATTTGTCCAAACTTAATTTAAGCTCGATTTGAACACTTTTTGTACTGATTTGAGAAGAGACTGAAAATCCACATGTTTTCGCACAATTGATGATTGATAATTATGTGAATATTCCCACAATTTTACGTATACGTACAAGATGAATTTCTAACCGAAATGAGCTCAAATTTCGCCCAGCTGTTCAAGTCTGTTTTGGCCAAAAAGAATCAAAGACGTCAGCTGCCCAACTGCCAAACTGATGAAATGCCCCAAAAGTATCTTACTTCAAGAGCATCATTATGAAGTTGATGATCATCATTAGCATTAACTTACGTTGCAAATGTGGCGCACAGCTGTCGTCAGTTGAAACGCCAAAAACAAAAGAACTGAAAGAAGATGAAAACAAGTGAAAGATACTTTTGTGTTCTGTTGTATCTGTATCTGTATCTGTATCTTATGGATGCAACGCAGAACAGCAGGCAGCGAATGCGCGTTTTGTACCTGTTACAACAATTTTACGGCTCAGAAAATGACGAAAATGTATGGCCAAGCGAAATGTATCTGTAACTGTGCAAATGTATCTACACTGATACAAAAAGTGTTCGAAAATCAAGATTTTGGTCTCAAACATAAAATTCTTAAATTTAGAAAACACATCTTGATTTTAAGAACATTTCAAATAAGAATAAGTTCTTAATTTAAGACCAAACAATCTTAAATTCTCAAACCAAAAATAGAAAAATAAGTCAGGTGTTTTAAACTTTAAACTTATTTTTTTTTATTTGATATTTATACTTTTTTTGGATTTATTTTTATAAATATTCCGATTATATGTTTTTTTCGGGTTTTGATCCCTCGGGTTTTGTTATCAAACTGAAGCGGCGACTCTAACCAGATCACCACGGTGTCATTATTGTCTTCATATTAAATATGACATATTTATATTTTCTTAACAATTTAAGATTTTTAATTCTTATATTAAGAACTGCGAATTTTTAGCTTAATAATCTTAGTTTTATTAATTTGGTCTTAAAATGTTATTTTTTTAAGAACAAAATATTTAAGATAAATGTTCTTGATTTTAGAAGTTGGTCATTTTTTTTGCAGTGTACAAAATGTGTGTGTGTATCTGCAACTGTGTAACGTTCAAGTGCGCAAATTAGTGCAACAAAAATGTCAAAGTGACTGACTGACTGTGTGTGTGTGTGTGTGTGTGTGCGTGTGTGTGTATCTGTGAGCTACACTTGCAAATTGTTATAGTTATAGATACAATACCAAAATAGCTGGATTTGGCCAAAAGCGCAGAGAGCGCTACACAGCAGCCACTTGAGATGATTTATGATGCCAGTCAGGCAACACAGAGTGAGATAGATAGATTGAAGAGGGAGAGAGAGACAGTCGCAAGTGCAGACAGGCAAAAATAACAAACCTAAAAAGGCTGCCATTGATAGCAGCAGTCAGCGCGCTTAACTCAGCCTCCGATTTTGAGTATCTCTCTGCCAGAAGCAGCAACAAACAGAGACAGCAAGAGAGCGAGAGAGAGAGAGCGATAGAGGGAGAGAGGGAGAGAGAGGTAGAGGAAGGTGTGAGACAGCAATGGGGCAGGTAGTAAGACCGTCAGGCAGCGAGGCAAAACCTTGAATTGAAAAATTCCAAAAAAAAAAACAAGACAACAACAACAACAACAACACGACAATGATGCGGCTAAAACGAAAATTTCAGTAAGAAAAACAGCAACAACAACAACAACAAAGAGTGGGGCCACAGGTAACACTACATTCACAACAATCTTTTGGCTACATCCTCAAGCTGAGCTCCATCTTCACCTCCATTTCCATCTTCACCTCCATTTCCATCTCCATCTCCAGGTTCAGTTTCAGTTTCAGTTCCAGGTTCAGGTCCAGGTCCATGTTCAGGTCCAACACCATCGTCGTCGTCATTACCGTCATGCCTTGTCATAGACAACATCGTTTATTTTCCAGCATCTCTCTCGCCTCTTGGCCAGTTTTTCCCATTTGGCACCTCTTCGCCTGCTGTGAATCAGCACAACTGTTACACTGAGAGAAAGAAACAAGCAGTACTCAAATTAAGTATGAATGCAATTGAATAAATTAATTTCGATACTTACAAATAATACTTGATTTAACTACGAATTGACTAAATACGATATGACCAAGTAGTAACCGTCTTGATATAAGAATAAAAAAACTTGAATCAAGTAAAAATCTAAAATTACTAGAAATGAGTACGCAAATTCATTATATAAATTTGAGACTCAAGTTCGACTTACAGATCAAGAATGTAAAATTTTAAATCAAGTAATTTAATTCTTACATCATTTTAGCGTTCGCTTGCTTCGAATTCCCAAATAGTTCTTGCTTTTCTGCTATGAGGGACACTGAGAATTTAAGACTTTATTTAACCGAATAATTTCTGTAGTCAGTGTTGATTTACTTTCTCACTAATTGATTTTTACACTCACTTATTTCAAGAATATCTTACATATACAATTCAAGTTGATACGATTTTAAATTAAGTCTGCCATAGGCTTAAATCAAGTATCATGTTCATATTTTAAATTGATTTTGTACTCAGTACCAGAATTAAAAGGACATGGATCAAGTTCAATTGCACTTAAATCAAGTACGTTTTAAAGTTAATTTTAGTCTGAAAATACTTAAATATCGTACTTGAAATAAGCTCGAAATACTCTACTTTAGTAATTTCAATCTTAGTGAGAAATTAAGTCTCAAATGTGGCATTTTCTGAGCGAAATACTTGATTTTTTCGCACTGTGTAGCATCCACACTACCCGCACTCCTCACTCCTCCATCACCTGTCCCTTACTTTTTGTTCTTTCCCCCCCCTCTAAATTGCAAAAACACTCGACTGATTTCGCTTGCTGTTCGTTATTGTTGTTGATTTTGTGTTTGCGTTTGGGCCTTGAAGTAGCTCAAGCTGGCCAACATCTTCTTTTTTCAACATTTTCATTTTTCTCCTCATCTTCAGTATCTGTTTCTCCTTCTTCTTTGTGTGTTCGTTGTTTTCTTTTCATTGTTGTTTCTATCGTATTTTGCCAAAAGGCCGCAAAACTGCAAATATGATATAAATGCGCAGGTAAAATACGAACTTAGACCCAAAAACCAAAACCAAAATCGAAAAAAAAATAAGAGAGCTTCAGATTTTCGTAATGCATAAATGACTCAAATTTCTGGCAGTCTTCTTCGTGGTAAAACCAATGGGAAATTGTTTTTCCTTTGGCATTCACAACTGAATTTTTGTGTAAATAATTAAAAAAAAAATATACTTGATGGGAGAACGAAATTTTTTGTATTTAAAGTTGCGTATAGTTTTCAAAGTCAGAGAAAAACAATATTTGGTTACAGATTCAAAATAAAAAATATAAGTTATCTATAGAAATTCCTTTAACTATTCTCGAATTGAAACCAATTATTTCACAAATAAACTTGTTTATTTTAATTAGTAAATACGTTTATTTAATCGAATATTACTATGATATAAAGACATTGTAAATTCTGTAGATTAAAGATTTTTGTACTCAAAGTGCAATAAATATTATAATTAAACGTTTCTTTATATTTTATAAAATATAACTTGTAAAATGCCAAACAGTATAACTTAAAATATTTGCACATTTATCATTAGAAATTTTAAAGAAAGCCTTTTTTTTAACGATCAAGAAACGAATTTCAATAGAATATTTAAAATGCCGACTAAGGCAAAGTTAATAAAAATGGAGAAGGAAGGAGAATTTGAATTTGAAATATGCTACAGATTTTGTATTTTGTTTTAATATGTCAAGTAAACAAATAGCAGCTGCAACAACAAAAACTACAACAAAAATACTCAAAAATTTCAAATTTAAATTGAAAATCGATTGCGTTGCACATTAAAATGAATTGGAGCGAGCAAAAGGGAGGGAGAAAGAGAGAGAGGGAGAGGGAGGGAGAAAGGCGAACTCATAAATCTTTTAAATGGATGCGAAAGCAACAAAATTTGTGGAAGAAAGCAATGAGAGGCAGGCGATTAGTTGTTGTGGCATCCACAAATCTTTACAGTTATTAAAAATAATCAAAATGTACAAAAATGGGGCGGGGGGGGGGAACATTGAGAAAATGGGGAAAATGTTTGTCAAAATATTTGCTAGAAGCTGTTGGGAATTGCAGCACACACAACTCACAAAATTGAGGCTAATTTGCGGTGGCAGACACAAACGAAAGGATGAAAGAGACAGAGCGAGGAAGAGAAAGATAAAGAGAGGGGGAGAGGGAGAGGGAGGTAAGGACTTGCAGGTGGCAGCAGAAGAAATGGGAGAAGAAGAAGAAGAAGCAAGAGTGCCACTCCAGGAGTCAAGTGGCTGTGGTTGCAAAAATATTTGCCACACACAGAGAGAGAGCGAGAAAGACAGAGATAGAAAGAGAAAAAGAGAAAGAGAAAGAGCAGAAGCATCATGTGTATCTGCATCTGTTGGAGCTTAAGACGTTGCAGCTAAAAGCAGCTTAATTAAATTTCACGTTGTGCCCGACTAAGTCCTCACTGCCATCCTTGCAACAAGCAACTTGCAACTTGCATCCTAGCAACAAAAAAGAAAAAACTAGAGCAGACTCTGCGACATAAAATGGATGCAACAGATTTAAAGACGAAACTCATTAAATTCCTGCAACGTATTGTTGTTTATACTCGTACACTGCAATCAAAACCATTCGAAAACTCAAGTTGAATATTCCCGAAACTATCATGCATTTCTTAAGTACGTTTTCAGTATATTATTGTTAAAACTATAAAAAAAATGATCTAAAATCAAGATTTTGTTCTCATAACTAAGAATTTTGGTCAAACAAATGCGTCGAGAACATAAGATTCTTAAATTTAGAAAACACATCTTGATTTTAAGAACATTTCAAATAAGAATAAGTTCTTAATTAAAGACCAAACAGTCTTAAATTCTCAAACCAAAAATAAAAAATTAAGGCAGATGTTTTAAATTTTAAATTAATTTTTTTTTCGGATATTAATACTTTTTTTGGATTTATTTTTTGTTTATAAATATTCCGATTATATGTTTTTCCCTTGTATACAGTGGGTTTCGATCCCTCGGCTTTTGTTTTCAAACTGAAGCGGCGACTCTAACCAAAGCGCCACGGTGTCATTATTATTTTTATATTAAATATGACATATTTATATTTTCTTATCAGTTTAAGATTTTTAATTCTTATATTAAGAACTGCGAATTTTTAGATTAAGATTCTTAGTTTTATTAATTTGGTCTTAAAATGGTCCTTTTTTAAGAACAAAATATTTAAGATGAATGTTCTTGATTTTAGAAGTTGGTCTTTTTTTTCAGTGTGTATAGGCAATACTCTAATGTCGAATGCGATATTCGTACGCATTCAAAGTGAAAAAAACATATGCCAAGACTTTATTTTAGTTTGACAAAAGACGGAACTTAGAATAGCTCTTGTTTAGCACTAAAATTGGTGCTAAGATTGATTTTACGCAATTGTTCGTTTTTAAGATATTTACAAAAATCCAAGAAATTCGCACTCAAACAAAAGTCACTTTTTTGGCGACCAGTTTAAATATTCATTTCAGCGAAACCTTAACGAATATTTTGATGCAATGAATTTGAAAATGTTATGTATTGATATCTCTTCATAATGTTTTTTATTTGATTTAAAAATATTAAGTAGTTTTTTGAATTTAATTTTTTTATAATTGTCACACGCGACATTTTGTCCCATCTTACTTTTTTTTTGTTTACTTCGTATGAAATATATATTTATTTCTTTCATCAATAACAATTGATGATCAGAATTGATGTGTTTTGATGCTGCAAGAGATAGATTTCATCAAATAATCATTATAATACATACACTCCATTTTGGAAGTCAATATTTAAGAAAACAGGCAAAAATACAGAATTAAGAATTCATTTAAATATGCAGATTAAATAATTAACTTGAAAATGTTTCTGGACAAAAATTTCACAAGATGCGAGTTTATGAAAATTTTTTAGATTTTGGCTGACTTTGGTTGACACTTCTGGGGATAAAATGGCAACGACTCAATATTAAAAAATTAAAACAAGATCTCTGAATTTCATCTAAGGGAAAATACAAATTTAAGGAAGTCCGAAAATCCAAATATTGCTGTGAAAAATCGTGCTGGAATCAAGTACTTTGTCACTTGGTTTAAGAGAATCCAGGATTAACGCACCGCATTGAATTGATTTTATTCCGTAATCCCGGATGTTTTTTTCTCTGTGTAGCATGCAACTCGACTTGACTTCAAAGTTGCCACGTTGCCAAACTTCAGTGCTGCATTTAAAGCTCTTTTTGAATAAGCTTCAACTTGAACATCGACTTTTACTTGTTCCTCTTCCTCAACTACGTCTATTTATTTATCTAAAGCTTTGACTTTCCCTCCCCAAAAAGAGGAACTCAGTTGCCACGTCGACGTTAAGTGTCAACTTTTAGCTGCTCGAGTGACTCAAATGGCAGGCGATTTGAGTGGCACTAATGAGTTGCAAGGTGCACACACACACACACACACACACACTCACACACTCACACACTCAAGGTGTAATTAGACTGCATCATAGGTGACAACATTAAGCATATGAAATCCGTTTAGTTTAGTTACTTATTAGCTAAGCTTATTAACTTGGCATAAAATGTTATTTAAGCGTGTCCTCCATGTTTACTTTTCAATGAAATATTACACAAAGACTTTTGTTTACACATGCTTAAAATGTATATTTATTGCTTTTTTATTGAGAACTAGGCAGTCGTCCTCCATGGTCACTTTATTTCGTAATTTGTACGTGACGTAAGCCACAGTCTCTAAGTCTCATATATATCTTTTTTTTGCACTGTAGAAAACGTTAAATGTTGACATATTGTGTTCTCCATTGTCACTTTGTTGTGGGTACATTTTCTGACTTGCAGAAACGTCAACCAACATTCACTTATTAACTTGCTAATTGTTAATTAGAAATAATTAAACGTGTTCTTATTATTTGCTTGCCTCCATGGTCACTTTTATTGTAAAAAACTTGGGTAACTTCTGATTATCATATTCATATGATCATTTTTATTCTTATTTGATGATTTTATTATGACCATTGGCTTACTAAATATGTCCTCCATGGTCACTTTTATTGTAAAAAACTTGGATAACTTCAAATTCTCATATTCATATTCATATGGTAATTTTTATTCTTAACAATTTCATGATTATTTGTCATGTACACTTACTAAATATGTCCTCCAGGGTTACTTTCTATTCAGTAAATTTGTTGATAAACTTATATTTGTACTATATACATATTTTATATATTTTCTATACTCCATGGTCACATTCTTCTACATCTACCTGTATCTATAACATTTTAAATTCTTTGCTTAAACTTCTGGCTAGACTTTTGTCCTTTAATTGGTTTGGCTGTCAATCGTGAGGAAGTTAAAAATTGGATGTATATAGTCGTAAATCTTATAAAGCTCCGGTATTATAAAACGTTGCAATTATAATGTTAAACTTTTGCCCAAATACGTATAATTCATGGAGAATGTGGGATAGGTGAAAGGTGGGAAGGTGTGTGTAAGGGAGTGTAGTCATTGTCTTAAATCATTTTCATTTTGTAACTGCGTGTTTTATGGGCCGTCGGTTTATTGTTTCTTAAAATGTATAAAAATAAATGAGCTAAATTGTTGCTGCAAGGCGCTGAAGTGATTTGCCGCCGCAAAAATGCCTCCTCTTCTCTATTTTCCTCCACATTTTATGACCAGTTCGCGGTGGAGGAGGAGTTGAACTCGAACTCGAGTTGAGACTCGGGAATGATTCTTCTTCTAGCACCGAGCGTGACTTGGCTTTTTTCTTTCTCCTTCTTCTTGTTTTTCGTTTTATTTTTTGATATTTTATAATATTGCAGGCGAAGCCTGAGTTGAGCATAGAGACCCATGCATATTTAGGGCAAAAAATATATTATGCGTATAATTGTTGTTGCTGACGATTTTCCTTTGTGCTTATTATGATTATACCCTAACCGAATGAGCATTATAATTATGGTGTGTAAAACCTTGAAAATATAGTCTTGTCTGTAGAATTTTCTTGAGCTTCGTAATAATATAGTAATATAGTAAATTTTGTGATAGCAGATAAATAAGTTAAGTATATAATATAAGAAAATCCATAGATCCTTAACAACTTTTTTATATTTTTCTTGGTTAATTCCTGATAGTCATTCAGTTGACTACAATCATAGAGTATTCACAAACCTTGAAAATACACAGAAAAAAAGACCAACTTCTAAAATCAAGAACATTCATCTTAAATATTTTGTTCTTAAAATAACAACATTTTAAGACCAAATTAATAAAACCAAGAATATTATTCTAAAAATTCGCAGTTCTTAATATAAGAAATAAAAATCTTAAATTGATAAAAAAATATAAATATTTCATTTTTAATATGAAGACAATAATGGCACCGTAGCGCTCTGGTTAGAGTCGCCGCTTCAGTTTGGTAACAAGACGCGGGATCGAAACCCACGAAGGGAAAAACGTATAATCGGAATATTTATAATAATAAAAATAAATCCAAAAAAAGTATAAATATCCAAAAAAAAAAATTAATTTAAAATTTAAAACACCTGCCTTTTTTTTTTATTTTTGACTTGAGAATTTAAGACTGTTTGGTCTTAAATTAAGAACTTATTCTTATTTGAAATGTTCATAAAATCAAGATGTTTTTAAATTTAAGAATTTTATGTTCTCGACGCATTTTTTAGACCAAAATTCTTAGTTCTGAGACCAAAATCTTGATTTTAGAACATTTTTTTTTATCAGTGTACAGTCTTGTAGATTTCAGTAGAATTTTCTTAAGGTTAGCTTGGTAAAATATAAAGTATATTTATAATAGCAGATGAATTAGTTAATTGTATAATATAAGAAATCAATCCAATTTTTGGTTATTTCTTTAGATTAATTCCTGATTGTCATTCGGTTGACTACAATCATAGAGTATTCACAACTTCGTATATGAAGTTATACGTTTTTTCTTCGTTGGCGTCGCCAAGTTTTCGCTTTGTTTCTTGGCACCTTTGCGCCGTCGTTTGTTGAATCAATTACATACATTTGCCTCCTAGCCAAATTGCGAGTGTGTGGCACCCAAAAAAAAAAAAAAGGTGAGAAAGAGAGCGAAAAAGAAAGAAAACCTCTTGCTAAAACTGAGGCAAAGAAACTGCACAGAAGCAAGGAGCTACAGCCAAAAAAAAAAAAGAAAAGAGAAGAGAAAAAAAGCGCAGACTGGCAGGCAAAAATGGCAAATTATGGCACCCCAGAGATGCGCGATAAAAGCCCATTTACTTAAACTGAATATTTATTATTCCTGTCGGTCCCGATGAATCCCCCCACCCGCTTCTGTACCCTAATGCTGCCCTCGTCTTGTCTGTGCGTTGACTTTTGCCCATTTCCTATGCAAAACGTTCCTTGGCTCCTTCTGCTGGGCCTCATTCTACCAACTTTGGATTTTTTTTTCTGGTCTAGTATAGTACGTGGCGCCTTCTTCTTCACATGCCACACGTTTTTCATTTCCTTCTTTTTTGGTGAAAAGTCATCTTTGGTGTGAGAGTTGCTTATGAGAGTGTCGTAAAGTTTTTCAAACAAGTTTTGATTGAATTGTGCGAAAAGTAGCCTCCTCTACTTGAATCTATCATTTAATGGATAGCCAAAGGAATTCTGATATGGAACCACTGAAAATTAGAGCCTAATTCGATATTGCATCCCCACGTTGGGCGCCAAAATGGCAAAACCGGAACAAAAGCGACGACCGCATAGCAAATAAAATCAATTAATAACACCCCAAAATGCTGGGCGCCAATTTGAGTT
This sequence comes from Drosophila kuntzei, assembly GCA_035042165.1. Lineage (NCBI taxonomy): Eukaryota > Metazoa > Arthropoda > Insecta > Diptera > Drosophilidae > Drosophila > Drosophila kuntzei. The sequence continues at coordinate 1,001,137 of JAWNLU010001329.1, read as the reverse complement.
AAATAAAGTTGTACTTTTATGTTCGTGGCTTCTCAAATTAATTGCAACCCAACATTGGGCGCCATATCGTGGCAACCTTTCTCGGTAATTCAGCGAATTTGATATTTAATTTTTTATTGTCTTCAGTTGTGCAATTCGTTACGGGAAATTTGAACCATCATCACAGAGAAAGAGAGAGGGAGAGAGAGAGAGAAAATGAAGCTGAATACAAACTCTTAATGAAGTAGTGAAAAGTCAAATAAAACACAAAGGACCCACTTGACTCTCCCACTGTTTGGCCCATAAAAAAAGCTATAGCATGAAAAGCAGTCAAAATAAATTAAAAGGTGTTTCAAATCTCAATCCCAGTTGCCGTTTCCGTTGCGAATGAAATGTATCTGTGAGATACGCGTACGAGGCACAAAATAAATATAAAATAAATTAATGAAGTCAATGAGCGAAAGTGTTTCATAATTTTTATTCCAAGCGCCGCCATCGACAACGCTGATAACAGACACTCCAAACCAACACTCCCCCACAAAAAGAAGGAACAGATATAATAAAGAACCGAAAGCCATATGAAATATTTGGTTTTTGTCCGTCCCTCTCAACCATTTCGTTGTCGTCTTTCTCGGTTTGTCTCGTTGTCTAGGCGCACCAAGAAAGAGAAAAAAAATTAAATAATTTATGTTTTATGTGCGCAGGAAGCGTTTTTCTTTGCAGTCAGCAATAGAGCGAGGGTTGCTCGACAGTTGAAAGGAAGGAGGAGAGTGAGAGGGAGGGAGGTTGAGAAGTACGACGTTTGGAACGACTCAAGTGATTTAGGAAGTGTTTGTCTGCGTTACGCTTGGTTAGTTGATAAAAATCAGTCGGCGCTTGTTTCGCTTTTGTGCTATTTTTTTTTTTTTTGGGCGTGGCAGGCAGACAGTGACAGAAGAAGAACAGAAGGAGAAGGGAGTACAGTCATCAGGCGGCGTCCAGTATCTCTGTCTCTTCGAGCTTAATTGCATTGACTAAATTGCATTTTAAGCGCTTCGTTTCGTTCATTTCGCAATCTCTTCACCTTAGTTTTTGTTGTTGTGCTGTGTGTTCTTAACTCGTTTTCATTTTCGTTCTCGTTTTCATTTTCGTTTTGATTTATGCAATACGCCCCAAAAAACAAAATGGTAAGGCAATAAAAAACTGAGTCATAAATGCAAAGAAATATGTGAAGGATGCCAACACTGATAAAAAAAATGTTTTAAAATCAAGTTTTTGGTCTCAGAACTAAGAATTTTGGTCAAAAAAATGCGTCGAGAACATAAAATTCTTAAATTTAGAAAACGCATCTTGATTTTAAGAACATTTCAAATTCGAATAAGTTCTTATTTTTAGACCAAACAGTCTTAAATTCTCAAACTAAAAGTAAGGCAGGTGTTTTAAACTTTAAACTTATTTTTTTTTTAATTAATACTTTTTTGGGATTTTTTTATTTTTATAAATATTCCGATTATATGTTTTTTCCTTGTCCGGAGCGGGTTTTCGATCCCTCAATTTTGTTTTCAAGCTAAAGCGGCGACTCTAAGCAGAGCGCCACGGTGCCATTATTGTCTTTATAATAAATATGACATATTTATATTTTCTTATCAATTTAAGATTTTTAATTCTTATATTAAGAACTGCGAATTTTTAGATTAATATTCTTAGTTTTATTAATATGGTTTTAAAATGGTCTTATTTAAAGATCAAAATATTTAAGATGAATGTTCTTGATTTTAGAAGTTGGTCTTTTTTTCAGTGTATGCATTGCCTTCAACATGAGAATTGTCCCTGAACTCTATACTAACTATGAAGATGCATTTTTTTTTGATGTATGACAAAGTTGTTGCATTATGGCGCCCAACGTGTGGTGCAAAAATCACTTGCAACATGGACACAGGACGCAGGACACAGCTCGGCTCATTGCTATTTTAGTGCGATTGGAAAGCAATTGTGATTGCTTTCTTTAGACACTTTTAGATTTGCTGTGATTTTACAGATTGTTGTTACACTTTTGAAAGGAAAAGAAAAGAGAAGAAGTTGAAGTTGAAATAAAATAACAAAACTGGGCAAATTGCATTGTTGCGTGCCAAATATTAATCAAAGGCAGACAAAAATGAAAAAACAGTAGAGGAAAGACAGAAAAAGAATTAAGCCAGAAAAACTAAGATACCTATAAATATAGCAATGAGATACTTAGATACTTACATGAGAGCAACCGTTTCCTGTGTATAGAGTTGAGTTTAAAGTGCCATTAACCCACAAAAAAAACGAGTGGGAGAGAGAGTAAGCCATAAAGTACATGTAACTATCTATGTGTATTTGTATCTGTATTTGTATCTGTATCTATAGTTTGTATGGCATGTGCAGACATCATCAGTGTGAAGAGTTGTGGATTGTGTGGATTTCTGGCAACTAATTGCAAGTTTTATCCATTGCTGCTGCGTGTCAAAATATAATTTTGATTTGCCAGCGAGTCAGAGAGAGATAGAGAGAGTAAACAGTAACAGTCATAGATACAAATGATACATAGATACATTTGTAAGGCTGGAGTCGGAGCCATTAATCGTTTTTGTTGCCCATTCGACTGTCATTTTGCGGTACAAATCTGTGGCAAATGTGGACAACACGTTGCGATCTCCCCTGCATCTATCTCTCTCTCTCTCTCTCTCACTCACTCTCTTGCTGTCGCTTTCTCTATCTACCTGAGTTACACATTCACATAGAGAAAACATTTGAAATAGTCTCTTAGTCTGTTTATTCGAGGGTTGTTCCCGGGGTTTGTGTTATGTCCTGTGACCAGCTGCCAGGACTCGCCTGGAGGGTCTCGTGTCACAGGATATACCCTCGATAGAGACTGTCTACCGTATACCGTCTACCTTTTGGCCCCGGTCTGTGCGATAAATTTGAAATAATTTGATGCGTCTTGTTTTATTTGACAGCCAAACAAATTCGTCGCCCAGAGGGCTACAAATCGTCCTACCCTTTCCCCTCTCCCTCTCTCTCTCTCTTTTTCTATCCTCTATTTACCCCTGCCCATTTCTATTTGCCACGTACCCAATGTAAACAAAGTCGTAAGGCTGTGCGGCAATTAAAAGAAATGCTCCGAACGCGTTCATGTTTCATGTAGGAAAATTCAATTTGTAGATTAAAGTATACTCTATTTGCTTATCAAACCCCCCTCTCCACATCCCTGTCAGCCCTACCAAAGTGTCTGCCACGTGTGGTCCGGTTTTTCACTAGATGTCCTTAAAGCTATGCTGGAAAAGATATAATCGAATCGATGAATGAAAGAAAAGAAAGTATCTAAACTGAAATAGAAATTGATTATGAAAGACAAAGTGAGTGATAAGTTACATACACATAACTGAATCAATAGCAGATGTTAACGATATGAGAAACTTGGAAATACTCGGACTTAGTTGGACAACAAATTAAATTATATGAAAAATAATGTGGAGAATTAATATTCAAATACTTTCTTTATTTTTTACAAAGTCTAGTTTCTATGTATATAAGAAATAGTATGGAGAATTCATGTTTAAATACTTTTCTTATATTTAGTAAGTGTAGTTTCTACTTTGCTATATAAATTGTATTTTTCTAAATATATATTCTAAACAATTTCGCTTATAATTCGTAACTCGTTAGGACTGTGAGAAAGTATGTAAGAAATATTATGAAGTATTAATATTCAAATACTCACCCTCTATTTACAAAGTGTAGTTTCTAGATTGGTATTGGTATTTTTCCAAATATTTTGTATGTACAAAAATAAAACTAATTTTATAAGTATACAGTTTTTATAACAATTTCAAACAATTTCGCATATAATTCGCAACTGGTTAAAGCTGCTGCATGGCTTCAATAAGAGATTTTAAAAGCTGCACGTCAATGTGATAAATGTTGGTAAATATGTGATAATGTGGCGCATTAAAGCATATCAAGAGCAAGACAACTTTTCATTCTTTTAAAAATAGTGCCACTTCTCCCTTTACCACTTCAAGGCAGATATCATCGCAACTAAAGAATTTTCATTTTATTGGCCGTTAAACTCAACTTGACTCGCTGTTGTTCTTGTTGTGTGTTTACTTGGGTGCTTTGTGCGGCACTTGCAACTAATATGCAACTATTGCAACAGAGCCACGCCCACACGCCTCCCCCTCTGTCCGCTCCCCACTTAACTTTCTTACACTTTGGCAGCTTAACTTTTGCCGCGTCCCTTTAGCCATTTTAATATTTGCATTATAAGCACTTTAAACCATTTAAACTTGCCCCTAAAGGCTGGCCGGATAATGCGCTAGCAAAAGTGGCAAAAGCAAATATAAAAAATGATCAAAAAAAAGACGAGAAAAAAAGGATAAAGTTCACAACAACAACAACAAAAAAAAAAGGAAAAAAAGGAACGGAAAAAAATATAGAATGAAAGAAGAACTCGAATTGCTTGGGAAAAAATGCAATTTCCGCACAGACGCACACATTTTCCGGCCAACAAACATACATATATATAAATACATATTTAGATATATATATATATATATATGATAAATAAAAGTACATATATTTTTGAGATATATTTATATATTTATAGAAGAAGATAGCAATAGATAGTCAAAAAAAAGAACAGAAAAAATAAACGCAATTTGCAAACTAAATTGGGCTAGAAAAAAATTAAGAAAAATAAAATGAATAAAAATATATATTATATATACATATATATATATATATATATATATAGTACAGTTGTATGCGGAGGAAGAAGAAAATTTGTGAAAATTGTGTTTGGCAAACGCATTAAACTTTCATTTTTCTGTCAAGCCAAGAAAAACTCTGGCTAGCAAAAGCGGCAGAGCGAAAGCAACAAAAGAGGAGAGAGAGAGGGAGATAGTGAGAGAGAGAGGGAGAGGGAGATAGTGATAGCTGCATGGAATGCAAAAATTTCAAAAACCAAACGCCACACACACACATACACACACACTTTTAGAATGTTAGCTGTGTGTGATATTTGAAAATCAAAGCGAAAGTTGGCTCGGCTTTTGTGTTCTACTCCTTCTCCTCTTCTACTCTTGTTCCTCCTTCTCCTCCTCCTGCTGCGCTGCAGCGCCGAAAAACTTTTGTCATGAATTGAGGCTTGGGAAATGTGCGAGAAAAACACATCAAAGCAATCAAAAAGTGACGCCAGAGCAATTGAAAACTTTTCGCATGAACTACAAAAATAACAAAACTACAGAGAGAGAGAGAGAAAAAATGATTATAGAAAATGCAAACGCGCATCAATGCACTGTGTGTGTGGGCGTGTGGGCGTGGCAGGGACTAGACTGTGAATATATATGAAAGGAAATCAAAGCCAAAGAGTTCACAAATGCCAATTGCCAAATGACATCCTTTCTATACTACTTCGACTGCAGCTGCTTCTTTTTATAACTCTTCAAGCTCCCCTCTCTCGATGTGTTGTCCTTGTGCTTATGTTAATGGCTTTGTTTGGCTTTCGATGGCCGTTGGCCAAGAATTTGAAGCGCCAAAAACTGTGCTATGATCATTGCCTTGCACTCAAATAATGAGTTCTATTTCAGTGTGCTTGTAATATGCATAAATATATGTATATATATATATATATATACACACATACATATATCTCGCTTAATGTTCCTATTTTGCAAAACTTGCGCATCCCAAAAACTTAAATAATTTGCACATAAAATATAATTTAATGTTGCCCCCATTGCAAGTTGTGGATTGAGGGATACTTTCTATCAAAAGCAGGTCAAATGCAGACATGAAATGTTTTGGCAGTCAACTTTTCACTTGGCAAAGAACTAGAAAATAAAAATAAAATAAATATATTCTTATAAATAAAGTCTTCTTAAATTATTGAATATATATATTCTTACCAGCAAGTTAAAGATTAGAGTCTTATAGGAACTAAGTGCAGAAACTGCTTAAAAATATTATGATATAGGGGTAAATAAGATAATTTATATTTATTAGAAAAGTTGGATAACTCTTTACTTATTTGATATTGCGATTCTTCCGCTGAAAGATTGAGCATAGTTTATTCTTAAGAATAAAGTACTAGAAAATAAAAATAAAATAAATATATTCTTATAAATAAACTCTTCTTAAATTATTGAATATATTATATATATTCTTACCAGCAAGTTAAGGATTAGAGTCTTATAGGAACTAAGTGCAGAAACTGCTTAAAAATATTATGATATAGGGGTAAAAAAGATAATATATATTTATTAGAAAAGTTGGATAGCTCTTTACTTATTTAATATTGCGATACTTCCGCTGAAAGATTGAGCAAAGTTTATTCTTAAGAATAAAGTACTAGAAAATAAAAATAAAATAAATACATTTGTATAAATGAACTCTTCTTAAATTATTAAATATATATATATTCTTACCAAAAAGTTAAAGACTAGAGTCTAAAAAGAACTGAGTGCAGAAACTGCTTTAAAATATTATGATATAGGGGTAAAAAAGATAATATATATTTATTAGAAAAGTTGGATAACTCTTTACTTATTAAATATTGCGATACTTCCGCTGAAAGATTGAGCAAAGTTTATTCTTAAGAATAAAGTACTAGAAAATAAAAATAAAATAAATACATTTGTATAAATGAACTCTTCTTAAATTATTAAATATATATATATTCTTACCAAAAAGTTAAGGACTAGAGTCTAAAAAGAACTGAGTGCAGAAACTGCTTAAAAATGTTATGATATAGGGGTGAATAAGATAATATATATTTATTAGAAAGGTTCGATAACTCTTTACTTATTTGATATTGAGATTCTTCCGCTGAAAGATTGAGCCTAGTTTCTGCTTAAGAATGAGTCACGAAAGGAGTTAAGAGGAAAATTTAGAGACAGTAGAAGAAAATAAAAAAGAGTAACCATTTTAGCAAAAATTCTTATGAATACAATGAATCGTACTTTGATAAATTAATTTTCGAGAGGAAATGTAGAAAAATGAAGAAACCAAGTTGGAAAATAGAAGAATACGTAAAACAAGTGAGAATAAAATAAAATTATCCTTTCTTAGTAAATATTCAGCTTCAATCTAGAAAAGTTTCGAATTAATCAATCACTCTCTTTCTCGAATTGTCTATTTCGATCAAAAAACGTTTTTTTTCATCTCTCAATTTCCGCCTTTAAGAAATTTCTTTCACTTTTCATTGTTTGCTCGACATTTTTGTGTTGATCTACTTTTTAAACAAAGAGCTCAATCTTGAGTATTTTCAAGTGTTTCTCGCTGTTGTTGTTGTTTCCTGTTGCTCATTACACACACCTTCCGCCAGCTTTACCCCTTCCCTTCGCTTCTTCATTCTCTCAATTCCATGACATCATCAGTGCTTCTGTTTGTTGTCAACACTTTGAGCTGTTGTACAACACTGAAGGCAATTGAAGGCAGCCAAAAAGCAACAACAACAGCAGCAGCAAATCAAGTTAAGCACAAGTTACACCCCTCAAAAGGGGGTTGCTGAGGAGGAGGAGAGAGGGGGGAGAGAGGGTTGCACTTCTCACTTCCGTGTGTCGCTGAAGTGGAGAGCACAAGAGAAAACTCTCTGCTTGTTATTGTTGTGATTGTTGAGCACGTTGCACTCCACATATGGGTGTATCTTTTTTCTTCTCTCCTTCATCTGCCTTCCCTACACCCCTATATTCCTCCTCTTGCAGCTCCCCCCTCCGCCTGCCCTCACCTTCAGTTTCTCTCTTTTTTTTGGGCTATTGCAATTGCCTTTTTAAGAGATTTTTTTGTGTGTTGTTTGCTTGACTTGTGTATCTGTATCTTTGTATCTTTGTATCTGCATCTGTATCTCTAGCTGTAAATGTATCTGTGCAGCTGTTGTTGTCCCGTATTTAAATAGCAAATGATTAGCTCAATTGACTTCAATTGAATAGAACAGTTCGTGAACACCCAAATTGATAAATTCTTTTTTCAAAAAAATGTTAAAATACAGAAAAATTATATTTACTTTGACGAAGTTGGGATGCTCTCATTTATACAACTTGTATATCAAATAAAGTATTTTAAAAAATACAATTACTATAATTTGGTTTGAATAACTAAAATATAATGTATCTATTTAGTTGCCTACAAGAGTAGTGATATATATTATGTTAAAGCTATCAAATATTGCCATATTTCCAATTAATATTTCAGCACCTTTATAATTTTTTAATATAAAAAATGTATATTATTTCTTTAAAAGTATTACTATATATTATTATATATCCAAAAAAAAATATACTACATACAAACTGCAAGAAAATATATAGGAATAAATAAAATTTAATAGAAAATAGTAGAAGCCTTAATATTCGTCCTTGAAGGACATGTGAAGTTTTATATGAAAGTATTAAATCATAGATCAAGAAAATCATAATCGTCAACTATTCTTGAGTTTTATTTTGAGCGAAAAAAATTAAAATAATTTATAATCATTATTTTTGAGTTTGATTTCATTTTATTAAAAATGATGACTATGGTTTAAGTTTTATAAAATTAGTCAAAAATAATGATGATAATTGAAGAGAAATGTAAAAATCTGAAAAATAAAAATCAGAAAACTAAAGATTTTGGTGTAGTTCACTTCTTTTAACGTTCATTAAAAGTGGCTGATTATTTTAATAAAAAATTTAATAATAATCATTATTTTAAATTTTGGATGTTACATGTGCCATGATAAATTTATCATACCCTTTCACAGTAGATATATGTATATAAAGTATCTTGAGTTCAGCACAGACTTAGTTCAATTCTGACTGCAGCTTTTCCACCTCCTCCACCTCTTTCTCCTCCTCTTTCTGCTCCTCCTTCTGCTCTTTTCTGACCCAGAGCTTGCAGCGTGGAGGAGACTCGAAGCTGCTGGTGGGGCAATTGTTGGTGGGGCAGCTGCTGCGGGTGGTTTTAGTGGCACGCACATTCATTTCGCGTTTGCCAGTTGCCTTTTTCGAGAGTCGCTCAAGTGTCTGGCAAGTTAAATCATTTAGAAATTGTTAGTGTAATATACATGTGTGTGTGTAATTACATTGATTTGAATTGGCCTCGAGTTGAAGGGCCATTAAAACGCAACTAAACGCAAATTCTACAATTGTACTCAACGATTGCATCTGTCTCTGGCCCACATCTCAAGTATTCACTGTACTACAACTGTTAATAATCTTGTGTATCTTACAGATTGTTTATTTAAGCATTGTACATATTTACAAACTGAATCACAATGAGTTGATAGGTCGAAATATTACTTTAAAGATATGAAAAATACTGAATCTTAAGCTACTTTCGAGATCAGCATTATCCGATTATATTCAACAAAAGTCTTGAAGAATTTGATGACAAGTTCAGCTAAGTTTTAAAGAAAATAAATCATAGAGATATTAGGCAGTATTTATATTTTAATAATAATAATCAAATATTTTATAAGTAGCTTAACTTAAGTTACAAATAATAAAATATTTTATAAGTAGCTCAACTTAAGTTACAAACAAATAATTCAAATATACGAAAGTAGAAAACGGATTCAAAATTCTTCAGAATTGCTTAAGCCGCAAGATGATGATAAGATGATTTTATTGAATAATTTAACTTCAATTGATATTTCCGAAGAAATTCTCAGTTTCATGGAAAAATATATTTATTCAAATATTGAAAGATAATTGAAACTTATTTCTCAGTTTCATGGAAAAATATATTTATTCAAATATTGAAAGATAATTGAAACTTATTTATCTTATGCTTATTTGAGTTACAACAATTTAATCCCAAATTTGTATTTTTATTTAATATATTGATAAAATTATCAGGTATATTTTAAAGAATATTCTTATTTAAAACTGCGTTTTCTACGTAAATATTTAAGAATTCAACATATGTCGAAATCGTACAGATCAAAGTACTATATCTTATAAAAATCAGTTGAATAATGAGTCTAAATGTTTAGTTTAGGGCAGAGACCATAACTCTTATGAGGAATATGCAAAAAAATCATTTTAAATAATATTTAAAGACTTTTATTTTATAAATTAAATTTAATAATTATGTTTTGAAAACTAAAAATAATTAGCATTATTGTTTTTTATTTTTTCCATCATTTATAAGAGTTTTTTGTAATTTTCTTTGAATAAAAATCTTTAAAAAACTAGTTTTCTTTAGGAATATATGTAGTAAAAGTCTTTAAAGACTTTATTAATTAAAAACTCTTTGATAAAAGTCTTTGTACATATCTGCGCTAATATTCAAGATAGACATTTCAGTAACACCAAAGACATTCAATGAACTAATTACAAATAATTACTAAATTTGACTTATAAAATAAATGTTTTTAAATAGCAATTGAAATTAAGTCTTAACTTAAAAATTCTTTAATTTTTTACTTTTGGCAACTAATTAGAAATTTTAAAAGTTCTTCTGAATTTTAAATGATTATTCATTTTTGTGTAATTTTGTAATTTTGTAGGTATTTTCATAGTATTTTTGCAGTATTTTTTTAGTAATTTTTGGCATATATTTGAAATATTTGTTGCATTAAGCGACGAAATGATTTTAAGCATTCAATTTGTGCAACGTTGCATGCCCATGACCTTTGTGTGTTATGCGGTGGGATGCGGTGTGTGCTGTGGTATCTCTCTGCTCTGCACCCACAACACACAGAGAGAGAAAGAGAGAGAGGGAGTGAGAGGGGGAGAGAGAAAGGAAGAGAGTGAGAGAGTCGCGACTGAGTTGCAGCTGCAAATTAAAAGTTAAACGTTGCGTGCTGCGCCTGTTTATCTTACGGATGCGCCCTGGGATGCATCACTCACTCAACTCGAGCGTAGCATTTAACTCATTCGTATAAAAGATACACACACACACACACACACAGATACAAAAACACACACACACACAGATACAGTGGCAAACAAACAAACAAACAAAACTGACGGCGGCTTCTGCCATTCATGATGTTGCACTCGATTAAAAATTTTCGTGTCTTTCTCTTTCTGTCGCTCGGCAGCAAAATGTGGCAGCTATACACTGAGAAAAAAAATGTTCTAAAATCAAAATTTTGGTCTCAGAATTTTGGTCTGAAAATTGCGTCGAGAACATAAAATTCTTAAAGTTAGAAAACACATCTTGATTTTAAGAACATTTCAAATAAGAATAAGTTCTTAATTTAAGAGCAAACAGTCTTAAATTCTCAAGCCAAAAATAAAAAAGTAAGGCAGGTGTTTTAAACCTTAAACTTATTTTTTTTTATATTTATACTTTATTTGGATTTATTTTTTTTATAAAAATTCCGATTATATGTTTTTTCCGGGTTTCGATCCCTCAGCTTGTTACCAAAATGAAGAGGCGACTCTAAGCAGAGCACCACGGTGCCATTATTGCCTTCATATTAAATATGACAAAATTTTATTTTCTTATCAATTTAAGATTTTTAATTCTCATATTAAGAACTGCGAATTTTTAGATGAATATTCTTAGTTTTATTAATTTGGTCTTAAAATGTTCTTTTTTTAAGAACAAAATATTTAAGATGAATGTTCTTGATTTTAGAAGTTGGTCTTTTTTTTCAGTGTATATGGATGCTGTTGCTGCTTCTTCTAGTTGATGTTGTTGTTGTTGTTGTTGTCGCTTTTGTTGCAGGAAGTGCTCATCTTCATTTACTTTGTTGCCTGCCGTCCCCAGTTGTTGCCACTCAGACTGAGACGTTGACACTGTTGTTGTTGTTGTTGCTGCTGTTGCATTGCCAATTTACATCTAGCTATCTCCCTCTCTCTCACTCTCACTCTCTTACTCTCTCTCACTGCCTGCCTGTCTCTGTTTGCTAATTAAATATCTATGAATGGCGGTTTCTGCGCTTGTTTCCAATTGCCATTCGGTTTTTGGTGTTTGTATCTGTATCTTTGTATCTGTGTATCTGTTGGATTTACACCGCATAACATTTCAGCTATCTCTCTGTCTCTGTCTCTGTCTCTGCAATTCGTATTTTAATTTAGCATCTTCAAATTGGCACAGGAAATTGCTTTAATTTTCATTGAGTGTTCGTTCTTCTGCTCAACCGAATTGCCAATTGCTGTTGTCGTTGTCGTTGTTGTTGTTGTCGTTGTTGTTGATATTTATGCGCGCGTGCCGCGCCTACTTCACTTCACTCCACTTCAGTTCACTCCCCCTTTTTGCCCTGCTCTCATTTCCTCCCACTTCTGCCAATCGACGTCTCACTCCACTACATAAAAACACTTAAACGATTTTCATTAATATGCGTGGAGCAACAACGACAAGAACAACAACAACGACAACAACCGCAAAGACATTACAAGAAATTTGCGTGCAGTTTTTGGCATTGCGGCTACCGTTGAAAGCGACACACAGACAGACAGACAGACAGATCGAATGAGGAGAGAAGAGTTTGCGAGAAAAGGGGAAGAGAAGACTGAGAAGCAAACACACAATTGTTTTGTGCAGTGTTGCCAGAATATTATGGACTAAAATAGCTAAATTGACAAGAAAAAATATTGCTGGAAATAGCTAAAAGAAAATTAAAAATTGTGTATTTTTTAACAGATTCAGATTAAGAATATAATACGTAAATAAAACACAATATTTTTTTTTTTACTTAATTTATTTCAAATTAAATTAAATTCTTCTGATTGCTGAAATAATTTTTAAATAATTTTTGTTTGACAATGTGTAGTTGATACAAAAGATTCCATCTATCTTTCCAAATTGAACTTTATCAATTTTATTAGAATTGCGAAATTTATAAATCTATTAAATCAATTGGAACTGCAAAAAATCATCATTTTAAAAATTTTAAAAATCATTTTTAAAAATTACTAGATTTATAGCTAATAGCATTTCAACAATATTTATAGCTTTTACAATTAAAAAAGTGATAAATCTAGCAATAAAATTGCTAAAATGGCAACACTGACATGCTGATTTTACAGTGTCTGCAATCTAAGCGCGAACGCTGTATAATTGTCTAATTGATGCTGAAATTGGTTGACAGTAACAAATTAATAAGCAAACGATAGTTATTACGATAGTTACTATCGCAATGCTGAGCAAAAGAAATTGTCTACTAAAAAATATGAACAAAATTGGAAATTGTTAAATATCGAATACATGTAAATAAAAGAATTAAAAAGACATTTGAAAAAAATCATATGAAGAAATTCGAATTTAATCTAAATAAAGATAAATAAAGATCAGAAAAATATTTGAATTTTAACGCTTAAGTATTTAAAATTTATCGTTTGTCATTTTATCAGACTTAAATTCAGCTCAAATTCAATTCAATCCGCAAAATTGGTCCGAAATAATATTAGAACAGTTTAAAGATATTAACTTCCGAAAAATATTTCCGAAAGTGAAAACAGCCAATGTTTGAATTAATTCGGTATCTCTATTGTAAAATACATGCTTTTAGAAGAAAAAAAAAACACTAATAGGCTGAGTTTCATTTCTAGAAAATTAATTGACATCTATAACAAAAATAGTATAGATAATATTTAAATTGTTTACTGTATACTGTGTATATTAAATATCGGAATTTTTCGCTTAGATGCATAAATAATTATAACAAATAATCATTAGAAAAGTCACAACAAGAACTAGAATTATGCAGGGAAATGCATACTTTATCAAAAAGCTATTATAATAGCTAAAGTTTGAGGAGAACTTGAAAAAGACTCAAACTGAACAAAGCTATAAAATCTATAAAAACGTCTAAACATTATACGATTTTATTCCAGCTAAAACATGCAATTAAATTGTAGCTAATTTTTCAACATTTTAATGGTCACAAATTAAATCAAATGGGGATAGGCCTCAAATAGAGCATACATATAGATACATAGGACAGACTGCTTAACCCCCTCTGGTAAATCCAAGCAGTAGAAAAAGAAGAAGCAGAAACAAAGACTGAAAGAGAAGAAAGAACTGGGCCGACGGAATTAAAAACCAATGAAATGTCATGAGAAAAGCCAATTGGCGGCCCCAAAAACATTTTCCGAGTGCTCAGGAGAAGGAGGAGATTAAAGGGGGCATATACACTGAGCGAAAAAATCAAGTATTTCGTGCTCAAAACGCCGCATGTCAAACTTGATTTTCCACTAAGATTGAAATTACTAAAGTCGAGTATTTCGATCTTATTTCAAGACGGAATTTAAGTATTGTAGTATTTTCAAATTTAAATTAACTTTAAAACGTACGTGATTTGAATACAATTGAATTTGATTCAAGTTCTTTTAATTCTGGTACTGAGTACAAAATCAATTTAAAATATGAACATGATACTTGATTTAAGCGTATGGCAGACTTAATTTAAAATCGTATTAACTTGAATTGTATGCATAAAATATTCTTGAAATAAGTGAGTATAAAAATCAATTAGTGTGAAAGTAAGTGAAAACTGACTACAGAAATTATTATGTTAATTAAAGTATTAAGATCTCAGTGTCCCTCGAACAACTCCTAGATATTAAATAAGATACAGATATAAGAATATAAGATTTCGAATTTTAATTCACATTTTAATTAATTCGTAGTTAAATCAAGTATTATTTTTAATTATCGGAAATACTTCATTCGAGTTCATTCATACATAATTTTAGTACGCCTTTTTTCTCTCTGTGCACATGTATACATACGCATCTATATAGTTCAGGCGGTCGTCACCTCTAGCACACCCACTCGAGAATCAAAGAAACCAAACATACGCACACAGCAGAGAGGGAAATTTGAGGTAAGAGGGGGGGAAGGGAGGTAGGGAGGGAGGGAGGCATGGCCAACACTTGAGCGCATTTCCCAAGCGTTTTGCATTCGCAACGCTTTGATCTATGGGCAAAAAGAAAAGAATAAAGTGGCGAGGAAAGGGAAAGGAGAAAGGTCGATTTACTTAAGAATTCGCCAAGTAGATTTTGAGGGGAGGAGGAGAATCGAATTCGATTGATTGGCGCTGGTCATTGGCCAATACCAAAAAACCAAAAATCGAATCGAAAGCAGAATAAAAGCCACAAACCAAAGTGCGAAGCTAAAGAATCAACCAAACGGAAAGCACGCAAAAAAGCAACAACAACAACAACAATAGGCGATCGGCTAAGACAAGGACAGGGGAGAGGGGAGAGGAATGGGGGAGGGGCTTTAGGCAACTTCGTTTCGGCCATTTTGCTATTTTTATTTAATTTTTGGCCATTTTCTTGAAGCTTGCTGCAAAATACAGCATAGAAATACGCTTAAAGATACAAACACAGATACAAATACAGTTGCAGATACAGATACAAATACAGTTGCAGATACAGATACAGATACAAATACAGAATTTTATTGCGTTTTTGTCGCCCCAAAAATTGCTCCCCAGGGAATTTTGCTGCTTAGTCGCGTTCCAATGGATACACTTCGATTTGCTAGATTTGACAATGTCTGTGTATCTGTATCTATGTATGTATCTATGTATCTGCTGGATGCGCTAAGCATTTTCATTTGAATTTAGTAGCGCATCTGCCTTTTGACTAATGATGAACGGGGCACGGCATCGATGGAAAGTGTGACCCAACTTTTGGCCCATTTGCAAGATTCTCTGCTCTTTTTTGGCTTCAGCAATTTATTAGAAATAATATATCAAAGTGACTTCCCCTCCAGCCCAGCCCCTCCCATTCCAAATTCCCTTGCCTTTTATACTCCTGTCGAAAAGTTTTTGGTCTTTTCGTTTTTGTTGTTTTGGCATATTTGTCAGTGTGGCATTACTAATTGGTGATTACGAGCGGAAGTCGACAAAATATTTCACTTCATTTGCTTTTATTTATATTTTGGTAAGCGACAGCAACAACATTCGAGTGTGACACACTGTAAGATACTCTGTAAGTGAACAAAAACTAAAAACTCCATAAGTTTTTTATTCATCAGTCGAATCTCATGAAATATTTAGAGTACAAAGCTGAGATGTTCAAATATAAGTACAGCAAAAATAAAATCTCTCATTTTAAAAATACATATCTTAATTCGATTTTAAAATTAGAGTTTAATGAAAGAAATATACAAATATCTAATAGAAACTTATAAGAATATCTTAACTGTGGTATGGATAAACTTACAAACAAATTGTTTATACTCTAGGTTTTATAAAGACTGAGTTCACTGGGAATGTTGAAGATCTAGATAGTCTAATTAATATCTATTCTTGCTGATGAAATGTATATATAAATTCCCTCTAGCTCAACCCACACTTTTACTTGCATTTGCCGCTTACAGGATATTAAAAGAATAAAAACTCCATAACTCTTGTATTTATCAGTCGAATCTCATGAAATATTTAGAATACAAAGCTGAGATGCTCAAATATAAGTACAGCAAAAATAAAATCTCTCACTTTTAAAAATGCATATCCTAATTTGATTTTAAAATTAGAGTTTAATGAAAGAAATATACAAATATCTAATAGAAACTTATAAGAATATCTTAACTATAGTATGGATAAACTTACAAACTAAATTTTAATACACTAGCTTTTATAAAGACTGAGTTCACTGAGAGTTTTGTAGATCTAGATAGTCTAATATAATAATAATAATCTATTTTTGCTGATAAAATATATACATAAATTCTCTCTAGCTCAACCCACACTTTTACTTACATTTGCCGCTTACAGGGTATTAAAAGAATATAAAAGAAAAATAAACATGCTTATAAGAAAATAAAAAAACGTTGCGGCGGAAATTCAAGTGGCTATATTTAAATCTAAAAACATCAGCGAATGAGTTGCCCGAACTCTGGATCTTTAGCTGTATCCCATGGATGTATCTGTTGTATCTGTTGTATCTGTGTCTGTATCTTTAGCTGTTTGTTGGCTTGTTTTGTGGCTGCTTTTCATCAATGGACTTGAGCTGCTGGCGCTCTGCCAATTATTGTTGCAGTTGTCACATTGGCAACGTCGTCCCAGCTACAGTTTGTCATGTGGCCTGTCAGCTTGAGTTCCTTATACTCCCCTATATCCCCTACATCCCCTATCCCCTCTGCCTGTTTATCCCCTTAGCCCAAAAACGCAGCCCCAGCCAATTTGCATGTGTGTACAAATTTTCATTCATTGCCAGGCGAAATGCAAATAAAACTTAAGCGCAATGCCAAATAGAAATTTCAATTGCAGTTCTCCAATGTGCGAATACTATGAGTAAATGCACACACACACACACACACACACACACACACACACACACTCACTCAGATGTATCTGTGTGTTTGCCTTATTGACATTAGCATGTGCTGAGATACTTTTTGCTTTGCTTTGATGCCTGAGATTTTAGCTCGAGTTCAATAACTTGGATAATCGTTGCCTTTATTATTAATAAAGCTACTTTCATTAAAACAAAATACCAACATACCAAAAATATACTTCAAATACCAAGAATACTCAAATATATACTTCAAAAGCAAACAACTGCAATATCATTTGCAGTTTATACTTTAGTAAGTATTTAAAGTTGGTATCGACATTTAAAATTTACTTTTTCTTGAAATACATTTTCAATACTTTTTTGTTGTATGTTTATAAAGTGTTTGAAAATTGTCTGCTTAAGTTTATTGGGTGCAAAAAAGTTGCTCATTAACTTAAATCAATTAAATTTTGTAGCTTCGCAGAATATTTTTGGCATATCTTATGATATATTTTTAGTAACACTATAGCACTTTTTTTTTAATAAAATACTCGGAACATAAATAAAATCGCAAATTGCTCGTATTTATATAGAATTATATTATATTCAATAAACTATAAAGCATTAAACTTAAAAAACTTGATCGTATATTGGTAAATACATAGGTACTATATATCTTGTAAATAAATATATGTTTTGTGAGACTAGAGAGGAACTATAGATAGAATTTTCGTACCTATATAAAATAAATATTAATTAAATAATAGATAAATAATAATTTTGTAATGTTTTTATTTTTAATGTGTTTTTAATGTAGGAAATCCCGAAGCAATAAATATAAATTTTATTGATTATTATTCGATTATAGCTCTCTATTGTTTTTCACACTCAAGAGAACCTAATTTTCATAATTTTCCAGGGACCGTAACGATTATAATTTTTAAAATAAAAATTACAAAAAAAAATAATTTTTCAATTTTTTAATAATAAAAAATAAAAATAAAAATTGAATGTGAATATATTTTCAACCAAGTAGTGTGTTTTCAAAATCTAAAAACATTCATGATGCATGACTCAATACCTTTCATGTTCTTTAAGTACCTAATTTAAGGATATTTTAGTTCGGAAATATGTTTTTTAAATGAAAATTGAAATTTATTAATTATTTTTGAGTATTATTTTAAAAATTGAAAGATAAGAGTTAAATAAGTGATTTGTATAATAAAAAATAAGTCTTATTTGCGATTTCTGTCATTTTCCTTTTGCCCTGCATTCGTAAACGTTAGATGTACAGCACTAAGAAGGCATAAAGTAGGTTAAAGTACTCTAAAAATTAATTCTAGAAGAACAACAATAAAAGGACTTCATAATGCACTTGTATAGCATAGTTACATTGCACTCTTTGACCTCAAGCGAACCCCAACAATGTCTGACATAGCTCAGGCCCAAAAAAAGATCGAGAGAGAGAGAGAAAGGAAGATGGAAAGAATCTAATATGAACAGGCTGAAAAATTGGAAAAAATGGGAAAATAGAAAAAAAAGATGAAGTTGATGCCACACTTATTAGAATGCATTTGCTAATGAAGAAGCGGCAGCGTTGTCTGCGGCTGCTGCTCTTTTGTCGTGCCATCAAAATTTCAACAGTAATGCCAACCCATGGCTAAAGAGGGGATAGAGGAAGTAGGAGGGGGAGAGGGAGGGGTTGTGATGCCTAGACAAGTGCAATGGCCGCCTAATTGCGCTGGCAAGTGCCACACGAGAGGCAGCCGAACATGCCAATCAACACCCGTGGCAGCTGTAGACTAGCAGGGAGAAGAGAGTGAGAGAAAGAGAGAGAGTGAGAAAGAGAGGGAGAGGGAATATGCAGTGTGCCCTCACTTTGTTTGTAATAGTTTTTGGTGCTTTTTTTACAGAGTTGTTTTATTTGCCATGCAACTCATTTTATGAACAACTGCAACATCTTTTTTTTTCCTTTTTAATATTTTTGTTGTTAATGGAAGACGGGAAAAGGAGTGGGAGGAGTGTGAGTGTGAGTGTCTACAGTGCATTGTTGACTGGGTAATGTTAGTTTTTGGGGTACAACTCATGCAGCTGATAATTATAATGGCACTCTTGACGCCTTTATTATGTGTAAAACGTTTTGCAGCCAGCGCCATGCTGATGGATATGCCAATAAACGAGTCTACAGCACCCAGAAGATGACTCTGTAGAGTCCAAACACATCTTCACAGAAGTTTGCGAATATGAAATACTCTAACGATGCATAAAGTTGGTTTTTTAGTATTGGAAAACTTCTGTAAAGTTGAAAGTTTCTTATTATTATAACAAAAGATACCAGAAGACAGAAGAAGGAGACTTTTTATAATGTTCAGAAAAGTTAAATTTAAAGATCCTAAAGCATTTTCTTTTGAATTTAAAGATGCCAATAGAACCAAAAGATTCTTTAAAAAAAAGTTGATTGGTTGTTTAGTATCGGAAAACTTCTACAATTTTGCAATTTATAATATCAAAAGATTCCAGAAGACAGAAGGAGACTTTTTATAATGTTCAGAAAAGTTTTATTTATAGATCCTAAAGTATTCTCTTTTAAATCCAAAAGATTCTTTAAAAAAAAATTTTAAGTTGGTTGGAAAACTTCTCTAAATTTGCAAGACTTTTATTATAATACCAAAAGATACCAGAAGACACTTCTTTATAAAGCCAGGAGGCTTTTTATAATATTAAGAAGCGTTTACTCTAAAGATCGTAAAACATTATTTTCAATTGAATCAAAATATGTCAATAATGGCAACAGATTCTTACAAAAAATAAATAACAAAAGTATTTAACTCTCTGAAGTTTGGAAAAGTGTGAAGATTTCGTTTGAAAAGTCAAGAGAATCTCTTTAAAGATCCAAAAGACTCGTTAAAAATCACTTTATAGAAGCAGCAAAAATGTAAAGACTCTTTACAATGTTAAGAAAAGTTTACTGTAAAGATCGCAAAGAATCTTAAAAAAAAAATAAATTAAAAAACAAATGGATGTAACCCTATGAAGTTTGGAAAAGTGTGCAGATTTCGATTTAAAGAGTAACTATCTATAGATCCAAAAGACTCGTTAAAAATCAAAAGTCCTTACTTTATAGAAGCAGCAAAGTCTACTCTATGGAGTTAGGAGTGTGTAGTCTATAAAAAAAAAGACTTGGCTTTGCTACCAGAAGAATCACAAGACTCTAAAGACACTTCTCTATTTATACGATATCGCTGGAGAGGTGTTAAGTTATCGTAAATGCTGCAACTGCTGCTCATTTGGCATGCAAATGTGTGGCGAGGTTTATCGTTG
The DNA here is from genome assembly GCA_035042165.1 of Drosophila kuntzei. Lineage (NCBI taxonomy): Eukaryota > Metazoa > Arthropoda > Insecta > Diptera > Drosophilidae > Drosophila > Drosophila kuntzei. The sequence goes on along the minus strand of JAWNLU010001329.1, from coordinate 980,672 downwards.
GGTTTTATCTCTGTGGGGCATGCCACAAGCCCACGTTGTAATTCTTCTCTCATTTGAAATGCAAAACCTTGAACAATCTCTTCAGCTGATAAGCTGATCAAAGCTGTAGCTGTTGCTGTAGCCATAGTTTAGTTTCTTTTAACACCTCTCGAAACTCGGGCAAACAAAGCTACGGTTAACGAGCCTAACCCCACATTTAAATGCAGAGAAAGAGATAGAGAAAGAGATTTAGATAGAGAGAGAGAGAAAGACTGAGCTCAAGTTGCATGTGTGTGGCGTCCAGTGTTGCTGTTTTAGCAATTTTATGGCTAGATTTATCACTTTTTTTAATTGTAAAAGCTATGAAACATTGTTGAAATGACATTAGCTATAAATCTATAAATCTTTAAGCACTTTTTCGTAGTTCCGATTGATTTTACTAGATCTGATCGATTTAAAAATTTTACAATTGCAAAGCTGGAAGATTTGATAAAGTGATCTTAGCCAGAAATCTAGCAATTTGTAAAAATGAATATACACTAATAAAAAAAATGTTTTAAAACCATAATTTTGGCCTCAGAACTAAGAATTTTGGTCTAAAAAATGCGTCGAAAACATAAAATTCTTAAAGCTAGTTCTTAATTTAAGACCAAACAGTCTTAAATTCTCAAACCAAAAATTAAAAAATAAAGCAGGTGTTTTAAACTTTAAATTTATTTTTTTTTTGATATTTATATTTTTTTTGGATGTATTTTTTTTTTATAAATATTCCGATTATATGTTTTTTCCTTGGATGCAGCGGGTTTCGATCCCTCGAGTTGTCTTCGTATCAAATATGACATATTTATATTTTCTTATCAATTTAAGATTTTTATTTCTTATATTAAGAACTGCAAATTTTTTGATTAATATTCTTAGTTTTATTAATTTGGTCTTAAAATGGTCTTATTTCAAGAACAAAATATTTAAGACGAATGTTCTTGATTTTAGAAGTTAATCTTTTTTTTTTCAGTGTATGCATTGCCAAAAAAAATTATTTAAAAGTGATTTCAGTAATCAGAAAAAATTTTAAAATGTCGATGACGATAAATTAAAAAGCATTATGTGTTTTATTCACGTATTATATCTTTGATCTAAATCTGTAAATCTATGTTTTATTCACGTATTATATCTTTGATCTAAAGCTGTAATACAAATTGTGAATTTTTTTAAGCACTTTTTAATTATTTTTTAGCTATTTCTAGCAATTTTTGTTTGAGAACTTAGCTATTTTAGGCCATACAATTCTGGCAACACTGGTGGCGTCTGTTTCTTTATGTGTTCTGTTTCGTTGTCTTCTAGGCGGTCTCTCGTTTAGGTTCTTTTCGGGGGCTTTACTTGCAACAATGATGTTGCAGGCCACTGAAGCGCAACGAAAATTAAACTTTCTCTCACTCCTTTTCTGCCATCTCCCTCATCTCCCCTTTCTTCGAATCAATTTCCAGTGACTGCTGAAGCGACAAATGTGTCTGCGATTTGTGTGTGGGGGCGAATTCTCTTGTCATTGTCATTGGGTTCGAGATACAAATAAAGAAAGAAAGAAAGATAGAAAAAAAGGTTTTCTGTTGTTGGTTAACACGATCACATGGCTGCCTTATTTTTGGTGTGGGCTGCAGTCGATACAACCATGTTTTCTGATTCTTTTTTTTTTCTACTCTTCTTCGGTTTTCCCCTTTTTTTTATATTTTAACAAGCTGTCAGACATTTGATGGGCTCGAAGCTGAGCTTAATTACGAGACGATTTCGACTCCAGCAATCAAAGCAATCAACTCTTCAAATGGCCCTATCGATTTCAAGTCTTCACAATCCGAAGACGAAACTCCTAAAACGTCGTAAGACTTTGGCAAAATTTAAAAGAGTCAAGAATACAATTTTTATGCAACTTTAATGAGCATGGGATAAAGATAAAGGCTGTAAAATCATTGAAAGGGCAAAATTGTGTAAGAAACCTATTGAATAAAGCGATAACATTCCTATCGATCTGCTATCGATTAGAAATTAAATGTAGCTATTGAAATTAACTATAAACTGGTTAAAAATCACTTAATTACATTTTAAAGCAGTTCCTGCAATCAATTCAATCAAAAAACCTATCGATTTCATGACTTAATTCTGAAAGAAAATACCAAATTAAGCAGAAGATTCTGGAAATATTTAAGATTTGTTTAGGGCACCAAAAAATCTACAATTTCTATGTAATTTTTATCGAAATATTTGAGAATATTTTAAGTTAGTTTGAAGTTGTTAAATTAAAAATTATAATTCGTTAAAATTGCACTTAGTTCTGAAAGAAAATCCCTGGAAAAATTCTGGAAATATTTAAGATTTGTTTTGGGCACAAAAAAATCTACAATTTTTATGTCATTTTCGTCGAAATATTTAGGAATATTTTAAGTTAGTTTGAAAAATTTTAATTTATAATTAATAAATTGAAACAATTTTCAGCTCGAAAAAGATTTAAGGAATTATATATAAAACTTATTTATCAGCTTATTTATGCAGATGTAATATTTTCCAGTTCTTAAGTAGAACCTTTTATATACATATATCTCTATCTTTGGATTACAGAAGAACAATCATAAAAAGTTGTTCAAATGTCTTGCAAAAAAAAAATACAACTTTTTTCACTTAACGCTACTTAAACAACAATAAGTAAGAGTAGGACGGAAAGCGGAGGGAGTAGAGAAAATACAGGGTGAGGAAGGGGAGGAAGGGAGGGAGTAAGGGAGAGAGAGGTATGTTTGTGATATATCAGAGTGCGCTTTGCTTTATTAGCTCGACTTTTTTTTTCTTCTCTTTCTTTTTTTGTTGCTTAATGTCACAAATTTTTTTGTTGTTGGAGCTCTTATGGTGCTTGTTGTTGTGGATTTTACGAGCTTTGTTGTTGTTATTGTCGTAGTTGTTGTTGTTGATAGCAATCAAAGGCACAAAATGCGTGAGACAAGCTGAGAGTCTTTTGGGGAGCCTGGACCCTGTATGTAATATACACTGAAATAAAAGACCAACTTCTAAAGTCAAGAACATTCATCTTAAATATTTTGTTCTTAAAATAAGACCATTTTAAGACCAAATTAATAAAACTAAGAATATTCATCTAAATATTTATAAAAAAAAATAAATCCAAAAAAGTATAAACATCAAAAAAAAAAAATGTTTAAAGTTTAAAACACCTGCCTAATTTTTTTATTTTAGGTTTGAGAATTTAAGACAGTTTGGTCTTAAATTAAGAACTTATTCTTATTTGAAATGTTCTTAAAATCAAGTTGTGTTTTCTAAATGTAAGAATTTTATGTTCTCGACGCATTTTTTAGACCAAAATCTTAATTTTAAAAGCTTTTTTTATCAGTGTATGTATGTATATGTCTGTGACTCCTCTAAGTCCTTAATGTGTCTGTGTGTGCTTGTGTGTGTGTGTGTGTGTGTGTGTGTGTGTGCAGTTGCTATTAGCATGCGCTATGTTAATGCTTTCATCTTGCTGCCAGCTGACGTAGAAGTATCTGTATCTTTGTATCTGCGTATCTTTGTAGCTGAGAGAATGCCTCTGTGTGTGTGTGTGTGTGTGTGTGGGTACCTTCTCGTGTGTGTGTGTGTGTGTGTATTTTGGCCCTCGCACAATTCCTGCAGCATTGTCGACTTATTTCATTTTCAGTTTCATTAAATAACAAATTGCTCTTTTGTCATATGTGTGTAAGTGTGTGTGTGTGTAAATGGGTGTGTGTGTGTGCGTAAGCTTAACTTTTTATTATATGCTGTATGTACTTAACTTTGTTTTTCTTTTGCTTCGCTTTTTTTTTGCTCTTCTCTTCACTTTTCTGTAATGAAAAAGAAAGAACTCAAGACTCATCTCAAAAACTTTACATTTGCCCCTCGTCTGTTGTCTCGCTCTTACACACACACAAGTCTTTAAGTTTTATGCTTTCAATAAATATTAACATTTCAACTTCAACCCCCCCCCTCCAGTGTAAAAAGTAAAGTAAAGAAGAAGAAGAATCTATCCACCCTCAAGGTTAAGCTTTGGATTTAGACTTTTTGTTGTTGTGTCTTATCACGCTTTTTTTGTTGTTGTTGTTGTTGTTATTTGTAGTTAGTAGTCACCATTTCTCATATTTATGAAATGCCTTCAAAGATTTTAATCTCATAGACAGAGACAGAGCGTGAGAGAGAGAGAGAGAGGCAGATAATGATACTGTGCTTTCCCCCGTTGTCATGAAAAGCAGCTCCAAAAATATCTCATAACTGCGGGCGGCCCTTTGTAAAAGCCGTTAAATTATTTTTCGCATATGTGTGTGTGTCTCTGTGTGTGTGTGTCTATATATAACTCTCTGATAAGTTATCGCTTTGCGTTTCAAAACCTGCTTAAGACACCCGCAAAATATTAGCATCTGACTTTGACGAGCTGCAACGAAAGTTTTGGGCTTTCAAGCGATTTGAATACCCCCCCTTGAGGGAAATTATTATTATATTTTTAGCCGAATTTTTCTTTTTATCATCCCAACTAATCTATCAACTGAGCTGCTGGAACTCTACTATTTATAGCAACAGCAGCTGTGCATTTCATTAGTCAAAACTTAATTTAAACTTAAGTTTTTTTTTACTTCCTCAAATTAATTTGGCTCAACTTAATCAGAGTCGAATTATGTTACTGAAACTTCTCACGTCTATTAGTCACAGTCTAAGCAGTTGAAATATAAAGTTTGACAGTCTTAACATTTTAAATAAAGACGTTATAAGCAATTTCTTGAATTTACTGACTGTAACCGAGTTTGGAATTATTGTTAAACCTCGTAGGAATTTGCTGAAACTTTGATTAAAATACAATGACAGCCAAAGTTGCTACTCAGTAGACAAAAACTAGGCTTAAACGATAAATTTACTGCTTGAGAGTCATGTATAGCAATCAACAAACCGTCCTACACTTGGAAGCAACCCTAACCCCACATAATATCTCTCTGAAATTGCAGTTAATGCAATTTAATAGCCTACACTGCAAGTCAGAGGTAAAAGTGGGATAAAAGCTAAAATACTAAAAGAATTATAGGCAAATAAAGCAATTTACTGGCCACACCTCACATAGGAACAACCCTAAATTCTCATGGGATTTCTCTGAAATTTCAATAAATGCCCTTTAATCGCTCAAGGTGTTTGCTCATATACAAAGTGCACTAAATTATAGAGAAATATTGAGAGGGTGAGGATCCTCTTTGGTACAAAAATCGAATCGTTGCGGCAGTCAATCAACAGAAGACTCGATGCGGCTTTGCCACATGTTTTGTGTATTTTCGAGCAACTTGAGGGTTGAGGCCTCTTCATAATTTCGGAGGTGTGAACACTTTTCCAGTGACATGTGCGCGAGCTACAACAACCAGCATACGGAGCAACATCATTACGATCCTCTGATGATCTGAGTTGAGTTGAGAGGAGAGAAGAAAAGAAGAACATGCGACAGAAAAGTCATAAATTTAAAAGCAATAAAACTTTCAAGACAAATAAATGCTGCATTTTGGGGAGGGAATCACAACTGCAGACTCGATATGAAGACCAGAGAGTGAGAATTACTCGCATCTGAAAGAAAATACAAACAACCAACAACAATAAAGGTCGCATAAATCTCAAGGCACGCAAAATATTTAAACAAAAAGAAGAGAACAAAAAGTGAATGCAACTACGCAACATACCCTGCACTTTGTCTTTCCCCTCTTTTCCTCTCTTCACATTCACATTCACATTCCCAGTCCAATTCAGATTCTTCATTCTCCATTCTTCATTCCAATGCTGAACGCGTGCGTGCAGAGACTTGCGGTTATATTTAAGCCCCCCTTCTCTTTCCCTATCCCCAATCTTGCCACCGCATACCTTTTCATGCCCTCCCCTTACTCCCCTTGGAGCAATACTAAGGTTGTTTATCTTTCCGCTGTGGCAAGACCTTGAAATGCGCCTGCATATGACAGGGGCGTTAATTTATGTGAAGTTCCACAGGGAGTCCAAAGGGAGGTCACAACAGAGAGACAGAGACAGAGAGAGGGAGAGAGAGGGAGAGGGAAAGGGGGAGCGATTGTAAGACTTGTAATGATCCACAATACAAGATCTTCGTTGCATATTCGTATTCGTATTCGTTTCGTATTCGGCGATGCATTCAGCCAAGTGATTGTTATCTTAAGATATCAATTTAAATCCCATTCACAATCCCACTCGACTGTGAAACTCAATGGCATTAATGTTTCTTCAAAGTAAACATATATTTGTTGAACTTTCATTATCCTTTAATTGAATTACATTTCAATTATTAGCTATAGTTCAAGTTTCTATTGTATTTATCGATATATTATTAAATTTTTGGAAGATCTTTTGAGTTAATCTCTTAGCTAATATTAATATATACTATTAAATGATTTCCACAACGATTTTCTTTTAGTTTTTTGTTTAATAATCCGCTCTAAGTCCGCTACTAACTTATCGATAGTTATCGATTATTATCGATAGCACTATAATGTGTTTAGTGCTGGTTGGGAAATAAATGTAAATGTTTTTACACTGCATCAATTGATTTTTTTTTAATATATGAATCCGGGATATAACTATAATTTTTATGATACAAATTACAAAAAATAATTTTTCAATTTTTAAAATGAAAATTAAAAAAAAATATTTATTTTGAAAATTTTATAGTTTTTTTTTTTTTATTTTAAAAATTGAAAAATAATATTTAAAAGTAATTTTTATAATAAAAATAATTTGTTTTGCGTTTCCTGATTTGAATAGATAAATAAATAAATGTTTGTTGTTATCGATAGTTTCGATAACAATGCTATTTTTTCGGACTTTTATTCCTTATTGCTCCACAATTTTCATTTGACTAATAAATATAAAAACAATGTGGCTTGTTTCATACTATCGATAGTTTCGATAACTTTTAATGACTTCTCATCTTTTCAGCATATTTTTCTTATGAGAACAGACTCGATAAATATTTTAATTTTTCATTAATTTCGATAACTTTCTTAGTTTCTGTCGTGAAGGAAAATCAACTTGTTTCATTATTTGAAATACAATGGTTTATCAATTCGCTTCCTATTATCGATAGTTTCGATAACTCTAATATCAATTGAGAGCGATTCATTGTTAAGATTTCAACAGGTTCTTTTCTTATTCGTAATATACAATATGCTGTCAATAAGCTGTCTCTGAAGAATCAATGCAGCTGCATTCAGAGCTCCCATTTCTTTCCCCTTTCTTCTACTGCTTCTCTCATCTGGAATGTGCATCCCCCTCTGCTCTATCAAAAACGGCACTTCTATGACACTTTCGTTGGAACCAGAACCAGTTCACAGTTGTTGTTCGTCGTGTTTTTAATTGTTGTTGCTATACTCATTCTTATTGTTGTTTTTGTTGTTTATCTGGCAAACATAAAACAGAGAATGAAAAACCAAATAAACGCTAATTGGAAAAACATATTTTATATGAACTCTCGAGAGTTCTCCTTCTCCTTCTCCATCTCTTTCTCTGTATCTTTCTATCTTTCCCCCCGTCTTAATGTTGCATCTGGCAAAGAGATCGTGTGCAGCAAAAGCAGCAGCAAAAGCAGCAGCTAAAGCAGCGCCCCCAAGTAGATGGCTAACGGCATGCGGCACGCACTTCCCACTCATAAAAACTGGAAACATTTTTCCGAAATATGTAGAACTTCCCCCCCCCCACTCTCTCTCTTCATCTCTCCATCTCTTCTCTCACTCTGTGTTGTAAGGCAATAAGCAGCAGACGTCGAGAAATAAAATCCACACATAAAAATGTTTTGGGTAACCCTTTGGTTTGTCTCACTGGGTGTGGCAGGGGCAGCGTAGAAGAGGGGGGCGGGGGAATGGGAGGGGGTTTAAGGTCTTATGGGGGCCCCCGCTTATGTTGTCAAATGAAATGCCGTGTAGCCCATGATGATTATTTCTGACATTTGTGGCAAATGTGCGGCTAGAAAATGTGTACTCCCCTCCTCTCCCCCCTGACACTGCCTACCCCTCTTTATTTATAAAACAAACAAAATTGTCGCCTATTTCACGAATTGTTTTATATTTACAAATGTTGTTTATAAATCAAATAAAAATCAATTTTAATTGCATTTCCTTGCTGACATTTTAAGCAGTGCAGTAGTGAAAAAGGTGGAAAAGGGGGGCGCGAAGGGGCACTTGCAACTGCAACAGCAGTAATGTTGCATGTAGCATGAAAACTTGTTCCGTTTGCAGAAAACTGGCTTGGCCAAAAACTGCAGAAGAAGCTGCAGGAAGCAGGGAGACAGAGAGAGAGAGAGAGAGAGAGAGAGAGACAGAGAGAGAGAGAGAGAGAGAAGAGGAGGCAAGTGGAACAGCAGAAGAAATAAACCTGCTCCGAACTCGTTTGGTAGCATTTTGCCATTTTTTTTTTGTTAACTCTTGCTGTTGTTGTTTTTATTGTTGGTGGTATATTTTTGGAGGCGGGGGCGTCAACATGATTTGCACTACAAAACAAAATTTAAGGAGCAGCTCCGCTCAGCTACACAGAGGAAAAAATCAAGTATTTGGTTCTCAAAAAGCCACATTTTGAATTTGATTTCACACTAAGATTGAAATTACTAAAGTAGAGTATTTTGATCTTATTTCAAGTACGAAATTTAAGTATTTTAATATTTTCAAATTTAAATTAACTTTATACGTACTTGATTTAAGTACAATTGAACTTGATCCAAGTTCTTTTAATTTTGGTACTGAGTACAAAATCAATTTAAAATATGAACATGATACTTGATTTAAGCATATTGCAGACTTAATTTAAAATTGTATAAGTTTGAATTGTATGTATAAAATGTTCTTGAAATAAGTGAGTGTAAAAATCAATTAGTGTGAAAGTAAGTCAACACTGACTACAGAAATTATTTTGTTAAATAAAGTCTTATGTTCTCAGTGTCCCTCTTAGCAGAAAAGCAAGAACTATTTGGGAATTCGAAGCAAGCGAACGCTAAAATGATATAAGAATTAAATTACTTGATTTAGGATTTTACTTAATTGATCTGTGAGTCGAACTTGAGTCTCGAACTTATATAAAGAATTTGCGTACTTATTTCTAGTAATTTTAGATTCTTACTTTATTTAAGATTTTTTGTTCCTATATCAAAATTGTTAGTTTTGTTGTTCATTTTAAGTAATTCGTATTTAAATCAAGTATTATTTTTAAGAATCGGAAATACTTCATTCAAATTTATTCATATTTAATTTGAGTACGTCTTTTTCTCTCTGTGTATCCAGCATCAATCCAAGTTTCCCCCCTCTATCTTCCTCTATTTTTTTTCGTACCCTCTTTCTGGCCTTCCTGTTTTGGCCAAGTCGAGTGCATGCCTTTTTTTCGCGCTGCATTTTTTGCGTAGGTTTTTTAGTTTGGCGAGTGCAGCGAACTGGTAGCCACCAGGCAGAGATTAATGGTGGTGGTGGTGGTTGTGGTGGTGCAGGGGCAGAACGGACTGCTTAGAAGAGACTGCTTAGCCAAGTTAAGGCCAAGTCACATGGGGACAACGTTTCGTGTTTGTTGCCACTAAATCTTGGGCTCGATCCCGAGCCAAAAAGACAAGACAATTGAGGCGCAGCCTGAGCTAAAACCAAACCAAACCGAACTCAACTCAACTCAACTGAAGTGAACTGAACGGAGGCAGCTTAAGATGCCACAGCGAGATGTTAGCTACAAATAGTAGCTGCAACAGAGACAAGAGAAAAAGGGAGAGAGAGAGAGAGAGGGGGGAAAAGGAAGTGCATGTCCAAGATAAACATCGTCAACAATGAAATGAAATTATGAATAGGCACAAAATGGCATGAAATAGTGCGGATATTGTATAAATAATGAAAGCAAAAGTTGAATAACAAACAGAAAAGCTTAAAAACAATAAGGAAAAAACTCAAAATCTGCTTAAAAACTCAGTAAATTTGCCCTGAAATTCTAGAAATGGCAAGAAATATTTAGAAAATAAATAAAAACTGCAATCAAAATAAATTATTTCCTTTTTTTAAAATTCTGCCAACCAAACCTTTAAATTTATTACTTAAAAAATAAAAAGTTCTTAAAATATTAAATTTTTATCTTTAACCATATTTTATTTCACTTTTGAAAAATAATAAAAATATAATTGCATTTGGAAATGTTTTGGATAAAAATAAAATATGAAAAAAATAAAAAAATTCAATATTTTTTGATTAAAATTGAAAAAAAATCGACTCGAGTTTCTTAGTTTAAACTTGATGTTCAGAATAAAACCAATTAATTCTTTAAGCTGAGAAAATTAATTCTTGCTTCAATACCAATTGATATATTTTATATTGCATATCATGTCAGAACTTTCAAGTATTTCAATTATAAATTAGCTGTCGAATTTTAAGTATTTCAATTATCAATTAGCTGCTGAATTTCATATGAAATTTCGACTGTGAAATGTTGAAACCCATTGATGGAATTTCTTTATACACTTGTCATAATTTCATAAACATTTCTGTGCATATTTCTCTTCTGACAAACGAAGAAAGATAGGGGAAAGAGAAAAGGAACCAGTTTTTATTTTCTTCCTTTTATTTTTCGAATATTTTGATATTTTTGTGTAGTATTGACGAAAGTTAATTTTTTGGCGTTGAAATTTTTGTTGTTTGTTTTAATGAACGTGAAATTATTTTCATTAGTGAGCAAATCTTTCATTAGTCTCGCTGATGATGACGATGATGAAGCGACACGCTGAGCGAAAGATACAAATGTATCTTTGAATCTATTGAAAGTGTGGCAAGCTGTTGCCAATATGCAAGCTCATCAACAGACCCCCCCATCCCCTTCTCCCTCTCCTCCTCCTCCTCTCTCTCTCTCGATATTAATTAATGTGCCACGCCTACGTGTCGCGTTGCCGCCCTTTGCTTCTGTGGTTTGATTAATGGTAAATTAGTTGCAATGTTAGAATAGATACATTGGCAATAGGCTAGCTTTGCGGTCAACTTGTAGTTTGTATCTCAAAGATGTAGTTTGTATCTGCAGCTATGTATCTTTGTATTTGTATCTTTGTATTTGTATCTGTATCTGTATCTGCTGCAGCTTGCGGTTCATTTGAGGTGTCGCTTCGCTTCGTATTCGATTTGTTTTGTAATTCAATTTTTTTCTGCCATATCATAAATTTAATTTGAAATGAAAATCCTCAAGATATGCCACATTATACCAAAAGCGTGTGCTGTAGTATCTTGCAGATACAACCATACACACACACACACACACACACACACACACAGTCGGCACACTCTCATTTTGTTTGGTACTTTGCTTTTTCGACCACAATAACGGATTACATTTGAAATTGTTTGGCATTGGCTGCCGTTCGTCTGGCCACCTCCCTTTCTCCCTTTCCCCTTTTCCCTAGACTTCTATGTTCCCACTCCTCGCTGCTTCTCTGCTCTCCCTTCTGCCCATTGCCTGTCGATCCCCATCTATACTCTGTGCCTTGTATTTTTTTTTTCAATATTACACGATGACTTTGAATATTTCTGTTGCTTTTGTTGCTGCACATCATGGGTGGGATTTTGTGATTAGAGAGATACAAGCGGCAGATACACAACAACAACAACAACAACAACACTAACACTAACAACAACAACACTAACAACAACAACCACAACAACTGACTTACTCAGTAACTGAGTGAATGGGCTGGTCGAAGCCAGAGAGCAAGTGTAACAAATATGTTGAGCATAGGGACTATGGAGATGCCAACTTAGGATCCAGATACAGATACAGATACAGGGTACAGCTTTAGCAATAGATACAGATACAGCTAAAGCTAAATATACAGACACAGCTACAGATACAGATACAACTGCAGCTATACAGTTACGGATACACTTATTTTGATTGTTTGCGGACTAAAGAATCTTTGACTGACTAAAGGGAAACTGGGCAGAAAGGCAATATAGATTCTGTGTGTGTGTGTGTGTGTGTGTATGGCAGGAGAAAGAAAATTCCCTCATTTTATGCGCCCATTTGCGGCGAATTTCATTTTTCCGTATAGCCAAGAGAAGGCAGCCAAAGATGATGCCAAGTTGAGCCGAGTTAAGCTCCAAAAATTAAAATCGATACACGAAATTATTTCACAAAATTGCCACAAAATATTTCGAAATATGTGTAGAGCACAATTACGAGGAATTTCCAGTAACGAGTTGCTTTCGGAAAATCGTTGGCTCTTACAGGAAAATTATTTGGAGTTACACTGTTCAAAAAAAAGCGCTACAATAACAAATTTTTATCAAAACAAAAAGTACATTTAAAGGATATTTTAAATAAACTTTTTCACTGATTTAAAGATATTTAAAATTTTTTTTTTATTAACAAAAAAGCAAAGAAAAACAACATTATTGAAAGATATTTAATATTGTTATTTTGCATATCGGAAAATTATTATAAAACTGGTAAAGCGTTGTAATGTAAAATTAAATTTAACAAGTGCAAAATTGTAAAACCCGAGTTGATTAAAAAGAGAAAGACTTATTTTTACTATAAAAATTTCTTTTAAATCAAAAATAATAATTTAATTTAAATTTTTATTTAAAAATCATATATTTTCTACCTAAAATATCTTTAATACACGTCCTTAAAGGACAAGGATATTAACATTATTGTGAGAAGATATTAACATTCAATTTGTATTTTTGATTTTTATTCTCAATTTTAACAGTACAAATTGAGAAATAATTTAAACATTGATTTTTTTTTGAAAAATTGAAAAATAATTTTTTTTTTATAAAATTATAATCGTTACGGTAACTGTTTTTAAATAAAAATCGAGTGTTGCAGTTTTCGATTAAATCGATTAAAGAGGACAGCGAAAAAAGAACGAAACGAAAAGCGTAAAAATGGAAATTGGTCACAAGGTTGCCAGCAATATGACAGCTCTATTTAATGCTCTATATATTATTCTTGATTCTTTTTCTCGAATTTAGGTTTACAGTGGTTCGAAACTAACAACAACAACAACAGCAACAAAGTCAACACGCAATACAATTGTTGTTGCAAGTAGTTGTCGCTGTACTGGCAAATAAAATATGTGAAGGAACTTGCAAACTCAAAGAGAAAGAGACAGAGACAGACGAAGTGAGAGAAGGACAGCAAGTGTTAGAAAGAGAGAGGGACAAATAAACTGAGTGTGTGATTGTGATTGTATTTGTATTTGTGTTTGTGGCAGGTAAATGGATATTTGCATTCAATTAAAAGTGCTGTCGGCGGCAGCGATGCCACCACCCCCCGCCCAAGGGCCAGCCACGCCCCCAGCATGGAGCATATGGAGGAGCATTGGGGCAAGCACTGAGAACTGATAACGCATAATTTGCAGCACTTGCAACCGGCAACAGTTCCAATGATTAATGAAATGCAAACGCGCAAACGTGGCCAATAATAATTAATAATAATTAATAATAATCATAAAATCCAGTGCAAAGCAAAAAAAAATATAGGAGGAGAAAAAAAAAAATAAAAAAATAAATAAAAATCAAGAGAGATAAAACAAGAGTAAATAACTATTTAATGTGCATGCAAATAAATTAAAATTATTTAACATATAAAATACATGTAAAATCACATTAAACGCGTGTGAAGTGAACCACCGCGAACCCCTCCGTCTACCGACCGAAACGCATCGAACCGAACCGAAACGAAGCGAAGCGAACTGAATCGAAGCGAACCAAACCGAACCTGATACCAAAATGACTATGAAATCGATGAAGTACTCCGATTGTGATACCATTATGGACGGCTATAATCCGGTGCCGCCTCCATTGCCACGACGTGTGCCGCCAGTGCGTAATATTTATGCCGAGCCCTTTGCCCACGAGCCGAACCATTCCAGCAGGTAAATCAACCAACCATGCCTATCGATTAACGATAACGATTAACAATTAACAATTAACTACTAAAGATTACAAGCACCTCAACAAAAATGCATTGTTTTCATTTCAAGTGTAAACCTAGTGCACTTTAAACAGTCTGGCAACTCTGACAAACAGTTTAATAAATCTGGTCACTCTAAGTTGACCAGAGCGTAAATATTGAATCATTACTAATGTATTGTTACTAAGTTAAGCGTAAAAGAAACTCATTTTGAACCATCTGGCAGGTAAATCAACATCAACCATGTCAATCGATTAACGATAACGTTTAAATATTAACAATTATCTACTCAAGGTTACAAGCACCTCAAATGCTGACAGATGAAGCATTTAAAGTGAATTGTTTTCATGTTAAGTGTAAATCTAGTGCATTTTAAACAGTCTGGCAACTCTGACAAACAGTTTAATAAATATGGTCACTCTAAGTTGGCCAGAGCGTAAATATTGAATCATTACTAATGTATTGTTACTAAGTTAAGCGTAAAAGAAACTCATTTTGAACCATCTGGCAGGTACATCAACATCAACCACGTCTATCGATTAACGATAACGTTTAACTATTAACAATTATCTACTAAAGGTTTCAAGCACCTCAAATGCTGACAGATGAAGCATTTAAAGTGAATTGTTTTCATGTTTGGCGTAAATCTAGTGCATTTAAAACAGTCTGGCAACTCTGACAAACAGTTTAATAAATATGGTCACTCTAAGTTGGCCAGAGCGTAAATATTGAATCATTACTAATGTATTGTTACTAAGTTAAGCGTAAAAGAAACTCGTTTTGAACCATCTGGCAACTCTAGCTTACAGAGTTTTGTAAGTTTGGTCACTCCAAGTTGATCCTATTTGGTTAAATAATTATTTGTTAAAGTGATGAAGCCTTTATAGTTAACTGTTATTAAGTAAAAAGTAAAATTAAGGCATTTTAAACAGTCTGGCAACTCTATCGTAAGTTAACTAATTACTATGATAAGCCTGGTCACCCCAAGTTAACGCTGAGGTCAATAGGATAAAGTTACACATATTTTTGGGGAATTGTAAATATACTTTTAGCTATGGTTAATTTTTTCATGAACATGTTAATTTTAACTTCCGGTTTCATTTGCTGATCTTTATAAATCCCAACTTTTCCACTTGAAAGTGATTCGAGAGGTTTACTTGGAGTGCAAGAAAATAAGTTCCTAAATTTTAAAGAGTTTTTGAGCATTTATATCTTTTCCATATACAATGTACCTGTTAACGGTAGAGACTTAAGTAAAACCTAAAATGTAGAAATCGGTTACAGCTTGTAAATCCCATTTGAAATTGTATTTTCATTTAGTTTGAAGTGTGCGGAGTTACAGTGTGTATATCTTGGATTACCAAGAAGAACAACAGGCACCACCCAAGTGGCAACTTTAACCACTCTGTGGCACTGCACTAACCCACACTACATTGCACCACATCGCATGATTCGAGCATGCCATACACAGAGAGAAAAAAGACGTACTCAAATTAAGTAGAAATGAACTCGAATAAAGTATTTTCGATACTTAGAAATAATACTTGATTTAACTACGAATTACTTAAAATGAGCATTAAAATTCTATGACTAAGTACTAAAAATCTTGATATAAGAACACAAAATCTTGAATCAAGTAAGACTCTAAAATTACTAGAAATGAGTACTCAAATTCTTTATAAAAGTTCGAGACTCAAGTTCGACTCACAGATCAATTAAATAAAATCCTAAATCAAGTAATTTAATTATATCATTTTAGCGTTCGCTCGCTTCGAATTCCCAAATAGTTCTTGCTTTTCTTAAGACTTAATACTTTATTTAACAAAATAATTTCTGTAGTCAGTGTTGACTTACTTTCACACAAATTGATTTTTACACTCACTTATTTCAAGAATATTTTATACATACAATTCAAGCTTATACGATTTTAAATTAAGTCTGCAATATGCTTAAATTAAGTATCATGTTCATATTTTAAATTGATTTTGTACTCAGTACCAGAATTAAAAGAACTTGGATCAAGTTCAATTGTACTTAAATCAAGTACGTATAAAGTTAATTTAAATTTGAAAATATTAAAATACTTAAATTTCGTACTTGAAATGAGATTGAAATACTCTACTTAAGTAATTTCAATCTTAGTGAGAAATCAATTTTGAAATGTGACGTTTTGAGAACGAAATACTTGATTATTTCGCTCTGTGTACGGATGCTGCTGAGTTGCCAGTTGCAAGTTGTAAGTTGCAAGTTGCCAAGTTGCATATTAAAAGAGAAATGTCCCATATAAAGCTCGTGAGTATCTTGTCGAGTGTACAATATGCATTTTGATACCGTAACGATAAAGAGTAGGAGAAGTAGATGCAGAAGCAGAGGCAGAAGAAAGAGAGTGGGGAGAGTGATAGGTAAAGTATCTGCATAAAGTATAAATGGATGTGCGACGCGAAGTTCGTGTGTCGCATATGGATATTGTGTATATCCTTTTCATAAAACGAGCTTCAACAATGCCAAATAGCCTCAGTCCGCAGTGGCGCCGACAAAGGGGGTCTGGAAGGGGGAGGGGGAGGGGGCGTAGGAGCAGCTCTCAGGCTCTGCTCATATCGCATATCAAAAACGAAAAACGGAGAGGTAGAGAAAGAGGAAAGCATTGGGCAAGTGGTAACCAACAGCCAACTGGTTATATCAGCTTATGCAGGGGCGTAACCAAGTGGTGGAAGGGAGGAGGGGGGTTGGGATGTTTGTGGTGGGGTGGCAACTCTGTGTGGTAAAAATGCGGCGCAATATGTTTGCCTGTCAGTTTTCATGCATTTCATATCGAAAACCATTCGTACTTTTACTTGAGTGAGTTTTATGAGCAACGAGCCAAAGAGCAGTGGCTCAAAGGGGGGGCGAGGAGAGAGAGAGAGAGAGAGAGAGAGGGGGGAGGGGCAGGCTGAACTGGTAACAATAACAACGACTGAGTGGATACATCTATGATGATGCTCTAGTGTATACATTGTGCACAGACAGACAGACAGAGAGACAGACAGACAGAGAGATACCCTAGACAGTTGAACAGACGGACAGACGGACAGACTGGCCCCGTTTATATGCATAGTTTTCAGGCAGTGAAGTGGGGATGGGAATTGAGGGAAAGGGGGGGGACTCGCTGGCATTGCAAACTGGGTTAGAATCTAGCATTTTTATTTTTTTGTTGCTTTTGGAAAAGAATGAGAGAAAAAAATGGAATTTGTTGCTTGTTATATTAAATGAAAACTCCAATTACTTTTTATTGGACTATTTCAATGATATGAAGTCGAAGACAACACCCTGCCCCACCCCTGAACAACATAAAGTACAGCATGTGGCATGTGGCATGTGGGGCAACATTAGATTAGGTGAGCAGTTGTGTATCGATGCATTTTGGCCACAAATTTGCATAGGAAGAGCATAATAGGGGGGTGAAGGGAGGAAGGGTGGTCATCAAATAGAAGGGAGGGGAATACAATAATAACCAAACATAAATGTAGATAATATTATTATTATATATATATATATATATACATATATACATATATGTAGATATGCATGTTTTTGTATCTTCAGATCTTGTGCAAACAATTTTCTGGTTACTTACAACTAACTCAAGCTTACAGCTATATGCATAAGTTACGACAGACGAAATACCCTGTAAATCTGAGTAAGACAATACAAAAATCAGGAACCGAAAATAATAATTGTTGATAAAAAATTCAACTCAAAGTGAAATTTTAGTTTCAAATATACTAAATATCTCTAGAAACAGCTAATAAAATAAAATAATATTAAAGATTTTTTAAAGTCTTTAAAGACTTTTATTTCTGATTAATAAATTTAAAAAGCTCATTGGCATAAAATTGAGCGTTATTAGTTTGTAGGGGATAATGGGTCATATAATGTCTTTGGTCTTACTGAAGTTTTAATTTTGAAATGTCTATCTTGAATATTAACGGAGATATGTACAAAAACTTTTATCAAAACCTTTTCAAATAATAAAAGTCTTTAAAGACTTATATTTATATATATTTATTTATAGTTTTATTCAAAAAACATCAAGCATTCATTATTAAAGACCGAAAAAATAAAAATCAATAATTATAATAAAAACGAAGTATTTATTAAATTTGATTTATAAAATGTCTTCAAATAACCATTTCAAATGTTTTTTTTTGCTTATTCCTCATAACTGTAATGATCCCCGAAAAATATAAATTAAAATTACCTGTAATACCCTGTAAATTGTTGGAAAAGAATACTATAGTCAGTGAAAAGTGTAATATTTTTCAACAATTTGTTGCATAAGGCAACTAAATACTCTGTAAGTGCTCAAAGATAAAACGAATTTCCCAATTTATGATCGTATCTGATTTCTTATACATAGAAATCATAAATATCACTTCAAGTATAAAGTAAGTTTACTTTTACAGAGTAGCTCTCAGTCGAGCAGTTTTAATATTATAGATAATTCAGAGTTTAATCTCTGTAATGGAGTGTAAGCCCCTTTTTTAGGTTGTATTTAACATAAGAATTATAGATATTATATCGTTTAATTTAATTTAACTAATTAGAGTACCAATTAATTTAGACTTAAGACTTACTAAAGCCGAATAACTATTATTCTAAGAATTATTTGCAATTTGTATATTTACTTTTTTATTAATGTTTACTTTTATTTTCTCGTTCTCTTCCTTTAGGTAAGTTTCTTGAATTTTTGCCGAAAGTTGTAAACTTAATGAAAGTCCGGTAAGATATAAGAGTTTAATTCGATTCTCCATGGAATATACCTCCCCCCCTGCACCCTTTAAATGTTAACAATTTAAAAATAAAAAAAACCGAAACTGAATTTAAGAGTCCGTCGAGAGTTTTTGGTTTTGTGCTCGTTGTGAAAAGTTTTAACGGTGCCAACTTGCAACTGGCAACTTGCAACTGCCACAGCCAGAAATGTTGTATATGAACCAAACATTTAATAATTCAAGTAGCCCAGAGGCGGTGGGTGGTGGGTGTGCAGGGGGGGCACAACGGGGGTGGCATACAGTGAACGCCCCTAATGACCTACTTCACTTACAACAACGAAACTAACAACAACAACAGCGTAATATACATAAGTAATTTTGCGTTGAGCGGGGGTGACCCCTACACCCACCCTATACCCACCCTATACCCCCCATTTTGCAGGTGAGCAGCAGATGGTGAAGAGAAAACGTGTGTTTGGTTCTAGTTTTGATTCCAAGTCTGGTTCAGGTTTGAGGTTCGAGGTTTGGGTTCTCGGGGTTTTTGGGTTTACTTGCAAGAAGTTCCGAGTTCTGTTTGGTATAGCTTTGGCTTCCGGCTTCCTGCTGTTGCAACAATAACAACAACGACAAAACTTGAAGTGCATTTGCCACAGCAAAAACTACAAATAACTGACTAAAGGCGAGCGCACACGACAATATAATACCCTGCATCAGTCGCTAAAAGAACCTCATTTTTTTTCTAAATATTTCTAAACTACATTTATTTCAAATATTGTATTTTTGGGCCGATCTTTCTGAAACTTATAGAATCGTTTCACTTCGTCATTTCTTTAATATCTGTTCAATTTCACGAGTATGCCTGTTAAAATTAGCTTGAAACCGTGCTTTTTAATTTTCGGAGATTGGGAAAATCGGGGTTCCGTTTATATTTTACTTTGTAAGATATCGAAATTTTTTTCCCAGAGACTAAAGCTTTCAATACTCCTAGTGAAATGTTAATAATAATAAATGTTAATTATTGAGAAATATGCCTGCCACATATTTTTGCACAAAGTTATGCTGGGTATAAAAATTGAAGAAAAACTGAGAAAAATAACAAAATAAAAATAAAATTTCTATTGCAAAATATGGAAAATATTGCAGAAACTGAGTGGTGAAACGTGACGGGAATGGGTGGGGAAGGGGGTGTAAGTGGGTGACGGGGGTGCGACGAACTGGCAACAAAGTTGTGCACTGAAATTTGCATGCAACATGAAGGAATGCCGCTGCCAGTGCCGCCCCCCCCATCTCCCCGTTTCCCCGCGCGCTCCACTTTAGTGCGCATTTTCCCACTGACAAATTTTCCGGCGTACGCCTTTTCCTAACCATCCGGACATGTGCATGACCTCTTGACCTAGTCGCACTGCCTGAGGCAAGCCAAAATGCGCAGAAAAGTGAACTCTCCAACCCCTTACCATTCCCCTTCCCGCAATTCGCTTTCCCAGCAAACTGCACGTACATGTACAGTTATGAGGCTGTTTCCTTCTCCCCCTTCGCCTTCCACTTGGCCCAATCAATATGACAATCCTACACAGAGAAAAAGAAAAACATTATAAAATTAAAGTTTAAAATTCTTGATTTTATCATGCATTTTTCAAGTACGTATTCAGGATATTATTGTTAAATATGCGGAAAAAATGGCTTAAAGAATTCATAAGAGCCTAAAATATTTGATCTAACCAATAATAAATATACAGAACCCCGAAAAATCAAAATATGGCTAAGAAAAATCGATCTTGAATCAAGTATATTGTAATTGGTTTAAGAAAATCCAGGATAATCGTACTTTTGGGTTTTTGGGTTAGTTTTGTTCCGGAATCTTGTATTTTTTTCTGTGTACAAAGTGCGCTCCAATCTAGGCAACAACAACATGAACAATAATAACAAGAGGAGCTAAAGTATCTGGAATATTATGATTGAAATGCTGAGCTTGATATGATTACATTCTATATAGAGGATGGCTCCCGGGGGATGGGAGTGGTAAGGGTGAAGACGGTGGAATCACAACATTTGTTTCGGACAGTTGGCAACTAATTTGTTTGTCAAATACGACGGCGACTGGACGAACGGTCAGCACAAAGGTCAGCAAATTGAATAAAAGTTACAGCAAAACAATAGATGAAAAGAGGGAGAAAAATAGAGAGAGGACAAATAAATATAATGATAGATAGATAGAAGATATGACGTAACAGAAAAAAGGCGACTTAATAAAATGAAGGTAAAGATGGAAGCTAAATAAAAAACAGAAAAGGTTACCAAATAAAGAAAAATATAGAAATATTTAAAGATTCGAGAGAAATCCGTTGAATTTTCATAAGGAAATCGATTTTAATGTTCTTAAATTTGATTTGATTTAAAAATTCGAGAGAAATCGGTTGAATTTTCAAGAAGAATGTCGATTTTAATATTCTTAAACACGATATCTTAAATTTGTTTTAGAACTATGGCCTTGGGATAGATGTAATATCGTAGAGATGGTGCTATATTCACTTGCTAGTGACAACTTGGCATCTTTAAAAATTCCTAATCATTCTTGACCCATAATTTCAATCGTGGCATTCGAACGATTGATTTTTTAACAACTGAGGAACTGCCGGCTGTGGATCTACTTTCTGCAGATCTTTTTCCAGTAGAACTGCTTCCTGCAGGTTTCTTTTCAGAAGAATTATTGTTGGATTGCCGCAATTTGAGTTTCTTCTGTTCCAGCATCTCTCGCAGATTCTTCATCTCTTCGGTTAGCTTCTGACGTCGCTGTTCCAGATCCTGCAACTTTTGATGCTCTGCCTCGAGTGTGGCAAAGAGTTGCTTAAATACATTTGGAGCTTCCCGTTGTCCCCGACTACTGCCCGCCTCCTTGGCATCCTTTTGCTGTTTGTCAGACATTGTCAGTGATCCACTCCGTGCTCAATAGATCCACAGTTCTATGTTTCAGCCAAATAATGGCTGACTTTTTTAAATTTACAACTGATTTTGTTTGTTCTAAAGTTGTATTAAGGCCATTTATCCAAAGCCTTCTTTGTTTAGGTCTAAAATTCTATGAAACCTCTGCCGAAGGTTTTTTTAAGACTTAAGGTCAAATATATTCTGTAGATCTTTTTAGCTTTTCTTGATTTCCTTTCCTTATAAGAGAAACCGTAACGCTTGGATTTCTTCAAATAAAAATTGAACTTTATCCGTCAAATAATAAAAAAAAAAACAAAACAACAACGCAAAAATAAAATAATAATGCAAAATTGGTGTAAAAAATAATTTTGAATGATGTTAAAAAAAAACGTAACGCAGTCCGGTTTTAATCATTTATTTTGAGTATGATCCCGTGTGAATTTCAGTATGTAATGTAACTGAGCTCGATTCCCACACTACCACGTAAGAATCTGTATACCTGTCATGTAAAAATCCTAATATGGCGCCGAAAATGCTTCAAATATCATGTAGCAAAAAACAAAAAGAAAGTCTTTTTTAAAATTCTAACTCTTAATGGCAATTTCTGAATTCTACACTTTATCTACAGATTAGTTTTAAATATAAATATTTAAAATAAAACGTAAAACATAACTCTTATTTGTGATTCCTGTTTTCCACACTTTATCCCAGACCTATTTTGATTTTTTAAAAGTCTCACTCTTATTTGTGATTTCTAAATTCTACACTTTATCTACAGATAAATTTTAAATTTAAATATTTAAAATAAAACGTAACCCAATCCGGTTTTGATTTTTTAAATGTCGTAATTTTTATTTTTGATTCTAATTTCTACACTTGATTTTGACTACAGATTGATTTTGATTATAAATATTTAAAATAAAACGTAACCCAGTCCTATTTTAATTTTTAAAACTCATAACTCTTATTTGTGATTCCTGAATTCTACACTTTATCTACAGATTAATTTTGAATATTAATATTTAAAATAAACAATACCTCAGTCCGGTTTTGATTTTTTAAATGTCGTAATTCTTATTTGTGATTCCTGATTCCCGATTTCTACACTTTATGCACAAATAGATAGCTTTAAATGTTCAATCAGCTCTGCCAGGGTTGTCTACAGCTTGTTTGCTATCCCTGGGCAATGCTTTGTTTATCCATCAGCTGACATCAATCTAGACTCCTGCTGACTGAATCAGAGCTTATGACCTCTGCTTGATAAAGAGCTTTTAGCAAAGCCATTGAAGCCTGGAAACCACAATAACAGCAGCAGAAGCAGCAGAAGCAGAAGCAGAAGTTTAACCCACATTCAACTCACAGAGGCTCAAGTTAAGCGGCCTGTTAATGACGCAATTTCCGTGCACTGACCACTGCTCGACCTTTGGGGTCAGCTGTCTCTCTCTCTCTCTATCTGTCTGTCTTTCTCTACCCCAAATACAATACAATATTAAAGTTACCCACACACAGTTGGCTAATTAGCTTAGCGCAGTTAAATCGTTTGCTTATTGAACTACACGACGCGCATTTCTATGGCATCGATAGATCAGAGTTCACTCCAAAGGGAACAGGAGAGCAGAGTGGGAATATGTGTATGTATATATAGACAGGGTATATATAGGGAAGACACCTTACTTTAGTTACCTTAATTCTTAACAACAACAATTTTGCTGGCTTTGCCAAAATGTCGTACAATAAATAAAAAGAGGGAAGCAGGAAGAAGTTGGCAAGGATAGAGGGTAAGGAATTGTTAGATTGTTGTATGGCTGTGTCCAAAACATGCCACACAAAAACAACAACAACAACAAACAGGAGGAAGGAGAAGGAGAACGACATCCAAATACTTCTACAATTCCAGGCCATTACACTGAGAAATGTGCCACAATTTGAATAACATTTAAAATATAAAATTGAGCATCAATTCGGTAAAGGGAATGTGATATAAGGGAGGGAGTACTTTTGGACGGAAGTGGTTGTTAACCCCCTTAAACCCCAACCCATATCATTGCCAGAGCGCCTACACATGTTGAATTTTTATTTTTATTTTTATTTGTGTTTCATTTTCGTTGATAAATCTTAAGGCTTTCTTTCGTCTTTTCCTCAACTACAATTTCCTTCGTTGTTTCATTCCCTTGCGTTTTTTGCTTTGCCTAAATTGCGTAAATTATTGGCATATGTTGTCTTCACAGCGCGCCAAGAGCCGAGGCAATGAAACATTTTAACCCTTTTTCCTTTGGCAACGTCGAGAATGTCGCTGAAATTGACAGTCGCACATTGTTGGGGCGCGTGAGACAGAGATGGCAAGAGAGTGGAGCGAAAGAGAGGTGGGACAGATACTTTGGCATGGCATTTCATTCCAATTTTGAACCTCCTCTCCAACTTCCCGACCTGCCTCTGGCTGCCAGTCGCCTGTCAGTTTTGCTTGCTCCTTTTTTGCCTTTGTTTTGCTTTTTTTTTGTTCCTTTCAGAGCTCTTTCTTTTCTCTTCATTTTTTTTATCATTTATTCCCATTCTTTGGCTTTTTATGTGCGCTATTTCGCGAAGTAGAACAATAGCCCAGCTCGAAGAGACTGCCTTGGTTGCCTTGGCCGCCGTAGGACCTCCTTCTAGTCCTCCCCATTCATTCATCGCATCTTCCTCCTCCCCCTCTCCATCTTCTTCTCCTTCTCCTTCGTTTGCTGCTGCTGCTTCTTCATCTTCCACAGCTTTTGTTACAACTAAAGCGACGCGACGATAGTCTTCTCCGCACTATACTCGTACTTCATCTGCTGTTACTTTTTTAGATACCCCCGCTTCCTCTCTCTACCCATGTCATACCCTCCCCCTCAGCACCCTTAACAGCCCTTTTTCGACTGGTCTTCTACAGCCAAGTTTATTGTCTTGCCAAAGAAATAGACTTTTAATATACTAGGAAACTCGCACTGCAAACAATACATGAACTATTACATATACAGAGGGTGTATAAGTGTGTGTCTGTGTGTGTGTCTAGGGGTGTAAAGTGTAGTTCTGTGTGTGTGTCTGGAAATATTAGGCGCTTTTGCCAGTTCATTGACTTGACACAACAATAGTTTGAAGTTTGTCTGCCAAAATATGAGGCGAATCCCATTTTTTAAATCTCCTTTTTTGAAAATAACATCTCGTGGGCGTTTTGCGGAGTAAAGGAACATGAAACTCAGTGGATAAAAGGTGCAAAGGAATTGATATGAATAAAGTGTAGATAAAAGACAGCCGACTACTTGAGCAAATGGGAAAACCAAACACAAAGTGGAAAGTGGAAAGGAAAAAAGGTGTTGAACTCACAGAGCAAAAGGTGAAATGAAGTGTGTGAAGAATAGATCGTATTAGAGCAAACGAAGAGAGGGAAAGTGATGAGTGAGCAGTAAGTATAGTAAGTAGTATAAAGAGTGAGAAAAGAAGAAGATTTAGTTAAGGAAATTCGCTAAAGGAGACGGAGGAATTATATTGATCGGTTTTGAGGAATGAAGAGTGATGAGTGAACAGAAATAAAGTTTCAAAATTAATAGAGAAATATAAGATTATTCAGCCAAGTAATAGGGAACAGTTTTGCCAACTCTTCAGGGTCGGAAAGAACTTATTCAACATTTTTAAAAAGCTAAAATAGAATGCATCTATATAAAAAGCCATTGAAAATTAACTTTTATACAAAAATTGAAATATAATAATTTTTTTTAATTTTATCATATCAATTAATTTTAATAATCAAAAATAATTTTAAAATAAAAATTTTCAAATAAAAGTTTATCCCGTTTTTGGATTGTCTATTTTTCTAACTCTTGGAGGCTTTTTTGTGCCTCAATTTTTTTTAACTCAACTATTATTTGCGATCCTTGGTTTTTAGTAATAAAATAAAATTTTTCGATCCAAACAAAACCTTCATCTAACTCAGCTCGGTAGGATTGGTTAATTTAAAATACATATTTGTATAAATAAAATTATTTATAATTAACGACTTTGATTTATGCTAATAAATATTGCGGTTCAACAAATTATTACCTTAGTAAGGAAAAAAAGGAGAAATAAAAGATGATTTAGTTAAGGAAGATTGTTAATACAGAAAGATTAATTTTTTTTAAATTTAAAAAAATTTCATGATTTTCTTTAATTTTTGATTGATTAAATTGATTTACCAAATTTTATTAAACAAGTATTTTCAAATTTGACATTAATTTCAATATTAATATTATTATTATTAATTTTATGGGAAAAATTTATAAAATCGAAATTAAACCCCTTAAGTACATTACAAAAGTGGGCTGTAAAGAAAGATCGAGAAAGATAGAAACGGAGTAAAAGCTGGAAATTAAACTAAAAATCACAGTGTTGTCAATTTAAGAGCAATACAATAAGTAAATTTTTATTTATAAAACTAACTGAATGCTAATTTTTATGAGATATCTAGATATAGATATTTAAATCAGTGAAAATCTCTGTAGTAATGAGCTCTACTCAATGAATTGAAAAGCACACAGTATCTAATTGATTTGTAGGTCTACTTAAAGCTGCACGATTGACTTGCAAAGCTGTCAAAAGCACATTAATTATACTATTATTAGTATTTACATAATAAGGCTCAGAAATGAGCTGAGCTGGAAACACTGGGAAAATGCCTAAAGTTAATTCATTCATTGCCAGACTCTGTTCGAGTAAATATATATATATATATATATATATGTATATCTGAAAACAGTTTCAATGCATTAAGTCTCTTTCAAGTTGAATGATTTTCTTAGTTAGTATCTGTGTCTGTGTCTGTAATTGAAGCTTGTGCCTCCTGCCTGGGGGCACAAGGAAACTCGTATTATTGGGCAGAGGGTCAAAACAACAGTAGCGTTTTTGAAGTTGGCCTAATGAGTTCCATGAGGCGAGTCCATTTTGAGTATTCAATTTACTTGTTAGTGATGGCAGCAAAAAAAAAGCATTTTCCCCTGCGGTAGAAAACTTACATGACATTTGAAGTACATGCCACATGCCACAGCAATGAGGCAAGTTGTAAGTATGCCAGCTAATTGGACAACATGTTGTCAAGGGGGAGTCCAAATAAAAGTGAAATGGGAAAGCGCCTTAAACCATAAAATACAAAACCCAAAACAAATTCCCAAAACCAGAAAAAAAAACACTGAAAAATAAAAAGAAAAAGAAAAGGAAAGCCGAAAACATGAGAACATGCGAAATATAAGACACACGGCTAATCAGGCACACGCCATGGCTAATGCTCAGGCTAAAAAGGACAGAGACAGGGCTAAAACTGAGACTGAGACTAAGGATGAGAGAACTTGAAATCACAGTCAGCGACAGAAGTCCAAATGCAAGTCAGAGACAAGAGACAAGAGACAAAAGTCAAAAGGCACATCAATGCAGACTCTGACTTTAGTTTCAGTTTCAGTTTTAGCTTCAGTTTCCCTCTCCCTCTTCCTCTTCTTCTTCTTTTTCATCTTCCAACTGCTGTTTATTCTTCTCCTCTCAGATTTTGAGTTTAGCTTCTGTTTCTGTCAGGCTCTTAACGTATTTTTGGGTTTCTGCTTGTCTCTCTTTTTGAACTTCGGGCGCACTTTTTATTCTTTCTTCTTTGTTTTTTTTTTTTTTTTTTATTATTTTTCAAACATCTTTTTAGAACTTTTGCTCTACCTCCGCATATGTGTGTACGTGTGTGTGCGTGTGTGTGTGTGTGTGCCATGATGCTGCACAAAAAACTTCCGACAACAATTCTGCAAACGCAAGCAGGAAAACATAAATCTGGCTAAAGCTAAAACGCAAACTTTTAGTTAGAAAAAAAATATCTTCTCTTTCATTTTTTATCGTCATCTTCTTTTTTTTTTTTTTTTGTGAAACTTAGAGAGGGGTAGAGTTAAAGGGGCGGGAAACTTGATGAGGCCAGAGCTTAAAACCAAAAGAAGTTGACCCCAGCAAGAGAGTGTAAAGTCAAAACTGTTGATGGCCACCCATAAGATACTTGCAAGATTAGTTTCTAATTTTATAGATCACAAGGGATTCACTTGAATTCTTTCCTCAGCTCGCTTTGATTTTAAAGCAGTCGTGTTCCCATCACATGTGATAGGAAATACTAGTTTATAATGTGCTGTTGGACAACACTGTTTTAAAATCATCGAATACAAGCAACTTTTAATATAATAAGTGATTTCTTTAGATTTCTTTAAAGTGTCTTCTGAGTAAGTCCAACTTTAGTGAAGAGATCAATCTGTCGACAAAGTCTATTATAGTTTATTCTCTTGAATTTAAAGCCGAATCTCCCTTAAAATCTCTATATCCGTAAACAGAAATACTATTATAATCTGAAACTCCGGCATAAAATCAATTGAAAGCAGTGTCGGAAATAACATAATCTCGGATTTTCTTAAACCAAGTACAAAATACTTGATATAAGCACCATTTTTCTCAGCAATATTTAAATTTTCGGGATTCTGTGCATTTTTTTTAGTTGGATCAAATATTTTTGCCTTCTTTGACATTAACAATAATATTCTGAATACTTACTTAAAAAATGCATGCCAAAATCAAGAATTTTAGAAATGGTTTTTATTCCTTTTGTCTTTCTATCTTTTCTCTTTCTTTTTCTGAAAGTTAAATATCTTTGTTTCTTTTCTTTCATTGTGCTTCTACTCAAAATTTGAGTATAGAAGAAAAGCAGTTTAGGCTCTCTGTTCTTCTGCTCTTATTCCCTTCCTTTGATATTTTTTCTCTATTAATCTTAATCCACACTCTCTCTCTCTCTCTGTCTTTTCTCGTTTTGGCCAAAATGCAGACCATCTGCTAGCAATCTTAACCCTTCGCCTTGACTAAAGTTCAATTGAGCTGCGACTGTTTCTGTTTCTGTTCCGTTTTGTTTCCTCTTGCTCCGCCCTTACTGCCTTCTTCTGCCTTGTTCTACTTCTTCTTCGTGTTTTGTTTTAAACATTTTTTTTTGGTTTTTTGTTAAGCAAATGTCCACATTTTGACCATTTGAAATCCAAACAGGCAACTTTTATGCCACTGACGTGCGTTCTCAGTGTCTGCACGTATGTTACTCTAACTGTATGTGTATTTGTATGTGTGTGCGTGTGTGTGTGTGTGTGTGTGGACAACAGACTTTGGCTACCATTTCGAGCTTGAGCTTGAAATTTTGCAACATGCCTTCGACATCTCATGGGTATTTTTACGACTATCACTGGTCGGTCACTCTGTTCAAAAACCCGTCCAACCGTTGCACCCCTGCTCCCCCCTCTCCCCCTCTCTCTCTATTCCGTGTCCACGCTCCTGCCTTTTTCCGCCTTCATGCCATTCCCCTAACTCGAACCATTTGCTGTTTGTCCACTGACCACAGACAGCAGACGGTCCGACGGTTCCAGCAATGTTGCAATGTTGCCTCCTGGAGCCCAAGTCCCTGTCCCTCTTACGCTTACTCTTCTTCTGATTCTTGTCTCCCCCTTGCTGTCCCTTTGCCAGCACCCTGTGCCTGCGCTGCACAGTGGTTGCAATGTTAGAGAATTAATTAAAATTTTTAATATCTAAAAAATAAATAGAATTTCTGCAAATTTATAAAAATAAATTAGGTCATTTATTTAAATATATAATTTTGCACATTTAAATCTAAAAATCCAATTATTAATAATGTACTTTATTAAAAAAAAAAAAAATATAAAAAAAAACCTCGAAAAATTATTTTTAAATATTTTTCTTTTTTATTGAACAAAATTTAACAGAGAGAAAAATTTAAAAACTATCTTTAGACAGATACACTTGTACATTTAAGTGTATTAATTTAAAAATTAAGAATTAAAAGGATTTTCGGTAATTACTTAATTAGTACTAGAAATATTTTAATATTCACATTAAAAAACGGAATTTTATATAGAAAATAAATATAAAAAATCTTAAAAATATGTTGATAGAAAATTAGAAAAGTTTTGCTGCAAATTCGATTTGTAAGCACTTTCGTACAGTTGGTACCACTGTGCAGGCTGTGGAGTTTAAAGCGTTGCCTGTTGTGGCCCGAAAATGTAGTTGGTCTCTGGCTGCTGCTTGAAATGGATTTGGTCAGCAAAAGCTAACAATAACACACAAGATGGAAACTGAAACAGAGACACATGGAGACAGAGAATGAGAAACAGAAGTAGAAAACGAAAAAGAAAATGAAACATGAAGAGAAACAGAAACAGAAACAGAAAGATAAACCCAGCAGCTAAGTAACAAGATGATGGCGCACGTGATGCGCTTTTCCTTGACCAAAAGCAGAAGCTGCTGCACTTGATGTCCCTCCAGCTAGAAAGAGAGAGGGAGAGTGAGAGTGAGAGAGGGAGAGAGTGAGAGACTCTTGTCAAGGAGTCAGGACTTGGACTTGGACTTGGCTGATTTGCCGCCAATTAGCAGCTAAGTGGATTTGTTTACCAAAAGCCATTTCCATTTGCATTCCGGAATACGGATTTGGCAATGGGAGTTGGGAATAGGAAATTGGGAGTCGGGGAGTTTACGTGCCAAGTCAAAAACTCAACCAATATTTATATCGATAAACAAAATATCTATAAGCCATTGAGTAGTAGGAGGAGCTAAATACGGAATGCGATGCGATGTGGCGTGGAGTGGAGTGGAGTGGACTATAGCGTTATCTGGTCTTCTTGGCCCCCGTCAGACAGTGCGAGGCTTACGGGCCTAATCTACGTGGCATGCGTGTACGTGCGAGGCCAAAAACAACCAGCCAACATTGCGGGTGGTACACTGATAAAAAAAAAGACCAACTTCTAAAATCAAGAACATTCATCTTAAATATTTTGTTCTTTAAATAAGACCATTTTAAGACCAAATTAATAAAACTATGAATATTAATCTTAAAATTCGCAGTTCTTAATATAATAATTAAAAATCTTAAATTGATAAGAAAATATAAATATGTCATATTTAATGTGAAGACAAAAATGGCACCGTGGTGATCTGGTTAGAGACGCCACTTCAAGAAAAAAACATATAATAATCGGAACATTTATACAAAAAAAAAAATCCCAAAAAAAAAAAAAAAAAATTTTAATTTTAAAGTTTAAAAAAACCTGCCTTATTTTTTTATTTGGGTTGTCAATTTAAGACTGTGTGGTCTAAAAACAAGAACATTTTCTTATTTAAAATGCTCTTAAAATCATGATGTGTTTTCTGACATTAAACATTTTTTGTTCTCGACGCATTTTGTAGACCAAAATTCTTGGTTCTGAGACCAAAATCTTGAGTTTGGCACATTTTTTTTATCAGTGTAGTTGAATGAAGACAGCAGGATGAGGAAGAGGGTTTTTTGGGATGTGATGCTCTCTCTCACTCTCTCTCTCTCTATGCCCGTCTCTCTGGTCTGTTGTCTACGTGGCCAGGCGAACGAGACAAGTTAAATCGTTGCGTTATTGATGGCAAATGTACGTGATAGGCTCACAACGTGAGCTTCCAATGATAATGATGATGATGATCATCATCATCAGCATTATTATCAATGGTATCGTATCGTATAGTATCGCTTGGTATACTGTCCTGATGATGATGCTTTTGGTAATGCTAATAATGGCCCTGGCGCTCAACTTCGACGACAACAGCTTTCAACAAGAATCGAGCCCACCTGTGCGCCAAGTCCAACGGACTAAAGAAATTTAAGCGCATTACAAAACTTTTCTTCCTCTTCTCTCTCTCTATCTCTCTCTCTCTCTGTCTTTCTGTCTCTTTCTCTGTCTCTGCCATTGTTTGTGAAAAGTTTAGCCAAGGCTTTTGGGTAAGCGAAACGCTTTCAAGTTGTCAAACAAAGCGCCTGCCAATGTCTATACCTCTCTCACTCATTCTCCCTCCCCCCCTCTCTCTCTCACTCTCTCGACGCACTTTTGCATTATATATCCGTTATATATCCACATCTATATGGAAGTATGCCTGACTGTACGTAGCTTAAAGTCAAAGCAACGAGTAAACAGTTTAGATAAAAGTAGTGACATTGGCCAAAAGTAAGAAAAAGAGAGGAACAAGTGACAGAGAGGGAGGAAAGAGAGGCACATAATGCGATTGTTTTTTCAGCTTAAAGATTGACCTTAGCTAACCGAATCAACAGCTTTTGGGCTTAGAGTCATCAGTGTGGAAATAGCAGCTAGTCTTTCATCTCTTTCATCTCTTTGTTCTCTAAATTATTGTTGTCTCTTTCTTTTTGCTGGAGAGAATCTGCAGTAATACTCAATTTTGGTTATAAATAAATATAAATATATATTTTATTGTATTTTATATTCAAATCTCTTTTACTTCAACTCTTTCTTGAAAATCATTCTAATAAAATTGAGAAGTTCTTTTCCTTTTTTTTCCATTTCATAATAATATCCTTAATATATATATTCTATATTCTTTTTCTCTCTCTCTACTTCTATCGATTTTCTCTCTCTATCGATTAATCTCAAGTAATTTCTCTCTTAGCTCGTTTAGCTAATGATAACTCTAAGTATTGTCTCTTTAATTACAATTCATCAAGGAGAGTTATGTTAATTAGTACTTATTTATTACGCAATCTTAGCAACTCTCTCTTTCACTCTCTCTCTTGCGATCTCTTAGAACAAAAGTTACAGATTCATTGGCACATTATGAGTCAAAGTTTAATTAGGTTTCACTTTAGTGTCTCGTATATCATGTGCTTTACTTTTTCAATATTAAAATCATTTTCCAACTATTTTCTGTCTTCTGTACCCGAAAAGAATAGAAGGAGAGGCACAGTGGGAGACAGAGAGAGAGAGGAAGTGAAATCATAAAATAGTAAATAGCGCAAACAAAGTTCAACTCGTGCAATATTCGCATTGAAGTGGCACTTGAGAGGGAATTGCCCCACATAAAAGATGAAGAAGGCATGAAAGAGGAGTTGTTGGGAGCAACAGGGAAAGAGAGAGAGAGAGTGAGAGAGAGAGAAGAGTATTGATAGCATACAGAGCGAACCACACAAAACACGCGCCTGCAACTGACAATTAAACATTTAATTAAAAATCAATTAAAAACGTATTTTTGCACAAAATGAAGAGCACTCTTCTATCCCCCATTTCAATCACCTATACACCAATCTATACACACACAGATACGACTACAGATACAAATACAAATACAAATACAGATACAGATACAGATACAACTGCAGATTCATATTTATCGCTTTGTACGCATAAGTCGAACACAAAAGAAACTCAATTTTTACTGTTTTTCGCTTGTTGCAATATTTTTTGATATTATATTCTTTTGTATACGCTCTACAACTAGAATGACTCAAAGAGTGTATGTTAACTCGTATGGAAAGTGTGTGTTAGTATTAAGTAAAAATGAGTTAAAGTTCTTTAATTCCTTAAAGTATCTATAAGTATATTGATATCTAGAATGTTTCTCCTTTAGTACGGAATATGTTTGATTTTAATCAAAATCTCTTTACAAACACATTTTAACAGTGGCAGTCATATATTTGCATTATAATATCAACTTTATATTTTACATATTAAAAAAAAATAAAATAATGGCAAAGTTTTAGAGGGTATATATTTCTTTGGTAAAAATCAGGGGTCGAAATTAAGATTTATTTTTGTTATAAAATTAATCCTATTTTTAAATTTTTAAAATATAAATCAAAAATAATAATTAAATTGCAATTTTTATTTAAAAATCATATCATTTCAACCTAAAATATCTATAAATTACGTCCTCAAAGGACGTATTGATGAAAGTTTTTAGATTTTGAAATATACTACTTGGTTAAAAAGATATTTTTATAATGAAAATTGAAAAAAAAAAAAGTTTATTATAAAAATTGAAAAATAATTTTTATTTTGAAATTTTTATTTTAAAAATTATATTTGGTACTGTCTCTGGTAAAAATTTAGCTGCACAAATAAAATTTTTATATTTTTTGTTTTTACCATATCAAGAGCTGTACAAATTCAATTTATCAATTTTTATATTTCCATATCAATTACAGATTTGTAAAATTACATATAGAATAAATAGAGTATCTGCTAGTCTATCCAATAGTCATAGCAGGCTTGTTTTTTTAAAATATTTTTTATTGGAATTAAAGGAGTATAATTTAATTAACATGTTGTGCTTTATGCGCGTGAACAGATGCAGCTACAGCTATAGATACAGATACAGCTATAGATACAGATACAGCTATAGATACAGATACAGCTATAGATACAGATACAGATATATAGATGCAGTTGCAGATACAATAATAAATTGCATAGATGGATGGCACGAATAGATGGACGAATGTTCGGATGGATGGATGAATGGATGTGAGTGTGGATGAATGTGTGGAAACAGCTGCAAATGAATTGCAATCAAATATGAGACGAGTGTCAATGAGTTATGATGTTTTATTCACACACAGATACTAAATGATTATTATGTCCGCCTGTTTAATTGGCCAGCTCTCTCTATCTATCTATCTATCTCTCTCTCTGGATCAAATTGAATGAAAGTGACGAGCAGATTTATTGATTTTCCACACACACACACGCACACACACGACTTTAACTTAACCCTTTGAACTCGTAGTTCGCGCGTTCGCGCCCATCGTTTATCATTAAAATGCAATTAAAATTGACATGACATTTGATTTACAACACGAACCTATGACCGATGCTCCTTGTGGTGCTCTGCGAGGGGGGTGGCAACCCTACCAACCCTAGGGTGTAGTTGTAGTTGTAGAGCATTCAAATCGACCCAAGAGAGTCATGTTTACTTGCATTCTGTCACTTTCTGTGCGACACACAATGACAGACAGACAGTCTTGGCAGACAGACAACAAGGTGCGGGAAAGGTGAAGGATATGAGTGTGTAGGGAATGGGTAGGAAATGGATAGGGAATGGGGAATCAGGGTGCGATTCTAGGGATGTCTGATAGAGCTATAGATGCAATGATTGAGCCCGTTACTGTCTCGCATCCATTTGGGCTAATTGCAACATGATTGATTCACCTTTAAACTCAGTTAGCGTAACTTAAGATGCTTGTTTCATTCCAGCGTTCCACGAAAATTTATACAGAATTCTTCTATGAAGTTGACTTAATTTATCCCCTGTTTCCATTTCCTTATCTTTTTCTGATTTTTTTTTTGATTGTGTTCAGTTTCTGCTTTCTTGCTCTCTGCTAAAGATTATCTATATTGTTCCTATTCCATTGTTTCTGCTAAGAAATTAAATCGTTGCTCCACTTGCACTATTTTTCAATTTAATGCCGTTCTTTCATTATTGTTAACTATATTAAATATACATTCATACATACATACATTCACCAATGCTTCAATTCCGCTGTTCCACTGAAACATACCACTTTATTAGAAAATCTATGTGTTCTAATTCCATCATTCCTCTATTTTTTATCGACTGAAACAGCACTTTACATAGACAACGCATTTCCATCAATCGCATTACCTAAGCTGTTTCACTTCCATCGTTCCGCTGTTCCACTGATACCTACCACTTAAGTAGAAATTTTAATAATTCTAATTCCATCATTCCTCTATTTTTATCGACTGAAACAGCACTTTACATAAACAACGCATTTCAATCAATAAAATTACCAAAGCTGTTTCACTTCCATCGTTCCACGTTTTGAGCACACGTTATCTCATTTCTAGAAGCCATTACTAAATGGATTTAACGACGTCGGTCAAACCTCAAAAGGTTGTTTTCCTATCAGAACAAATAGTGACACAGCAGCAGGTGAATAGAAGGTCGGAAATTGAGGAAAGAAGAAGGAGATCTGAATGGTGTCAGTGATACGCCCATTGATTTGATCATTTTACGGTTATTAGAAAAAATTAAAGCGCAACCAATTTGCATACCATTTAAATATCAATTTTTTATTAGTTTTCTTCTTCTTCGACTCATCGGTCCCATCGTTTTCCAAAATAACTTAAATTGGAAACGAAATCAAATAAAACGAGAAAAACGTTTACGATGTGTCATATGCGGGTTGGAATCTTATTGCCTTATTTTGTTGTTGTCATTTCAATAAACTGTTAAAATACAAAAAATATGCATAACCACAACAAAGAGGCGACACAATGAAAAGCTGTAAGCGAAGAGCACAGCGTGTGGTGCCGTGGTATATTGTGGTGTATTGTGGTGTATTGTCGAGTGTTGTGGCGGTGCAGTCGTTCCCTCAAATGCTGGCTTCTTATTAAATTCATATACCCAAAAAATAAAGAATTTAAAAAATAGAATACAGAATATCGAAAAGAAGGGCACTCGACAGTGAGAGACCCTGTACTTATTCTGTACACAAAAAAATTCGAAAATCCGAGATAAAATCAATCTATTGCGGTGATTCCGAACTTTCTTAAGCCACGCAATAAATACTTGATTCAAGCACGACTTTTCTTAGGGGTTCTTTACTTTTTTTTTTTTTTTTGAATTTGTTCAAATATTTTAGGATTTTTCGACTTTTCAATGTTGAGTTGTTGCAATAATATCCTGAATACATATACAAGATCTGATTGGAGTTTTCCGGGTTTTTTCCAATCCTTGCCACAAATATTGATCCAATATTACATTTTTGAATACCCCCAACTTAAACTTAAATTTTGTTCTAGTTTTTCTGTAATGAATCAAAATTTATTATAATATAATTTAATTTTACATTATAATTTTATTAAAAATTTAATTAATTATGTTTTTTTATCTGTCTATAAAAGTAAACATAATTGAAAAATACATGCTAAAAACATGAATTTTAAACTTGAATCTTATAATGGTTTTTTTTCTGTTGTATAACTTATACAATGAAGAATCACAATTTAAAAAAAATACAAACTTGATCTGCACAGGAGATCTAAGTATATATTAAATATATGTTGATCATGCCTGCACATTATTTTTACAAACATAATAGACTCTTGGCACATTTGAAGTACAGGGTACACCACATATAGTAAATAAACGGAAATTGCACAAAGGGCGGGGGAAAGGTCGCAACTTTTTATAAGGATGTGAATAATGTTAATGTTGTGCATGCTAATTGCCTCTCTGATTGCCAATTGCCATTGAAATTTAAAACTCGGCACGTTTCAAGTGGTTCCCTTTCCTTTCCTTCACTTCCCTTTGATTCTTCTACTCTACTCCTTTTCTCTCCCTCTATGTCTCCCACTAGACTTTCCATGTAGTTTGACGCTGTGTGTGGCACTCGAGGCTCTTTTTAGTGGAGCCCAAGCCACAATTTATGGTTGCAATCAAATTTGCACATTTCATTTGACTGTGGGGCCTATGAAATGAACCTGATATAGTCTTGCACTCGACGATCGTGCCTTAATGAATAACAGACTAACTCGACTAGGGGAAAAAGACTATTTAATAAACTGTAATAAAAAGTTGCACAGTTTCCATTACAAGAATCAGAAAAAACTATTATTTTCACATTTAAAATTGTACTTTTGCATTTTTATTCCATAAATGTATGCTTAATATATCGTTAGAAACGGTAATAGCATTATTTAATATCTAATTAAAGGCAGTAGAAACTTCTGGGTTTATTCTTGAGTTTTTGCCATGTGTTATATCTTAAAAGTCGCCGCCTTTCCCGCTTTTCTTTGATCTTTCCCTCAGTCCTACTCAACTTGTAACTGCATAATAAACAACAACATTTGAACTCTTTTGACTTTTTTATACCCTAAAAGAGGGTATTTTAATTTTGTCACGAAGTGTGTAAAGTATTAATGGAGGCTTTTTCAATCTCTATGAAGTATTTATATTCCTGATCAGGAACTGAGTCAATTTAGCTATTTATCTGTCATAGGAATGATTGGACAAAATTCAACTTTTAGTAAGATAAGCTTTATTTGAGATATATCAATCAATCTAACAGATTGTGTATTTGGTTTTGTCTTATAAATTTTATATTTACTATATTTGTTTTATTTATTTATTCACGACTAAAAACATTCGGCAAAAAGAAAATTAAGTGTTAAGAAAATTGAACTAAAAATTATATTAAAAATTAACAATTAAATGAATAATAAATTTAAATTAAAAACTGAATCGAAGAAAAGGTTAAGTCTGAATTATAAAAATGAACAATTGGTCCTACATTTGTTGCAAGGATTGGGAAAAACCCAGAAAAACCCAATCAGAAAAACCCATATCAATGAAATGAACTTTCAAAAATGTAATACAGGGTATCAAATCTTCGGCGTTCCCACAAAACTTTCCCTCCTGCTTTTTTAAATATTTCGCTTTAAGTTGAGTTGTTTTTTTTTGGTGGCATTTTTTGCGTTGCATAAATTTTTGGGGTGCGTTGTCAAATGTTGTTGGCAGCTGCAACGGGAAAAGTAGATTAAAATCTAAATACTCACAGACACAACATACATAAATTTTGCACAAATAAACCGAATTAAAAGTGCAAAACAAGGCGACCAACAATAAAATACAAAGAGTAGCAACAACAAGCAGAACAAAAAAAAGGGAGTAAAAAATAGTAGGAGGAATAGGGGGAAAAAAAGAGTTAAGTGTAAAGGCGCGTCATGTTAGACACACCACAAGCGTTGCTGCTGCCACGCCCCCCTCCCACACTTGGTTGACTGGACTAACTTTTGACAAAATGTCCACAAAAAAAAAGAAGAGAAAAAATAAAAATTATAATAGAATTTACAGCGAGAGGAAAGGAGGAGAAGACAGGGACTAAAGTCAAAATGAAAACTAGGTGCTGAAATAAAGAGAAGGAGACGGGGAACTGCAAAGAAGGAGGAGGAGTAGGTGGAGGAGGAGGAGGAGGGGAGGGGGGAAGCACACAGACAGCCGCCACACACGGAAGCCATAAAAACTTATGGCAAAAATATAAAAATTCACCCTTTTTATTGTGGCAAACAACGAAAACGAAACGAAACGAGAAATAAAAAAAT
Source organism: Drosophila kuntzei (assembly GCA_035042165.1). Lineage (NCBI taxonomy): Eukaryota > Metazoa > Arthropoda > Insecta > Diptera > Drosophilidae > Drosophila > Drosophila kuntzei. Next base: position 942,148 of record JAWNLU010001329.1, on the reverse strand, counting down.
AAAATGCAAAACATTTACACACACACACAGAGTCAAACAACCCTTTTTGGCCAACTACTAAACTTAAATGCTGAGTTTAGCAAAAATACAACAACAACAACAATAGCAACAACAACTGCCTCCTGAATTCGGCATGCAATTGTTGTAAAACAAAACACAAAACACAACAAAAGGCAATGAATACAACAACAGCTGCATAAAAGTAATAATATAAAAGTATTTATATCGTTGTGACTGTTTTGGGGCTCAGTGTAAATAACACACAACGAATGCACTTTAAGTAACTCTAATGACATTTAACAACACTGCTTTTATAGCACTTGCTCCAAGAGATATATAAAGATAACCACCCGAGTAGCTTACGTTATGAATTTCATGAACATAACTTGGTTACTTGCCGACTTATGCAACTGAACCGCTAGTGAACCGGTTCAGCGGGAAAAAGGATGACAGAAAACCGTGTGAAAAACCTGGGCTTTTTATTCTATTTATATAGTTAGTTAAACAACTTACATAACAGTTTTCATAATGATGATGTAGCTTCGATATTTACTTGGATAATAAACTGTACCAGCTTTAAACCGATTCACAGAGATTGAAATAAAGGCAATAAAAATCTGGAAAATGTAAACTTTACCGTAAAAAAATTACCGCATTTTTAACTACTAGTTAGAGTCGCCGACCTGTCACATAATAAAAATTTCAGTTTGAAAAATAACTGGGCTCGAATCCCACACTGCCATGTAAAAATTTGTAAAAATCCTGATATGACACTAAAAGTGCTTTAGGTAGCATAATGAGCACGCTACCATTATAATAAATAATGAATAAAAAAATTAATATTTATTTATTTATAGGACAATCCTACTTTCTGAAATGCAAAGAATTAATTTTATTTTCACAGTAATTATAAATTTTTCTGCATTTTTGAAGCCAATTTAATTGTTTGATTAAAAAAAGCTGATTTTTGAATGAGTAGAATAAGAAGAACAAGTACAAGATGATGAATGTGCAGGAAAAAAGAAATAAACAGTAAAAAAAAGCCCTTTCTCAGTCTGTCAAGGGTACAAAACTCTTGCATCTACCTCTTGGCAGTGCTCGTTGATATTGTGACAGGTGCCTGCCCCTGACAATGGGGGGAATATCAAACATTTCCTGCGTGTTCTCCGTTTGGGGAAAAGGAATGAGGTAGCATCTTATATATTGGCTTGTCGTAAAAGAATCGAAATAAAATTTTAGTTGTTGTCGATTTTGTTTGTCGGTTGCTCTGTCGTTTATCCTGATTCGCCGACTGCCGTCTGCTGTCAGCTGTTGTTATTGGTATATTGGTTCTTATGCTACGAATTACCGTTGTGCTACTGTTAACCCCTTGCTCTTGGCTATACTCTCTACCCTCTACCCTTAGTTATAGTCCTTCCCTTTATCAGGTTTTTTGGCGGCTCCTTCTCTTCTGTTCGCTCTTCTCGCGGCCAAAATAGTTGTACCGCTATGCGGCAAATAAATAAACAAAGAAACTCACAAAATTGAGTGCATAAGCAGCATATGCATGACTAGCGAATACCCTGTAATCAAAAAGATACAATTGTAATAGAGTTATTGGTTAGATAAGGAATTATAATTTTTTGTATCGCTGCCGCTCTTGCATCTGTGTCATCTGAAGTCAAATATTTTATATCGATAACTTATCGATAATTCAAAAGTCAGCTTAATTTATACAAATAAATGTGTAATAAAGTAAATTCTTATAAGATATCCGTCAGCATATGTTAATTTCTTATGCAACTAAAATCAAGGCGCCAAACCTTTTCCGAACCGAACCTCGCAGAATCGGTTCGGTTCGGGTTTTTAAGCAGCCAAAACCGGATCATTTTAAAAAATGTTATGCTTTTCTAATATTGCGCAACTATTTAAGACTTCGAATAAAAATAAGTCGTATTTATATTTTCAAATAAATTTAGATTATTTTCAAAATTCGAAATTTTTTAATAAAAAATTTTAGTAGGGTTAAAAGACTTAAAAAAGGAATAATAAATTAAAATATGTATTTGTTTGTAGTAAATTGAACCAAGGCTCGAAGCCAATCCATGGGTTATGGGGTATACAAATAAACCGGTTCGCGAACCGAACCTAAATCTTATTCTATGGCTCAAAACACCGAAACGAACCTTTACTAAAATTTTGATGGTTTGCAGGCTTGATTAATATATCTTCGCTTATTTAGAGATTACAGGGTATAGTACACACTTTTAATCACACACACACACACATACACCTGGAACTTCTTGCAGCTGACGTTGACGTCGACGTCGACAGCGACGTCTCTGCCGATAGCAGTGAAATGCAATTTTCCTCTTATGGCATAGCGTTGATTTTTGCACGCGTTGTGACTCGACAAAAGTTCTCGGCTCCAGCTGCGATCCCGGCGACCCGATGAGGCGACCTTCCCCCTAACCCCTCCCCACGACACTCAAGACTCAACACCTCCCTCTGCACACCCCCTCGCGCTACCCGCTATTTCTGCTAGCCGAATTAAATATTCATTTTGTATTGCATTTTCTTGCGGGTTAAGAAGCAGCATAACAAACAACGGACCAGAAAGGGAACGATAGGGTAGTGTAGGGTTAAGGGCAGGGTAGTGTAGTGTAGTGTAGGGTTAAGGGTAGGGTTAGGGATGGTTTTTGGGCTGGGTTGCATTTAGCTCGAGAGATTTCGCACGTGTGCATTTAAGTAAGTGGCACATGTATTTGTTGTTCTCGTTCTTGTTGTTTTTTACATTTGTTCTTAATGTTCCTTGTTGTTGCTGTTGCAAGGACAACGAGCCTGCTTGCTGCCTGCCTCATGCAGCATCGCATCACACACACACACACACACACACACGCACACTCACATATCAACAACAGCAGCCAAATTGGAAAACAAATTAGCACAATCCTTCCTTGCGCAATCCCAAAAGAGGCAACAACAACAACAACAACAACAACAGCAGCAGCAACAACAATGCAGCAACATATCAAAGTGCTGCCTGTCACAGTGGTGCAAAAGCAATTTGTCTGCAACTGACAACAAAAACATTTCTACATCGTAAACTTATTTCAGATAATTTTAATTTGTTTTTACAATTTGTGAAGTTTCTTCACGTTGATATAAGAAAACCCAAATTAAATATAGTATCGATTGATTCAAATACTATCTATCTAATATATTATTAGTACTATTTTACTATTGTATTAATATTATCTATTAATGTCTTTCCACTACAAAGTTTATAAACAATTTTTTACGTTTTTGCACACATTTCTAAGATAATTGGGTTAAATCGTACAAAAATTTGCAAATTCCTTGTACTGAAAAAGGAGTATTAATTCTTTCCTTAAAAAATGCTTCTTTTTTCTCCTCTCTTTCTCATATTCTCTCGCTCAGTCTCTAACTCTCTCTATATCTCTCGCTTTCGCCCTATTTCCCTGTCTCTGTCTGTTTTTCTCTCGCAGACTCTGTCTGTCTCTCAGTATCTCTATCTCCCTGTATTTCTCTATTTTTTTTAACTCTTACAATTTACTTTCACTCTAAGTTCTATCCAAATTTTACACTTTTAACCTGTTTTCTCTCTTAACTTATCCAACTTTTCTCTAATACTCCTGTAATCCCACTGTAAAACCAGAAACGCATCATAAATAGCGCTATTGTCCATGACTTGCTGGACAGTGTAAGCAGTGTAATACCACCCCAAGATCCGGAACAGAGAATCAAAGCTATACCTCATAGTCGAACCCTGGTTTTATCCCATTTTGCCTCTGCCATTCTTTTGTCGATCCCCCCCCTCGAAATGTACGAGTATTTATAACTATTGCTCAAGCCCCGAGAGCTGTGAGCTCTTGTTATTCACGCTCACTTTGACACTGTGAACCACCCTTGCAATTGTAGGCGCTCTATTGTTCGGTTAACCCCAAGGAAACTACCCTAAACCCATGTTCAATTCAACGCTCTACCCCTACCTCTCACTCCTCCTGCTCCCTCTCCTTCCTCCATTCCTATATTCCTCTTTTCACTTGGTGTTGTGTTATGGAAATGGAAATCGACATCAACTCATCGCACAGGCAATAAATTTATAAGTTCTGCTAATGTGCGTTAATGGCTTGTAGTTTCGCTTTTCAAAATTTGTTTTGCGCCTTTTAATAGTGGGTAACCCCACCCCACCACACTTCCTCCATTATAAGTAGACCCTCCCAAGCCCGTATCTGGCCTGCTTAATATTTTTTCTCGCTCGTTTCTTTAGTCATTCTTCTTGTTGTTATTTAATTTTTCGTTTGTATTATTAAAGGTTATTATGCTAATTTCTTTGCTTTTCTCTCTTTCTACTTGCCGGGGGTTTCCTTTGCCTGTAAACTCGGACATTATGGCGTAATTAGCAATACCGTTATGTGTCAGACCTCCACCACGATGCTTAATTTATGCAAAAAAAAAAAAAAAAAAAAAGAAAAACTCGACCCAACATACTCGAACTTAGCAACTGTCGAATGTTGAACCGTGCCAAACCCAAAACCCGTATTCCTTTTTTTTTGTGGGTTCTGTTGTTAATTTTCACATTGAGGTTATGTCGCCACGGATCTGGACAATGTGTTAAATGAGTTGAATATTTGCGCAACATCCTCCCCCCCGAAAATAAAAGAATAGAGAAAACAAAGCAACCCAAAGGGACATGAGTCAGAGTCGGACAAGGACTCGGAACTGAAACTCAACCTTGCACTCGTAGAATCACATTAGAGTTGGGTTTGGCGAACTGCCACTTAGGAAATTAGCACGCCCTCTTGCCACGCCCCCTCCTCGTCCAAACTCAAGCCTTCTAAGAGGCTAATGTGCCTCATAACGGTAACGAGCGAACAATTCTCCCGCTTTTTCCTGGGTTTGTTAAGGACTAAAACCTAATGAAATTGCAAGGGAATTACGTAAAAGAATTTAACATCTTACTGAATTGACTTGATCTTTTCAACAGCACAGTGGAACAAGGCTACAATTAACTATAGTTGGAATAAACTAACTATAAATGTAGATAATGTGGAATATTTTGAATTTCTATCCAGAAACTTTAAGAAACTACTTAATAAAGAAGTTTATAGTCTATAAACTCGTTGATCTTTGATCAGAAGTGAAATAATTTCAGTAATATTAAACTTAAGATTAAAAATATAACTTAAAATTTAAATATAGCTGAAATATAACTTAAAAAATATAAGTTTTCATAGTCCACATTTAATGCCTATATATTTTTATATAAATATATTCAACTAAAGCTTAAAGTATTATTCACATTGACTAATTCTATTTCTCTCTCTCTTTCTCCAACTTTCTCCATCTCTTTTCAGGTATGTACACACGAATCAAAATCCTAACTCAACTTTAGCTGCCTTCTAACGACTGCAATGCGTGGTCAGCGCTGTCCAATTTAAGTACAAACCACATATCTCATATATCTACACACACACTCATACTAACACACACATGCATTTTACCCCAAACCCATGAAAATAAAAGTTTCATTGCCCAAAAGTCAACTTGAAATCAACGCGCGAGTTAACTGAAAAAGTATTACGCAGCCAAAAGGGAGACAGGGCAAAGAGAGGAGAAGAGGATGCTAGGGACATGCCAGAGAGTCCTGTATAGACCCAAAAAAAAAGAAGAAAGAGCCGTATTCGGACCGAGCTTAGCACAACTTTAAATACAACCACATAATTTTTTGGTCATGACTTAAAACTCGCACCACAAAGCGACAGAGAGAGAGAGTGAGGATGGGAGAAAAGAGAGAGATATGCAAAAGTTTAGACTGGCTTCATAAATGTATAGAGAGTCCTCCTTTTTAGCCCAGCCAGCAAGTACCGCAATCCTACATGTCTCTTCCTCTCTCTCCCTCTTGCCTAAAAGTGTAACTAGGAGATATTTTTGTGCTGAGTTTACATTATCAATGAACGGCTTTTGCGCTCTTTGCGCTTTTGTGCGGCGGTCGCCTAAGTAGCCCCAGACAAGGGGAGTGGGGAGGGAACGGTATCATAGGTGGGTGAAAGGAAGGTTGGGAGGTAGGTGGGAAGGTTGTCTAGGTGAAAAGGGAAAAACTGCGGCTTGGGGCGTGACGGCAACTATGAAATAACGGCACTAACGACTAACGCTCGAAAAGTAAGTAATCTACACACACACATACAGTAACAACCACACACACACACACACACACAGCTCGGAAAACTCATGTAACTGTGAGATATATGCATAGATACGTGCTCATATGGCGCTGACTTTAGTTGCTTCTCCCTCTCTCCCTCCCTCTCTCTCTCTCTGTGTGTGTATGTGTGTGTGTGCATGTGTGTATGGTTGTTGTTTGTGGCCCGCCAACAGAAATTTGTTGGGCAATTTCCAAGCCAACAAATCTCTGCAAAGCTGCCGCACTGCAACATTACTCCACAATTCTCCCTATCCCCCCTCTTTCTCTTTCTCTTTCTCTCACTCCCTCTCTCTCTGTCTCTCTCTGTCGTTTGTCTTCACCACGAATGCATGTAGCATCTTTTAGCCTAGAGCAGAGGCCTACAACAACCGGTTAAGCACACAAGACTGCAATACGTTATTTTGCACAAAAGTTATCGATGGGTTAATACAGAAGAGAATATAGGGCAAGGCAAGGGTTAAGCTGTCTACGATGTTAAAATGTTGTTAAAAAAATATTACAACAAGAGATGATAGAGAAAAAAAGTTAAAAGCTAAGTAATTTGTTCATAGATAGTTTATCGAAAACATTGTTTTAAAATATCGATAATAGTAAATGGAAAATGTTATGAAATAAATAATACAACAAGAGATGGAGAAAGAGAAAATAAGTAAAAAGATAAGTAACTTATTTATCGAAAGCTTATCGAAAACATTGTTTTCATATATCGATAATAGTAAATGAAAAGAATAGCTGAGATAGCAGGAAATCAATTAGTACTAACTGAAGTTGTTACAATATATAATAAATCGATATAAAATAATCGATATAATTATCGCTATGCAAATAAAGTAAAATAATAACTTGAAAACCTTCAATAGATTGCCAAGAATATTAAAAGATACTTAAAGCATTTTTAAAAAATAAAATTAGTTGGTTAATAACTTAGATTGAAAAAGATATACTAAAATACTAGAAGCTATTCAAACCGATTTGTTTCGATAACTAACGATAACTTCGATAATAATAGATAGATTTGATATTTTCGGCTTATTGGGCAAATTGAAGGGACTTTCCCAGTAATTGCCTTTCCCAACCTCAACTCGCCAGCAACTCAAAGCACGGGGCGTGGCATTTCCCACTCGTGGAGTAGTTGATGGTGTGGGGTACAATCCAAAAGGGTGAAGGGGGGTGCATAGTGCCGGGGAGGGACGAGGGTCGCATACATACATGCTGCTTGTAACTTGCACATGCAGCCAGCTGCTGTCATGGATGCCTAACAAGGTCCAAGCTCACTGCGACGAAAGATAGAGATAGAAATAGAGAGAGAGAGAGAGAAAGAGATAGAGAGAGAGAGATAGCTAGTTAGGGGTGGTGGAGTGAGGCGTAGGGGTAACGTTTTTGGAAGGGAATTGAATCCAAGCTTCCACCTTCCCGTCATGCACGAAACTGTCGCCAAAAACAATTTCGTTGAGATTTAAGTTTCTGCTCAACAATTTCCGCTCTGGTATTCGCTGACTGCTCCCCCCTCCCACTCTCTCCAGAAATCGCAACAAGCCCCCTTTTTCGCTACCCCCTTTCGCTACTCTTTTTGCTACACAGAAAATAAAAACGCGGAATTCTGGTATAAAATCAATTCACAACATTGTCAAAAGTCGGGTGATCTTGAATTTTCATAAATAAAATACTTTTTTAAATACGTTTTAACATTTCGCAATTTTTCATAAATAATATGAAAGACTTTACAAGTTTTAACATTTCGCAAATAATTTAGTCAGAAGGTTTCTTTTGAGTATTTTGAACTTAAATTTCCAAATTTTACTCTCGCAAATTATTTAATCAGAGAGTTTCTTTAAAGAATTCTTAACTTAAATTTTCATAAATAAATTACTTTATTTCATACGGTAAATAATTTATTCAGAATTTAAGAACTGTCAACTTGAATCAAATTATTTAAGAATTTTTTAAATACTGAGACTTTGCCATTTAATTTAACGATGATTTAACAAATATATGCTGAATTAAAAATTGTTAGCATCAGAAATTTTATACTTTCATTTTAGAGTGATTTCCTTTTTTTCTCTGCACCCTCTTTTGCTACCCCTTTTTTCCGTCTTCGCCTCCGCCTCCGCCTCTGCTTCGCTCTTAGTTCTTTTTTTCTGGCTGCGCCAACTGCCAACTGGCTTTGCAAAAAGACGAAAAAGTGGCAGTGGCAGCGGCAGCGTTACGCCCACACACACACACAAACACACACACTGTCACACACACACACGTATAAGAAAAAACCACATTCATAGATAATGTGCAGCTTGGGCTTGCGGTTATTTTGTATGCTTGGTTGGTCCGTCAGTTTATCTGTCCCTCCGTCTGTCTGTTGGTCTGGCAACGCCGCCAGTTGCAAGTTGGCAGTTGCCACATCCATGTGGCATGTGCCTCTTTTCACTCTGATTCGGGATTCGGTATTCGGAATTCAGGGAGTCTCTCTGGTCTTTTGTGGCCGTTGCGGCAGCCGCCAAAAACGCCGACGCTCATCCAATTTTCCCCGTTGCTAACCATTTTTGTTGCGCTTTACAAAAATTGCATTTTCAGCCTGTGCTCACAACTCTCAACTCCCAGTCCGAGGGACCGACCCACTGAGCCACTGAACCACCCAAACCACCCAACCACCCACCACCCCAGTTGACAATATCGCGCAACGTCGTCGCTTTTCTATTGTTCAAAAAGAAGAATGAAAAAATGAAAATCAAAAAAAAAAAAAATTCTCTCCCAAAAAAAAAAAAAAAAGTAGTCGAAAACAAGTTGTTGAAATGACATTCCCACGCCACGTTCTCTGCATCCCTGGCACAGTCCAAAAGTGTCGACCACAAAGTTTTGAGGCACGATTTTTGGTTAACGAAACATTTTTTCCATGGGTTGCACGAAAAGTTTGCCGACAGTTTGCCATATCAGTACATCAGTCAGTCAGTCAGTCAGTTAGTCTTCATTTAGAAATATGCTGAGCACAATCTTTCCAGCCTGGCCATAACCCAAACTTCCTTCTCCTACTGCCATCTTTCCCTTTTTGGCACTGCAAAGTTGGCATAATCCAAGAAGTTGTCCTCGTTCTCTTCATTCTCATTATCAGACAACCCTAATGGCATGCCTTGCCAAAATGACGCTGCCAGAGTTGCCACGCTATTTATGCCCCATCCCCGTTTCTTGCATGCTAAAAAACACTTTGGGTTATCGATAAATTTCGCAGTCAGCAGGCAGTAATCGCATGCAAAGGGAAATCAAATAATAGAAATTGTATTTAATTTAAAACGGTACACAAATGCTATAAATATACTGAAAAAGCAGCAAGAAAATAATAAAGTTTGATAAGAAAATACTGAAAAATTGGTGAACATATTTTTGATGCATTTGATATAACTTTGATATAAAATCATGATATTTCTAACTTGATATGTAAAAGTGTAGACAGTTCACAGATTAAAAAATTACTTACAATCTCTTCTAAGCATACTAAAGTTATAGGCTATAATTAATTCTAGCCGAGAAACCATCGCAATGATATTTTTATCCTCTCTCACATTTACGCTCCTGCGAGCATAAGTTTTTCTTCAAATCCTCTTTGTACTTCGTTCGCCAACGTTTCAACAGACCTTAAAATTAACTTAATTTGATGAATAGTTATCGATATGTATTTGGTGAAGAGTTGGCAACCTGCAGCGAACCGTGCATTATGGAATCTTGTTAAACAGTGAGTGAACTGGAAAGGCAAATGTGATTCACTTGAATTGAATTGAATGCAATTGAATGCACTCATTTCACATAGGCCAATTTGGGGCAAGTATCTTCAGTTGTTGTGCCCAAAAACTGAAACAGAAATCAAACTAAATTTGAAGTGAAAACCACATGAAGCACAAGTGGAAGAGCTGAGGAGGAAAGCACAAAAAAAAATGAAGAAATGAAGGAAAAAGAGGAGAAAGAGGAGAAAAACAACCGTTAAGTGCAATTCTGTTCGCATTGATTGCGCACTTGATTACGATAAATGAAACGTCAACAAGAAGAGAAGAGACCTGAGGGCAGAAAGAAACGAGAAGATGAAGAGAAAGAGAGTGTGAAGAGCGTAGAATCGGAAACAGGACGTGCAAGGCTTTGACTAGGCTCAATGCGTATCCATTTTCTTTTGGGGCGCCTCTTGCAACTGTATATGCTTGTTGTTGTTGTTGCCACTGATTTCTTTTGTCTACTTTTCATCAGCCTCCCCTTGCCCCCCTCTGCCTGCCTTGTTTTGGTAGCAATTTCTCTCATCTTGTCTCGTGTCTCGTCTCGTTTCGTTTGGACAAATCACAGTGTGTGTTGCCGGAAAATCAGTTGTCCTGTTGTGCCACGGCCAGTGAGTGTCCTGCGGCAGCTGCGTCGTCGTCATCGTCGTCTCAAGGCGCAGTTGGGACCAAGGCAAAGGACATGTCCCTCTCTGCCTCCTGCCTCCTTCCTTTTGACTCGATCCATCCGTGTGTCCTTCCGTCCGTGTCCGAGGGGCTCATGAGCTACATTTGGCCCCAAAACGGACACGGGCACAACACACAACACATCAGTGTTGACGACTTAGCCTTTTTTCGGATAGATTTGTCAACTATTTCAACTTTTTCGGTCGGATAAATATAATTTATAACAAATTTCAGAGTTGGTAAGAGCTGGAAACGCCAAAATTTGACATGACGGCTCCTTATATGTATGTGCAGATAGATCAAGCTTATTTAAAATTTGGAATACCTCTTTTTCGGATAAGCCAGTTCTTTTTTTCAACCATTTCGGCAAAAAAAGTTTTTGTTACTTCAGATCTCAGAGTTGTTAAGAGCTAGAAGCACCAAATTTGACATGACGACTCCTTATAGGTGAAGGCATATCAAGCTTATTTTAAAGAGTTATTCACTCTCTTTTCGGATAGATCTGTTCTTTTTTTCAACTATTAAGGCACAAAAATATTATTTATTTCAGATCTCAGAATTGGTAAGAGCTAGAAGCACCAAATTTGGTATGACGACTCCTTATATGTGAAGGCAGACCAAGCTTATTTACAATTTTGAATACCTTTCCTCACTCCCACGAAAAACTAAATAAACCAATTACAGGAGCAATTGCAGGGCTATTATTTTTACTTGATCAACATTTGTGTTACATAAGCAAGTCTCAATCTGTGCTGAAAATTTCAACACGATCGGATAATAAGTGCGGTAGTTATTCAAGATGTAATTATCCAAAACATCGGACAAAAAAAGAAGAAGAGTATCCAAAAGCTGCAATGTTTGTGAAAATTAATGCTTAAATGTACATATGTGAGTGCAAATACGTAGGGTATCTTGTAGTCGAGCAATCTTGACTAAAGCTTTCTTACTTGATTTCTAGACGTTTTCTTGATATTGTTGTAGCCTGTTTTCGTGGCGATTTCAATGGCATCACTGTCACACACACACACACGCACACACAGGGGACACACACACACACACACGTGTCGTTTTGGCCGTATGTTTGCCATTTTGACGCTGGGGCACTTAAGGCAAGGCTCAGGCAAAAGGACATTCGACGATTGTGAGAAACTCTCGGCAACCGGAATCCTGTCTCTCTTCCTCTTGCTCTTTCTCTGTTACACTCACTCTGTGTGTGTGTGTGTTGCATGCCACTAGAGAATTCATTCATGTTGAAATGTGCAAATTTGTTATCAACGCTTTATGCCATTATGCCTCATGTTGCCTTGGCTCTGAGATTTCAGCATCCCATTACACAGCAATGTCTCCAATGCACCCCACTCTCTCTCTCTCTCTCTCTCTTTCTCTCTCTCTCTGTGTCTGTCTCTCTTCTTCTCTTTCTGCCGCTGTTGTCTCTTGTTGCACAACATTTGGCCAACGCTTCGTTCATTTGTTTTTACTTGAATTTATGGCTTTAATAACATAACAACCCTGACTTCCCCCTTCATTTTCTCTTTCTCTGTACCCCCCCTTTACAGGCTAGTCTCCCCAAATCTCCCTTCGTCTGGAAAACCATTTTAGACCGTGAAACAGTCACCAAGCAGCCCTTGGCCCATTGTCTGTCAGCCATTTTGTTGACCCAAACTCCAAGTGTGAGTGTGTGTGTGTGTATTTTATATGCATGCATGTGTGTGTGTGTGTGTATGTGTGTGTGTGTGTGTCTTGTTTGTTCTTATAGTCGCCTCATTAGATTTCGATAAACTGGTTCAATGCCTAACCAAGAGTCTCTCCAGCCTATAATCTCCCCTCTCTCTCCCTCTCTCTCTCACCCTCCCTCTCTCGCTCTCTCTCATCCTCCATCTTTTTCTACCCAATCTCCTATCAATACAATTCAGCAGCTTTTTGAGTGGCCTTTGCTGGCCATTTAGTTGTTGCCACAACTTGTGGCACACACACAAAGTTCAATGAAAACTAGTCAAAAAGTTCATAGTCGAGTAGGCACGCCTGTGAGAGACCCTGTACTCATTATGCAAAACAAGCAAATTTAAAAAATTATATACAAAAATTAGAAAATATTACTAGAATCAATAAAATAATTTTACAGAAAAGAAAATCTATTTTTATTTATTTAAAAGATATTTTAATTCACAATTTATATCCCTTATGGGGTCTGCCACGCCTATTTTTGACGCACTTGTTTTTTTTAACTTAAAAACTGTTAAGTACTCTTATTATAACAATTTTTCTGCAAATTCTGAATTAGATTAAAATTGATTTATTTATTTAATATTAATTAAAAAAACTCTTGTCTAAAAAATGCGACGTGAACCAAAAATTCTAAAAATAACAGGATCCATATTATTTGTAAATTTGTGGTTTTCGTATTATTATGTTGTCTAATTAAACTAGAAAATGTATTTTTAGGATTAATGTTCCAAATTTTAGAAAGCTGTCTATTTTTTTTTTTAAATGTGTACAGGGTCTAAAAAGTTTGGCCCAAATAAATTCTATGAAAAGGGTGTTGCAACATCAAGTGCAAGTGGTCAGTGACGTTGATTGAAGTGGCAAATAGTGCGTGGCAATGTGGCAAGAAGAAGGGAGAAGGGAAAGGGGTAAAGGGAGAAGGGAAAAGGAAAAAGAAGGAGGTCGTCGCTGAAGAGAGATAAATGGATGTTGCAAGCAGACAGCGTTTGGTTTCAAGTGACGCAGCAGCTTGTGGCATGTTCAATAAATTATGCGACACAAAAAGCAGAAGCTGCTAGATACGAAGAGAGTGAGAAAGAGAGGGAGAGTAAGTGTCAGAGGAGAGAAAGAAGAGGAAAACTTGGGACAAGCTTCAGTTAAAGCTAAACGAAACATTAATTAGAATTATCTAAAGTGTGCCACAAATGAAGAGCAAGAAAATAAGAAGAAGGAGTATAAACAAGAGAATGAGTCAGAGAAAGAGAGAGAGAGAGAACTGCAGAACTGTCTTGCATTATACTTATACACTGATAAAAAAAATGTTCTAAAATCATGATTTTGGTCTCAGAACTAAAAATTTTGGTCTAAATTATGCGTCGAGAAGATAAAATTCTTAAAATTAAAAAACACATCTTGATTTTAAGAACATTTCAAATAAGAGTAAGTTCTTAATTTAAGACCAAACAATCTTAAATTCTCAAGCCAAACATAATAAAATAAGGCAGGTGTTTTAAACTTTAAATTAATTTTTTTTTTGATATTTATACTTTTTTTGAATTTATTTTCTTTTGTATAAATTATGACATATTTATATTGTCTTATCATTTTAAGATTTTTAATTCTTATATTAAGAACTGCGAATTTTTAGATTGATATTCTTAGTTTTATTAATTTGGTATTAAAATGGTCTTATTTCAAGAACAAAATATTTAAGATGAATGTTCTAGATTTTAAAAGTTGGTCTTTTTTTTCAGTGTATTCTCTTTCTCTCTTCCTGTAGAAACATAAATGCTTAAGCAGCATTTTATGTAAATTATTTGCTAGAACAACACACACACACACATAAATATTTGAATGTGTGTGTTTGTGATGAAATATTTTAGTAAGTGAAGTCGACTAAATGGCAAAGTTTTGAGTCGAAAAACATTTTATTGAATATGCAAAGTTTTGTGGCCCTGGCAAAAGCCCTGCCGCCAAGGCCGCAGTGTATTATAAATTAATAAGCACACTAAACGCTCAAACACACACACACACACACACACACACACACACACACACACACACACACACACACACACACACACACACACACACACTACACATAAATACATATACATATAGTTCTGCATAAATAATAAAGTTAAATACGCTTACAAGACGCATTTTGCGGTCTCAGTTTACAATTTGAACTCGAAGCAAAACTCGAGTCGAAAACTAACTAAAAACTATAACCAACAATTTTGTGTGTGTGTGTGTATGTGTATGAGTGTATCTGTATATCTGTGTGTGTGTGTCGTCAAAGTCCTGTGGCGCCTTGGGTAACATTTTGGGTAATTTGCGCCCAAGAGAAGCATCTGCAAATGGCATCAGAAGTGCGCGAAAGTTCAAACGAAACTTACCGCCATAAAACCGTATAATATCTGAGAGAAGCATCTCTCTCTCTCTCTCTCTCTCTCTCTCTATCTCCTTTCTCCCATCTCTTTCTTTGAATATGCAACTGCTTTGACTGTGAGTTAAATAGAACTTAATAATCATATGAATGCATTGCAAATACTCGTATTCATTACCAACAATTATTTAATTTAAGGGAATTATGTACATGTGGATATTTAAGATCTACTCTAAAGAAAAATCCATGAAGAGCAGTTGAACAAAACTTTCTATAAATTAATGTTTTTTTAAATAGTTAATTAAGGGGTTCATTTTACAATCTTTTTAACAAAATAATTTAATTTAATTTTTTTTAATTTAATTTTTAAATAAATAATAAATGTTGATTTTATCTTGTTTTTTCTTGATCCAATAATTATGGGAAAAATTAATAAAATGTAAAACAATAGAAAAAATCAAATTTAATTATATATTTTGGGAATTTTCCCCGCTAAAATCAAATTAAACTTTTTCAATTCCAAAAATTCTTCAACTTTACACAAATTAAAACTCACACTGGCAAAAATCCACTTAGCACTGAAAAAAAGATACTATATCTGTATCTACATATGTTGTATCTGTATCTTTTAAGCAACAGTATGAAACACTCAACGCTCATTATTTAGTTTGTGATTTGAAGCGTTGGCAACTCTATCAAAATTCCAGGAATTGCCATTGTCAAGCGGCTTGTCGCATTCTCAGGAAATTTGGGTGTCACCAGAGAGTGAGATAGGGATAGTCGAGAAAGGAGTAAGAGAGTAAGAGTGGAGAATTTGATTTAGTGGCGCATTGGAATCAATATATCAACGCGGTTGCACGCGAACCGCGACAATGACAAACGGAGGCAACATTAACGCACTTAACCTGGCCAAGACAGAGAGAGAGAGAGAGCGAGAGAGAGAGCGAGAGAGATATGAGACTATAATGTGGGCTGAAGTGAACGAGTAATTTGTATCTGTGAGATACATTTCCATGTTGTCAGCATTGGCATGATTTATTCATTTGACTTTAATATGAATCATTTGACATATTTTGGTCTCAGCTTTTGTTTCAAGCGCCTCTCTCACATATTTTTTGATTTATCACTTTCCTCCTTCCCGCTTCCCCGTTCTCCTTTCTTCTCTTCTCCTTTCCTGATTACGTAGAGCAACTTCATTAAAGAATGAATACGAATGCAGCCTCAAAGCAAACGCGACAAAAATTAGTAACAAAATTTATTGCATGTCTTATCAACCGTCGACTCACTGAGTGTCCCAACTGAGTGTTGTGAGTGCTGTGAGTGGAGTGAGTGTGATGGCTGTGAGTGTCTTTCGCATTCAAATGAATATCGCAACATTTGACTAAAAGTTGTCAATGCAAAATCAATTTGAACGCCACTTTATTTGCACATTTAGCGGCATTAGTTGCGTGAATAAAAGCGTGAATAAATACGACTAGATGCTCAATGAATATTGAACAAATGAATAGAATCACATTCCCTCATGCAATACACTTCCAAGAACAGATTGTCTTCTTTATATACATACATAAATTGTTAGTTGAATAACTTGAGCATCGAATGATCATTTTGATTTTATGAATAAATGTGAATGAGATGAATCCTCAAGGGACTGTCCATGATAATTGAGTAATAGCAGCCTACTAAAAGCTGATAAAACTGATCGTTAAGTGCTACCAAATGGTAGCTAAACTTTAAAAGGGACCAGAGATCATAAATTTTCTACAGATAAGACGAAATCATTAAATAAAATTCAAGCTACCTCAAGCCAACAAATTGAATGATTTAACAATTATCTGTAAATTATTTAACATTCCCTTCGAATTGAATCAACAATTTAATGCCTTAAAGATTATATTAAAAATTTAAAAGGTTATTACATTTATTACGTATAATACATATATTTAAAAGGTTATATTTAAAGTGAAAATGATGCAATAAAATAGCTAAAAAAAAACTATCTTCAATTAAATTTTATTCATTTATTTATGCAGCATAAGAAAATATTTAGCATATATATTAAAATGAGAATATAAGATTTTAAATTAAATTATTTGACATTTAAATATAGTGTGACTTAATATAATTTAATTAATTTACTTATGGATTTATTTATTATTATAAATTATAAAATTTATATAAAATGCAATAAGAAAACAATTTATATTTAAAATTGAAGAAAAATACAAATTATAGAATGAAACACAAGTTGTTAATTTTATTAACAAATAAATTCTGTGTTTAGTCAGCAATTGCCAAGTGTTTATAATAGTTAATGTACCCTGTTAAATAAAGTTTGTAGTGTTTTTGGGTGCCGCTTCATCGACGACAGCTTTGACAATGACAAGCTGCACAAAATTTGCATACAGTAAACAAGCAACGATAACAAAAACAACAACAACAACTAAAAAATTGACTGTCAATTGGCTGAGTGAAAAGAGGGGAGAGGGAAGAGGAGAGAGAGAGGGATAAGTTAATGCAACTAATGACAAAAACGCCGTCTCATTCGCATTCGCATTTGGGATTCACAATCGCCTTCCTCATTCTCAATATAAACTGCACAAATTCATTACCATTCTCAAACTCTCTCATCCTCAGACATTCAGACTTTCAGACGTTTGTCGTCACCTTTGCAAAGGGCTCATTGGCCCATTTGAACCCGGTAAATCCGTCAATTCCCTTCCTCCTTGAAGCCCTACCTTTTGCTGAGAAGCCCCATCCAGAGTTGGAGTCACTGATCCGTTGTTGGTTCTTCGTCTTCGTCTTCGTCGTTTTCGTTGTCTTCTTCTTTTTCATTCGCTTGATTCATTCGGCGACACTCACTCAATTTCTTGCTGATAAACAAATTGAATGTGGATTCCGATTCCCCTTCCTCCAGAGGTACTTCCCCTGGGGAGTACACTGAAAAAAAAGACCAACTTCTAAAATCAAGAATATGCATCTTTAATATTTTGTTCTTAAAATAAGAGCATTTGAATTAATTAATGAAGCAGTTCTTAATATAAGAACTAAAATTCTTAAATTGTTAAGAATATATAAATATGTCACATTTAATATGAAGACAATAATGGCACCGTGGTGCTCTGGTTAGAGTCGCCGCTTCAGTTTAGTAACAAGTCGAGGGATCGAATCCCGCTCTAGCCAAGGAATAATCATATAATCAGAATATTTATAAAAAAATATAAAAAAAAAGAACCCCTGCCTTATTTTTTATTTTTGGTTTGAGAATTTAAGACTGTTTGGTCTTAAATTAAGAACTTATTCTTATTTAAAATGTTCTTAAAATCAAGATGTGTTTTCTAAATTAAAAAAATTTATGTTCTCGACGCATTTTTTAGACTAATATTATTAGTTCTGACACCAAGATCTTGATTTTAGAACCTTTTTTTTTATCAGTGTAGCATACAGAGAGAGAAAGAGAGAGAGAGAGAGAGTGAGAGAGACAGAAACGAAATGGAATAAAAGTTGAAAGCGAATAAATAACGAAAAAAGCGCATTGATTTATTTCAGCCAGTTTGTTGTTAACATTTTAACGATTTTGTCCTTGCGTTTTAGTCGATTCGACGACTCTGCATCTTCTTTCTGCCTTCTTCTTCTTCTTGTCTCCCCCCTCTTCTCTTCTCTTAGTTTCTTTACTCTCTCCCCTTGGCTTGTTAGCTACCTTTAGCCACCTACCATTTTCAGCTTTTGTTGTTGTCTCCGGTGTCTGTCGCTTAGCCAAATTGCTGAACATTAGTCACCGATTGACAAGGCAGCCAAGGCAAAGAGGACGCCCAAAAACCCAGTCAAGCATTTCGATACCCACCTGGACCTAGTCAGAGCAATACCCCCCCTCCTTCATCCTTCGTCCTCTCTCCTCCTCCTGATGTTCTACCTGACTGCGCCCCCGACTTGGCCAATATACAAATCAACTAATTTCCAACTTGTCGATACTTTAATGAAATAGAAGAAGCTGAAACAGCAAAGAAAACAGTTGAAAAAAACAAGAAAGAAATAGAAAACATCCCAATATCATCGAATATTTAATACTCTGTACTCAATTTTCGACTGATCATCTTTATGGCATCTCTGTAAATATACACAGAAAATATCGGGAATAAAGTCAATTCAATGCGATGTCAAAAGTTCTTTAATCTTTAATCTTTTTTCTTAAACCAAGTACAAACAACTTGATTCAAGCACTTTTTCTTGTAGTTAAATATTTTAGACTTATTTCTTTTTATAGTTGAATCGTTCCCATTTTTTTCCGCATATTGTTTTAATTTAACAATAATATCCTGAATAATATCCCTAAAAATGCTTGCTAAAATCAAGAATTTTAACTTGAATTTTAAAGAAGAAGAATTTTAATAATTTGAATTATTTTTTTTTGGTGTATTTATAGTCCGATTTACATTAATTACATTTAAATTAAAATTAGCCCGTAATTAAAAACTTAAAACACACAACTTGCGAATTGGATTTAGATATGTATGTATCTTAAAATCCTGAATTTTGGATCAATTGTTTCTTTGTCTACTGCCAAATTTCCTCAGAATGTAGATGACAATAACAATTATACAATTTGTGAGATTGGTGAAAAGTCTCCAAAAATAAAAAGTATTTCATAATAAAATTTAATTTTTCACTGATCCTTTTTTTATAACAGATGGAAGGCTATATCGATTCATTCTGTGGTCCTGTTCAGGAATATATATATTTACATATTTAGGGACAACATTAAAATACCCTTTGCAAGGGTATGAAGTGAGGAAAATAAGAAAACCAGAAGACAGTCACAGATAGCAGAGAATTAGACATTTCGCTGCTGTTTCTTCTGCTCTGACTACCGTTTACTCTCTCCCTCTCTCTCTCTCTCTGTCTTTATCTCTCTCTGTCTCTGTCTTTCTCCTACTCTCAGGGGCATTTGTCATTGAGACCTCGGCACTCTGGCTAATGAAACGCCAGTCTCGACTTGACTTGGAGGCTGCATTGAGGCCATAGGCCATAAAAAGCATTACGGCCAACGGCTACCTGACGGCTCCTATTGACTTCCCTCAGGTGTTGTTATTGTTGTTACCATTGTTGTTGTTGTCGTTTTTATTGTTGTTGTTGCTGACCTTTGAGCTGCCGCTTGATTAGCGCTTTGAGGATGATTCAGAGCCAGAGCCCAAAGCATATCAGTTGTATTTGCATTAGCAGAGAGATAGAGAGTAGAGAGAGAGAGCACTTCAATGCAGGAGTACGTGAGAGAGAGAGATGAACATAGTTCATTCAGTTCATGAGCAACTCTACTTCAAATTATTCATATATGTAGTTACTTTATTTATGTATTTATTTCCGTTAAATTGAGTCTAAATTTGAAATAACTAGAAAATTGTCAAAGAAACAAGTGTAAATTAGTATGGCAACTCTGTTTCTGGTGGAAATCTACAACTGAGCTATTAAAAAAACGAAAATAGAATTATCTAAACCAGGGTATAACCGAAGCGAATAACGGTTTCAGTTAGGGTTTCGGTTATATTTCTATTTTGGTTTTCGGTTATCGGTTACGAAAAATCGTTGCAAATCGGTTTCGTAACGGTTACCGGTTTCTTGTATGTTTCGGTTTCGAAATATCGATATGATCTCGATTCATATAAGATCAATATTTTAATTTAAAAAAAAAAGTTCGTTTTAAAAACGATCATTACAAATTAACAACATGATTGAATTTAATGCTTGAATGAACCGAAATTAACCGTTATTCATGAATCGGTTACTAATCGGTTATTTCGGTTTGAATAATTTCGATATTTCTGTATTTCGGGATAATTAAAATGTTTTGTTTCGATTAGGGTTTCAGTTACGTTACCAATTTCAATATAGTAACTAGATTTCTTTGCGCAGTGGCAACTCTATTTTTGTGTCCGTTTGAGCTGCTTGACAACTCTGTTTAACAAATTTGTCAACGCATTTGGAATAAAGTTTGTTTGCTTCTCACTTAGTTATTGCTGCATAATAGACACACACACACACACACACAAAGCATACGCTGTCTCTTTCTAGCACTAAATTGGCAATGGGGAATGAGATTTTGTTGCCGGACGTCGCTGTCTGTTTGCATTTCTACAATGGCCAAAACAAGCAAAAGATACATATAGAAAAAACCTTCACACACACACACACACACGCATACACACACACACCCCCCTTTACGCCCACCTGTTTCCTTTTTCGTAATTGGGCGGGGAAATTGGAGGGTGGGGAGGTTGGGGGTTGGGATCTCTAACGAAAAATTTCAAACACGTTTCAATAAAATTCAATTTGTAGCACATTTCAACGCTTTCCGCCAGCGCCAAAAGCGCACAGTCTCCATCCCCCCTCCCCTTACCTCACCCTAAAAATAAGCCTGACGCACCCTCCCCCCTGCTAACCTCTGACTACACCCCTGCTCACATATGCATGAATTTCCTTTTGCACTTTGGAACAAACTTCTCCATTCCCAATCCGCCCATTTGGCATCAATTTTTGCACAGTTGTATGTGTGTGTGAGGGGGAGGGGGAGGGGACTGTTGCCCCACTGTGTCTCTCTTTCCCCCCTTTTCCCATTGAAGTATTTTAGCATAGCGCGTAATATTTTCGATTTCGCGTTTGCTTCTTTCGAGTTCTCTTCTGGCTCAAGGATATTTTTCATATGTGTCGCACGCACGCACAAAGCACCGAATGTTCCGCCCACTTTTCTGCCACCCCCCCCCCTCTCTCTCTCTCTCTCTCTCTCTGTCTCTCTCATTGTCTCTGTCTCTTTCTCTGCCTACAAAATGCAAATGCAAACAGCATACGAATTAGTAAAACGGAAACAGGCGTTTGTGTTTTGTAATATTTGCCCCAAAACACAACTCGAGTTACACACACACACACACACACAAATACACACACTACCCCACACCACCCCACTCCCACCCCTTACTCTATCCCCCCTTTCGGTTTGACGCTTTTGCATTCACTTTACATGGCGAAAAACAGGAAGTAAATTTTCATGTTGTGGCAACGGGAGCCAAAAAATGTTGCGACTCTTTAACATTGTTGTTGTTGTACTTATTGTTGTTGTTCATACTGTTGTTGTTGTTGTTGTGTGTGTGTTTGTGTGCTTGATATGTTGTTGTGCTTCTTTTTTGCCTGATACTTCATCATAAGGTGTCGCTTTCATGCATCCTCAAAGACTTCTTTCAGGCAGCTTAATACCCTGTAAATTTTAAACATTGGTTGTTATACCGCAATGCATATGTATGTCACAAAAATCCGCAAAATTTACTGCTTAACACAAAGGTAATTTTTTTCTAAAGCATCTTAATATACGCTTTAAAAATATAAATTAGGTTAATTAAATTGGTTAATTAATCAAATCTGCTAATTAAATTATTATACCTTAGCATAGCTTTATATACCCTGTAAATATATGAAAATGATAACATTTTGTAGTCTACAAATCGGAAATAAGTATAAATAGCTAATAAATAAAATACGAAAAATCTTTTACTCTGCAAGTTGCTCAACAGGCACCTTTATATACCCTGTAACTAAATAAATAGAGCAGTTTTTTGCAGTGCAAACATCTGTAAGGGATAGATGTGCATTTCAAAAATAAATGCGTATAATTTACAAGATATCTTGTCGTTTAATACACAACACACTTGAGAATTTGCCATTTGTTTGATGTTTGTATTTGTTGGTCTCATTTTCATAGCACAAAATGTGATACTAAATTACCTCAATGGCACGTAATATTACGCCTCACCCCCTCCTACTCATGTGCACCCCCTTTGTGAGACGCTCATGCGTTTGGTTTTAATAAGCAGCGCGTGATTTTCATTACGAAAATGTATTACGTATCTGTTTAGATTTTGCAATATGCGAAATGAAAATGCCGCACGCACAACCAAATACACACACACGTGCACACACACCCTTAATTCAAATCTCCTCCCCCCTTTTGTACCACGGCCATGTCTGAGTAACATAATAAATATAGTACAAGCGGGAAAATCAAGTGAAATCAATTTAATACACTTTTCATCTGCTGCTAAAGCAAAGCAAAGAAAAGGAAAAAAAATTGTGAAAATTGTGCAAAACGTGTGGAGAGGGTGTCTTTATTCTCCCTCTCTCTCTCTCGCTCTCAGTGTGTTGCTGCTGTTTCTCCATCTCTTTCCCGGACTGTTCTCTTTTTTTCTGGCTTCTTTCTTGCCCTAATTTATTACATTTTAATGACTTTTTCATGCACACAACAGAAGAGAACAGATGAGAAAACACAGCAGCAACAGCTTTTCCTTTTGCTTTTCCTTTGATGCCCATGTGCCCAGGAGGGGGTACTCAAAGTGCCCAAGGGGGGAGAAGAGGATTCGGGGGCGGTGTTATGCCGTGTGCCGCATAAATCGCGACTTGATTTCGTATTTATATGCATGCCAGTGTATAGAAAAAGATACAAAATAAAGAGAATCAGAGAGAGAGAGAGAGGGAGAGAGAGAGACATAATTAGGTGCCAGGACACGTGATAAGATCATGACAAATACGACAAAGATATGCAACCATAGATAATGTCACATCATCTCTTTAAGCCACAAAAACCGAAAGTTACACAGATACAGAACTTTATAGATTACAGCTCTTGAATTTCATTATCCCAGCAGTAAATTTACTTTGTCTCCTTTGTCTCATCTTCAATCTCTTTTCACTTTTCTACACATTAAAAAGACGAAATTATTTCTCTACATTTGATTTTTTCGCAACCCAATTTAATATACTTTCCGTTTTATTTGTATAGTTAATTTTCAAAGTTTAGTTTTGTAGGGTAAGTTTGTAGGGTATAATGGTTCATAGACTTACTGTGTTACTGGTGTTTTAATTTTGAAATGTCTATCTTAAATATTGGCTTTTATCAAAACGTTTTCAAATAATATAAGTCTTTAAAGACTTTTAGTTTATTCCTCAAAAATTATAGTTTTTAAAGACATTTATTCAAAAAAATCATGAAAAACTCTTAAAAAAATTTTATTTTTGAATCTGAAATAATTATTAAATTTGATTTTTAAAATAAAAGTCTTTAAATAACCCTTAAAAATTATTCTTTTACGCATACCTCATAACAGTTATGGTCCCTGGGAGTAGAGATATAGATTCCCTTTCATTTCAAAGCCCACCATTGAATTTATCATTTGCTTTGACTTTCCGCAGAGTCGGAAATGATTAAAATATACAATCATTAAATGTTAATATGCAGTGATGGTAAGAAATAATAATAATTTTTGCAAAGCATTGCACAATTTGGCAACGTGTGGCAATCAAATGATGGTTTTCCTGCCAGGTGGCAATAGATGGCTTATACAATGAATCAAATGACGTCTCTTATGTTACCAACTGACTCTAATTACAAATGCCAGTCACATCTCAGTTCAGTTCAATTCAGGTTTACTCAAGACTCCATCAAACTCAGTTGGCGGCTTCTTTTTTTGACTTTTTGTCATAAATATCACAATTTGATTGCAACATTGTGAGTGACGATCGGAAAGGCAGTTAACTGTTTCCTCTCTCCACCCATTTTTTTTATTCTCTCTCTGTCTTCTCCCTTTTCTCAGTTTCCTCTCTTGCGACTTCTACTCGTGTGTCATGCAGAAAACCTATAATTAGAGAGCTCAACTCTCTGGGTTTCAGTTACAGGTCTGAGCTGAAATTCGGCTTTGGCATTGAGTTCTCTTAATTATAGAGCGAGCAAACAGTTGCCATTGAAGTCGCCCTCATCAACCGTCTCATATGGCAGCTGCGGATCAGCCACGCCTTCCTTTTCCACAGCCCTAAAATCCATGCCATGAAAAACAAAAGACGCACAATCTAAGCCAAAAATCGCCGACGTATTGAAGTTCAAACTGGAAACGCGAGCTCTAATCTTATTATGCGTCTCTTTTGTGCCACTTCAAACGGCAGCTAGTCCAGACAGAGGCGGGGATTACAAAGGGGGGGGCCAAAGGGGTGCCTCAAAGGGTCTCAGGCCTATCAAGACCTATCATTATCATGTGAGCTGATTGACTGACTGATTGACTGACTGACTGATTGACTGACAGCTGCGCTTGTGGGAACAACTCCCCCTCAAAAGTCAAAGTCACTGCTAAGATAACTTGAGGTTAACTTTCCAGTTATCCAACTAATAGTTTGATTTGATTAAGAATTTCGACAAGATTCAAAGCAATCGATTTTCCTACACGTAAAGTTTTGGCCCCTAAAACTTTTGGCTACTACCTTTTTCGCACCTGATGTTACAGCTCATCCTTAACCCTATTATGGATCCACTTTGCACTTTGCACAGCGTTAACCCATTGTGTGTCTTAATTGCAACAGTCAACGACTTTTCTCAGACGCTAAATTTGCATGAAGTAACTTGAAAGACTTTTATGTCTGTCTGTGTGTGTGTGTGTGTGTGTGTGCCAGTTCAATAGCATTTTATCTATGTCTGCGTTTCCTTCCGTTTGCCAAAAAAAAGGAGGAAATATGTGTAACAAGGCGCCAACAACAACAACAACGTAGTCTGCTGCAATGCTTCAAATTCAAATTCAAATTCAATGACTACAGCTTCTTGTGTGCCTCCCCTCGCTTAGTAACCCCCCCCCCCCCCATACTCTTCCCCTCAACTGCGCCAGGATAAACATGTTAATTTCGAAAAATGCAAAATTCTATAATCCGATTTAATGTTTTATTCATTTTGCACAAAAGCGAAGAGCATGCGAGCTGTAAAAAAGGGAGGAAAAGGAAGGCAGGGGGGAGGACTACCTGTACCACACACACACACACACACACACACTCTCGCACACTCGCACACACAGTTCACTGACACACTCACTGCTTGGCAATTAGAATTTCAAATTCGTTTTTCCTATGCGCCTGGTCGCCATTTGTTTTTTGTCTCTGCAAGTCGCACACAGATTGAAGTCTTATATACTTACATCTATATACATACATATATCTATATCTATATTTTGGCAATACATAGCTGTATTTGTTATATGTATAATTCTATTTTTATCGACAACGTTGGGCGCCTCGCACATTAACCTACTTACGTTGGGCGCCATTTTTTGCGCTCTCCTGAAAATGCTGCTGCTTTTTCTGCTAATGTTGCGTCTTATCCTTGTTAGATATTCAAATTTTTTATTTTATTTTTCTACAGAGTGAGAGAACAGAGAGTGAGAAGGAGAGAAGAGGAAACGAGAAAGTGAGGGGTATTGTAAATAAGACAAAATATTATGCTTCTTTGCTTCTCGTTCGTCAAATTAATATATAGGAGATAGTATAAGTTTAAAAAAGTTAGTATGCTGAAATGCAATATGAACGAGCAGCAGATACCCTGTAAATATATAATAATAATAATATTATTATTATTATTATTATTATTATTATTATTATTATTATTATTATTATTATTATTATTATTATTATTATTATTATTATTATTATTATTATTATTATTATTATTATTATTATTATTATTATTATTATTATTATTATTATTATTATTATTATTATTATTATTATTATTATTATTATTATTATTATTATTATTATTATTATTATTATTATTATTATTATTATTATTATTATTATTATTATTATTATTATTATTATTATTATTATTATTATTATTATTATTATTATTATTATTATTATTATTATTATTATTATTATTATTATTATTATTATTATTATTATTATTATTATTATTATTATTATTATTATTATTATTATTATTATTATTATTATTATTATTATTATTATTATTATTATTATTATTATTATTATTATTATTATTATTATTATTATTATTATTATTATTATTATTATTATTATTATTATTATTATTATTATTATTATTATTATTATTATTATTATTATTATTATTATTATTATTATTATTATTATTATTATTATTATTATTATTATTATTATTATTATTATTATTATTATTATTATTATTATTATTATTATTATTATTATTATTATTATTATTATTATTATTATTATTATTATTATTATTATTATTATTATTATTATTATTATTATTATTATTATTATTATTATTATTATTATTATTATTATTATTATTATTATTATTATTATTATTATTATTATTATTATTATTATTATTATTATTATTATTTATTTATTTATTTATTTATTTATTTATTTAAAGTGTGAAACAAAAAAGTGAGCATAGAGAGATGGATTATATCCATAAAATATACCCATAGAAATTGATATAAATCGTTGAATTCCCAGAAGTAGTTGATGCCGTTGTTGTTAAAGTTTTATTTGTGAAGTGAAGTTGTTGATAAAACGCTTTCGGCACTTTTGTCGCCTGTTTTGTGAAGTGCTCATCACCTCGTGTAATGTGATTTTGATTCGCCAGCTCATTATAATCTACAACAAGATACAAAATAACAGCAGCAACAACAAGAGCAATTTTAAAAGTTGTTCTTGTCCATTTTGATGGGTTGTCTGCCTGCCACGCCCCCCGCCTCCTATCCCCTTATGATGTGTATCCTGCAGATACTTTTGGGACAGAATGAGTCGTTGTCGTTGTCCCTCGATGGCTGCGCATCTTTTGGCGCTGTTTTATTTACTTTTAATTTACTTTTAATTATAAATTCATGCTTTTCTTCATTGGGGGATTAAGCTTTAAATAACGGTAAACATTGCCCAAAATCCCCTTTTCCCAGTTTTTCCTATTTCCCTATCTATTTTTCTCAGTGTTTGTTTTGGCATTTCGAAAAATTTGTTTGGGGATGCGCCATGAAATTCTATCGGCCATATGATTCTCTCCAACTTTCTTCTCAACCCTAAAACTTGCTTTTGTTTAAACAGGCTCATATTTTAGTTGAGCTAAAGAGTGAGAGGGCGGAAACCCCCGAAGGATCTCCGCCAAAAGGAATTAATTTCAAATTTCACTTTCAATTGTCCAAAAATAAAATAAAAAACGACAACAAAATTTTTGCGGTTGATTTTTATTATATCTCGTAGCTTTTTTGTTGTTATCGAAACTTTTGTTGATTGTTTTTATTTTTGCTATTTTTGTTTAGGCTTCAATTAATTTAGTTGATTGCGTTTTAGCCAGCCACGCCCCCTTAACACACGCCCACACACAGAAAAAAAAAGTGACGCCCTTTTTATGGCATTGTAATCGCATTTGCAATGCAAACTGCATTTGAAAACAGTTTGAGAATAGTTTGAAAAGTTCCAATTTTTGTACTACTTTTCAGCAAATGGACTGCGTAGATACCCAGTAAATATTTGTGCATAAATTGTTGGCATCTTTGTTGACACTCTTATAAAATTGATAACAAATAATTTCAACAATTTATTTGTAGTTTTTGCGTATCTTATGTTTTCTTGTTGTTTTCCCATTTTGCGTTCTATTTTTGTATAGTGCTATACCCTGTACTCTGCTGCTGTTCTTTGTGCCTTCGTCCTGTATGCTGTTTGTTACTTTGCCTTTGACTCTCCGCCTTCTCATCCTCATCCTCATCTTCATCATCATCATCCCCATTTATACGCGCAAATATTTGCGCTTTACTGCGTATTTTTCTTTTTCGGTTTGTGTTTTTGTTTTGTTTTGCCTACCAATCTGCTCTCTCTTTCGCACTGCTATAGTCTGTCTCTTTCGGCGGCTCTTTGGCCCTGTAGATTCTCATTCAATGTGAATGCCGCGCAACGCAACGAGCCGAAATGAAAATGTTTAAATGAAAGATTGATTGGATTTTGATGAATTTCGACTACACACACACACACACACACACACACACACAATTCGCTTTTCACACAGCTTTCGCCCCGCATCCGAAAAAATTGATTTTTCCAGATTAAAGTAAAGTAAATCAAAGCAAATCAACTTTTATCTTCTTCCTCTTTTTTTTGCACAATTTTCATGCGAATTTTCCTTTTGTGTGCGCGTTCGTTTGACTTTTCCTTTCTTTTCTACACAGCTTTCCCAGCTTTTCGCCTCCAGGTTTTTTTTGCAAAACTGTCGCCTGTCCAGGCGGAAATTGCTTTGGCACGTTGCATTGTTGCAAGTGCGTGTGCGGCATGCGGCATGTGGCATGTGGCCAAGTTAACAGACAAGTTAATATTCACTTTTCCAATCAACATTCATAAACCCATTGCATTCGCTCATAAGCTTAACGGCTTTTCATTTTGAATAGAACTGTAGTTCAACGATGTCCTTCAAAACGGAAGTTACTCGGAAATTTCGGGTCAGTTATAGATCCGTCCTATTTCCCATTGATTTTGCAGGTCAAATTAAATGCATTTCAAAACAGCACATTTATCATCACTTCAACGATCTTTAACAAAATACTTGAATCATAATATATCGATATCGATTGAACAACCCTTTAACATGGTTACTTATCTATACTTATCGATAACAACAGTTTTATTTAAATTCAAGCTTAATTTATTACACATATCTTACAAAATATATTCCCTGAAATACATTAAAGTATCATAAAATAATAAATCACAATCTTAAGTTGGAAGTTAAGTTAAAAAATAGGCAATTTCTCTATGATAATTTTATAAACTTTAAAAATCAAATAAAAGAATTAAGAAAACATTTTAGTTTTTTTGTATTAAGGTTTTAAACCAGTTCGTGTAATAAAAATATAATTTTGATTTATATTCCGAACCAACGCATCGAGAGTTCTCAAATACTTTGTAGGTTTCCAGCCTGGATTTTAATGAGGCGTAACTCAAAATTCACAACTGATTTTGTGAATCATTCTGTGAATAATTTTGACTAATGCAAGAAGAGGAATATTCGCTTATTTTCCTGTTGCTGTTGTTTTTGATTTTGCTGTTTCCACAATCTTAAGTTGGATTCTTTAAAAAATAGGGTATAAAAAATAGGATAAATAAAAGAATTAAGAAAACATTATAGTTTTTTTGTATTTAATTTTATCAAAATTTACTTTAATTTAGTTTCATTAAAATTTTTGTATCAAAATTTAATTTTGATTTATGTTACGAACCAACGAATCGAAAGTTCTTAAATATTTTGTGGGTTTCCAGCCTGGATTTTAATGAGGCGTAACTCAAATTCACAACTGATTTTGTGAATCATTCTGTGAATCATTTTGACTAATGCAAGAAGAGGAATATTCGCATATTTTCCTGTTGCTGTTATCGTTCCCATTGTTGTTGTTTGCTCGACCGCACGCATAAAAACTTAAAGTGGACTCTAGATGGTCGCTCGGGGCATCATTAGGATCATATGTCATTTTTTGGCCTAGGCAACAACACTGTGTGGCATGTGGCATGTGGCAAGCGACTCGCCTCGCACACGGAACTAATGAATTTTTCATAAATTGCCAACCACCGCACGAGTTGAGAGTTGAGAGTGGATAGTAGAGAAAAGTGGTTGAGTGGTGATGCCCACGGTGGTTGCTTTTCACATTTTCACGTTGCCTTTGGCTGCAGTTGACACAAAAACCAGATTAAAAGATTATGTTGCAAATTAACTCGGGGGAGGCGAGCCAACAAATATCTGCAAAGTGCCACGCCCACGAACTCCCTGCCTAGTTATGATTAGATGAACGGGATTCTCGAATGAGGAAGCAAATTTTGTGTCCCATTTCGGGTGGTTTTTGTTGCACTTGCAGCTGCGTTCCTTTTTTTTTTCTTCTTCTTCTTCTTTTTTTTTGCGATATGCCTCGTCTAATTCAATTTATGCCCCTCGTGCAAATGGAAAATGCCATTTTCATATTTCGTATACATTTAGACCCTGTACATTACAAGTAGTAAGGTTCAATAAAGGCTGCGAAAAAGCCCATAAAGTATATTTATACTTGATCATTATCAACAATTGAAGTCCGAGTGACTTATGAACAGCTAGAGTTCAAAGATTAAAAGAGCTAGAGCTACCAAATTTTAGTTAAAATATTCCTGTATATCCTAAACATAAAAAAAACTTATTATAAGAGCAATTTCAAAAATATATGCACTTGAGTTTTGATGCACATGATAAGTTTGGCAGTCCTGATCACGATCAAATAATAGGCTCGGAAGTTAGGAAGACTTTTGTACAAAAACCAGGGACCGTAACGATTATATTTTTTAAAGTAATATTTTTCAATTATTAAAATAAAAATTGAATGTGAATATCTTTTCAACCAAGTGGTGTATTTTCAAAAATTAAAAACATTTATACGTGGATCAATACCTTTCATGTGATACATCACATGTCCTTTAAGGACGTATTTTAAGGATATTTTAGGTTGAAAATATATGATTTTTAAATAAAAATTGAAATTTAATTATTATTTTAGATTTTTCTTTTAAAAATTGAAATATAAGAATTAAAAGTAATTTTGATAAAAATAAAATAAATCTTATTTGCTATCCCTGATAATGACTGATCACTTTCGACTAAAAAAACGCATAAATTAGCTAAAATTAGATAAAACATCAATAAAGTTATCTTATTTTCCAAATAAATTATTTAATGCGAATATTTCTGATTTTAGGAACAGGTTTTTATATGTACAGGGTCTCCCACAGTCTGGTTCTCCAGATTGTAATTTTCTCCACTAGTTCTAATTTTTTTTATGATCAAGTGAAAGCGAATCGAAGGACGATGAGGACCATTGGCCACGTGCTGAGTGCGACAACCCGCTGTGATGTCCTGCGTGTCCTTTTACCCCTGTCCCCTGTCCCCTTTTACCGTGTCCTTCCTGCAACTATTTCCATTTAATATACATAGATTTTTTCTCTTTTTTGGCTTTCGTTTTTGGGGGTAGAGGAAATTGCTTTGCCTTTGGGCGTCTTTGATTTGTGCCCCTCGACTTCATCCCTCGACTAGCGTAATTTCCGTTATTAGCTCGATTGATTTTATTGCAACACTTTGGCAAGGCGGGAACAGAGGCAGGGGCAGGAGCAGGAGCAGGAGACACGTCATGGGCATATTTCAATTTATAATCATAACTTAAAGGTCTGCAGCAAGCCACAGCAGGTGGTAAATGTCTGTACTTGCCACTTAGTCCTTGCCACATGTCTACTTGCCACATCCACATCCACATTCACATCCTCGCTTTAAGCCTTGCATTTTTGCTTTATGCCTACACCTAATCCTCGCTGGCAAAACACCTCTTTCATTGTTCAGGGCAGACGCCACTTGCCACTTGCCTCATGCCCCATGCTGCCTGCCACTTGCCACTTGCCACTCGACAAACAATTAATAAGCGCTCGAAAAATGTTTGAGGCGCTTATCGCGACGCTTTCACGCCCAGCCCAAGAAGAGTTTGCTCGGAGGCCATGGCTAAGCTCTGTGGGAAAGCGTCTTAAACTAAAGTCTCGACTAGGCAATACCCTATCATTGTATAGAGTAGGATTAGGCAAAGCGTCTCGCATATTCAGGTGACTTACACTTTACGAAAAACCGAAAGAAATTTACATGAAATGCCGAGGACTAAAAACTCTTTAAAGACAGTTTTTATAAACCATCTAAATGTGCAAAATTCAAGGTTTTCACTGTCAAAATATAGAATAAGAAGATTTAAATTTTTTGTAACTATTATTATTATTTATTTATGCGATTCCCAGTGCTTCAACTATTAAGGTTATTTATAAATTATTGTACTCGTCACAATGTGGAATTTAAAGATTTAAAAGTAGTTACAATTTGGGAAAAAAATAAAAAAAAATTATTATTAATATTTATTTTAATTATTCCTTGTAATATGTATAAAAACTAAAGACACATAGTTACTCAATTATGTTTATTATATCAATTTATTCATAATCCCTTGAAAATGTATTATTTAGCTAAATTTGAAAATTGAATATCTTTAAAATCATAACAGAAAATATGAATTTATATGTCTTTTCTGGATAGTATTAAATCTAGCTAATTATTTTGTAGGTGTGTAGTAAGCTTGGCCCTAAACAAATTTAATTAGATTAAATTCTGTCTATTATTTTAGATACATATCTCTTGGAAATATCGTGATAAGTAATTTCGCGTTAAAACTTTTCAACTGAGGCAGGATAATAAGTAAATTAGGGAATAGAAGTGTGTATATATCATTGTTTATATAGGATAAATTAAAAAAAGCGGTTTGCTGTTCTTTTATAAATAATTAAACAGCAAGTGACAACAATTAAAGCCAAAGTTGTAAATATTTAATAAGAGCCACAGTAAAAAAAAAGTGCGAAATGCAGGTAAAGCAACTAGCTCAAAGGAATGAGGAAATAAAGCAAAGTGGACAGAGATGAAGGGGGAAGAAGGGGGCAAAAGCTTGAAGAGGGGAGATTGTCAAACAAAGCCAAAAGTGCGGCGCTTGTTGATAATGATGGTTGTTGTTGTTGTTGTTGTTGCTGGTGGCGTCGCTAAATTATCAACTCACAAAAACAAAAAAAATGGAACAGAAAAAGAGAGAGTGCGAGAGAGAGGGAGAGAGAGGGAGAGAGAAGAGGTCGAGGCAGCAAATCGCCCCTTAATAATATTAATTCCGCCGTCATAACAAAATTTAGCGTGGCAAACGATGAGGAGGATGACGACGTTGAAAAAAAAGGATGAAGCAAAGCGCTTAAAAAACTGCTTTGATCATTGGCAGACGCCGCTGACGTTGCAGCCGCCCACGCCCCTCCCCTCTTCCCCCATACCATACCAATCCTCTTCCTTTTCCTTTTTATACACTAAAAAAAAAGGTTCTAAAATCAGAACTAAGAATTTTGTCCTAAACAATAAACTTTAAAAGTTTTACTATTATTAATTTTATTTTGGATACTTTTTTTTCAGGTTTGGTTTTTTTTTATAAATATTTCGTTAATACTTTTTTTACCTTGGGAAAAGTGGGATTCAAACCCTCGCTTGTCATGAAATATGACATATTTATATTTTTCCGAAAATTTAAGATGTTTTATTCTTATATTAAGAAATGCGATTTTTTAGATTAGTGGATTAGTATTAGTAATTTGGTCTTAAAATGGTCTTTTTTTATGAACAAAATATTTAAGATGAATGTTTTTGTTTTTAGAAGTTGGTCTTTTTTTCCAGGGATCGCAAATCAGACTTATTTTTATTATAAAAATTACTTTTAACTTTTATTTTTCCATTTTTAAAATAAAAATCAAAAATAATAATTAAATTTGAATTTGTATTTAAAAATCATATGTTTTCAAACTAAAATAAGGATATCGTCCTTCAAGGACGTGTGATTTATCACATGTAAGGTAGTTGCTAGCTAGTTGGTTGTAAAGATATTCACATTAAATTTTAATTTTTAATTTTTATTTTCAATTTTTATTTTCCATTTTTTTTATTAAAATCTAATAATTTTTATTTTGTAATTTTTATTTTAAAAATAATATTCGTTCCGGTCCCTGTTTTTTTGCAGTGTACCTCTCCCACGCCCTTGCCTCATGCTTAACCTGAAGCTTCAAATCGTTGTCGTTGTTGTCGCTGCTCCCTCGGGGTGTTATTAGTCACATGCGGCGGCAGCATCGCCCAGAGACTGAGGCAGCGACTGAGGCAGAGGCAGCGACTGAGACTGAGGCGGAGGCAGAGGCAGAGGCAGAGGCTGTTGACTGGGGTTGCCAGTTCGCTTGGCTTGCTTTGGATTCGTTTTACATTTTTTTATTTAGCAAAATCATCTGCCATGAGAGCGCGTAACTGATAGCAGTCCCCCTTTCTCCCTCTCACTTTCTCCTCCCCCATTAACAGCCTTCCCCAAGCAAAATACAAGAAAAAAAGAACGGACTGTTGCTGTTTTTATTTAGATCATTAACGTTCGGGTTGCACGCTTGGGTTTTACTCGCGGATGCAGTTGGGCAAATAATGAAGCACAACGAGAATGGAAAAGGAGGTGGGAAAAAAAGAGGAGAGGAGTAACTTCAGTATTTAATGCACGAAAAGTTTGCGAAAAATTCAAAACCATAATTTGAGTTTCGAAAATGGGAAATTTAACTACGGAAACAATTAAAAAGAAAACTCAAATTAAGTGAAGCAACAAATTTAATTCGAGCGGGGAATTTTCTTTTAATTTGAAGAAAATTGCTTAAAACTTGCAGTCTACTTTAGGAAACGGAGGAATAATACAAAATATTTTTAATAGCAACCACAATTTTTTTTTGATACATTATTTATTATTATGCATTTTCATTGTCATATAAGGATTTTTACCAGACAGGTATATTACTGATTTGAACGTGGTAGTGTGGGATTCGAACCCAGTTATTTTTCAAACGACCAAAATTTAGACAGAAGCATATTTAAGATACTAAAGAGACCTTATCAATAAAGAGAATTTTCAAAATCCAGTTGAAAATGTTGTTTATAGCTGCAAAATTATTTTCTAAACATATTAAAAAGATTAAAAATTAAAAAAGGTCTCTTAATTTCAGGAATTGGAAATGTACTTAAATAGATCATAAAATGACACTGGAAATTACTAGAGTTTCTATGTTTCTATGATTACGATTATTTAGACAGAAGCAAATTTAAGATACTAAAGATACCTTCAAAATCAAGTTGAAAATGTTGCAAAATTATTTTCTAATAATATTAAAAAGATCTTAATTCCAAGAATTGGAAATGTACTTAAATATATCATAAAATAACAGTGGAAATTACTAGAGTTTCTATATTGATAATAATCATAATCATTATGCAATTCAAATTAT
Organism: Drosophila kuntzei; assembly: GCA_035042165.1. NCBI lineage: Eukaryota > Metazoa > Arthropoda > Insecta > Diptera > Drosophilidae > Drosophila > Drosophila kuntzei. The sequence continues at coordinate 906,720 of JAWNLU010001329.1, read as the reverse complement.
TTCTCGATTTTCTCTATTCATATTTCGGAATTTTTCTCATATTTCTCGCATCATTGTCCATTGTTTTTCAGTGTCCAGTCAATAAATTTGGTATGTGCTCTATACGCATCTTTATTGCTTTACTTTTTTTTCGCTCTTCTTATTATTTTCTATTCTCTTGAATTTTTCTTCTTTTTTTCCCATATTTTTTTCTCAATTTTTTTTTTTCAATTTTTGTTCTCAATTTTTATATGCGTGTTGTGTGCGTGTGTTCACTCCCTGTGTGTTTGTGTGTGTTAAAGGGCCAACCGCTACTTTGCTATCCCTGCTCTTCTCCTGTTTCTCCTGCTTCCCCTACACCCACATTCCCCCCCTCGCTCGTTGCGTGCATTGAAGCATAAGCAAAGTGCAAATCGGGGCCGCTGCACACTTTCCAAAAAAAAGGAAAATTGTGAAAAAAATGAAAATTACACACACACGCATAAAAAAAAGTGGAGAAAAAAATAGAAATAAATCGAGTATAAAAAATTGTTTCAAGGGGTTGCAATTCGTTTGACAGCGCTTCGTGAATTCTTCTTTCTCCCTCTTTTCTCTCTCTCTTTCTCTGTTGCTCGCTTGTTGCTTTTACGCTCGATAAAAATTGCTCATGTGTGTGTGTGTTAGTGTGTGTGTGTCCCTGCCCTATCTTACTCTATACGCCCTTTTGGTTGTGCAGGCGTGATTACCTACCTGCCCTTTAGCTATCGCTCTCCTCTCCTCCTCTCTTCTTCTCCTCCTCTTCTCCTTCGCCTCCAGCTGCCCCACTGAACCACGCAGCATGCACCACCTTCCCTTTATGCCTTCTCTCTCTCTCTCTGTCTCTTTCTGGTAGAGCGAAAATAAAAACAGAAAATTTAATAAAAGCGCAAATTAATTTTGCGTCCAACCCTCGTTGATTTTTTTCCTTCCCCCTTCTGCAGCTTCTTCATTTGTTTCTACTACTTTGGCAACTGGCCTGCTGCTGCTTTTTCTGCTTCTACTTCTTCTACATTTTCTACATCTTCTTCTTCTTATTTCTCAGTTGTCCTGTAGTTAGTTACAAGTTTGTTGTTGTTGTTGTTGTTGTTTTGGGGAAAAGTTTGGACTTCTCTAGCGGAGTTTGAGTTTGGCGCTGGTGCGCTTAATTTATGGTCTCTGGGGCCCTGTCTACAGATTTATGCATAATTTGTAAATGAAAGTCAGAAACTAATTAAATTGATTTGCCTGCCTGCGTGCGCTCCTCTCTCTCCCTCTCTCTCTCTCTCTCTCTCCATAACTCCCTCTCTCTCTCCTTAGTTGCTGTGTCTTGTCTCTCATTTTCCTTGCTGATTTGGCGCCTTTTGTCTTAAACAGCTAAAAATGCAGAGGGTTGTGGGTTGAGATTTTGTGGAGAATGCAGAGAAAGTGAGCTGAGATTTAGTCGCCTTAGTTTGTCACTTGAGACAGTGCTCAAGTCTGAATGCATTAGCATGAGAAAGGAATAACTAAATATGTACTTGTATAGGTAGAAGAGGAGCAAGTGAATTTGCCGATTGCTTACAACTTTTACTTGGCTTTCTTCTTCCTGACTTTGCGTTCTCTATCTAAATTGATTTCTCTACTTTATTCTCTCTTTGTCTACTCTCTTTCTGTACCCCACTGTCTAAAGCAGCGCTGAGCAAGCTCTTGATTCCGATGCTCTGTGTGCTCAGTCTGTTATTTTGTAGAAAGTGGCGCCAAGCAGACGCACAAGCACTTGAACGAACAGGAAAAATACAACAAAATACATAAAGTAAAGGCGCCTGCTCGCCGCACAAGCGAAATTCTACAATAACAAAAAGCACGCAATGCTCAGAGTGCCGATCACAATAACAAAAGACATGCATCGTCTCGACTCAGACTCTGTTCAATTCGTTAGTTTACACAGCAAATGCTCGATTTGCGACGCGGCGCATAGAGCCATAAAAGTGTTAATTTTTCAAATTAAAGTGATCCGTTAACAGTTCCCCTGTCCCCCCCCCCCCACCTTTCTGTCTTTCTTTCTGTCCCTCATTTTAAAACGTTTCCTCTCACAATTTATTATCATAAACGTTTCTCCAATTTGGTTCGATATACAATTGAAAACAGTTGAAAAGTAACTTTGCCCAATTCCCAGTCATCTATCTGAAACATTTCTATACAACAAACTCTCAACTAAACAGAACTTACTAGGCAGAAGGCTTAACTCAACGAAACTCGAAGAAACTCAACGAAACTCTGGCTACTTTAGTCAAATTTCAAATGATTGCTTGTCGCCCGGAAAACGGGGGCAACAATAACCAAACAAACATATTTGTGATGATGATAAATTCTCCTAAATATCTGATGAGCTTAGGGGAGAAGGAGAATGAGAGAAAAGTGAGAAGTAGGAGGAGGAGAGAATTTAGCTAGAAGCATTTGTGGCATTTGTTGCCCTTTGGCTATTCGCCTGTTTTGCAAAGTTTTGTGAATGGAGGCGGCAAGTGTACAATACACACACACACACACACACGCACACACTGAGACAACAAGTGGAACAAACTATAAGTTAGTTTTTGAAATTCTCCGTCCATTGTTCGAGCTGCTCATTCGGTTGGGGGTCAAGTCGTGTCCGCAGCGCACAACGCTAAACTAACAACGCCCAAAACGTGATTTTCGCAAAATTTTCACACACACAGATAGAGAGAGAGAGAGGACGAAGAGAGGGAGAGAGAGAGAAGTATCCCATAGGTCGGTTTCGGTCTCGCGGTCCGCGGTTATAACCGCTCCTTCTCCGCCTCGCCTCCTCATTCTCTCTCTCAGCCTGTCCCTTTTTGGACCCTGTACTTATAGAACTAAAAATTGTATAATAAGTTTGTGACCGATTCGATTCGTCACTTTGAACAAAACGATCCGCATCTATGAAATTATTTAACACGCAAACCGGAACCTGAACCGAACCACTTTCTTAAATAAAACGTTTGGTTCAAAAAAGAAAATATAATATTTTAGATCCCGAATATAAATTATAAAATAATAAATCATATTTCAAATTTAATTTTAATTAATTGAGATTATGAGTATAAATTATAAAATAATAAATCATATTTAAATTTTAATTTATTTCGATTATTTACAAAACTAAAATTTTTTGTATTAATAATTTAATTTAATTTAATTTGAATAAAAAAATTCTGAAAAATTCAGTTTAAGAAAACTATTTATTTTCGTATTAAATTGAACCAAGGTTCGAGTCTTCAAGTCTTGCTCTATGGTTCCTTGATTTTCACAAAATAAAAACAGGGCCTCTCGGAGTTGGGTTCACTTCACTGTAGCCATTTCGACTAGTTTCTACCTAGAGCAAGTTTTCTTCTCGGGAAACGTAGACAAAGCCAAACAAAATTACACGCTGTGCGGAAACGTGCTAGAAAAATGAAGCGCGAAATCAATAATAATCCACACACACATAGGAAGAGGAAGAGGAAGATGATGAGCAGGAGGAGAAGTGTGGGAAACAGAGAGAGGGAGAGAGAGCAAAAGGAGTGTGGGCGAAATTACAAGCGAAATTGGCGCACAAAAGACAAGAAACTACAAAAACGCTACGTGGCCGCAGCGACTAATGCAACAATAGTGACAACAACAACAACAACGGGAACAACAACAATAACAGCAACAAAAACAGCAACAACAAAATGTTAGTGCAGTTTGTCAAACAAATCAGCGCAACTAATTGATTGGACCCGAGTGTGGCACGGAACGTTGCTGCCACATGCCACTTGCAAGCAGCGTAAAATGAAACTGAGTTGCACTAACTGAATACAGCGATTTGATTTAACGACAGCATTTAATGGCACACACACAGATACACACACACACACACACACACGTGACAGGTGAAGGTTGTTGCATAACAAAAGAGAAACGAGAAGTGTAGAAACATTAACAAATTGAAATGAGCAGCGATAAGGAGAGAATAATAGCGTAAAGAGATTGACAGATAAATGAATTAAAGCTACATGAAAGATAAAAAATAAGAGACATAAAATAAAACTAAAAGATGGATAGTAAAATAAGTAGTAATACGTATGTATATAAGAAAGATTATTTAGGATAGATGAAAAAAGTTATACAATAACTTGTGAGAGATAAAGGAGGAGAATTCCTAGGAAATAAATAGATCGAAAAAATAAATAAATATAAATAATATTAATTCAAAATATTTGTGGGAGATAAAGGAGAAGAATTCCCAGGAAATAAATAGATAGAAACAAATATAAATATCAATAATAATAATTCAAAATATGTATAGTAAAAAAAGTAATACATAAATGAGATAGATTAATAGAATTTATACATATATAAACGAGGGATAGATGAAATAAATTTTATAATAATTTATAAGAGTTAAAGAAAAATAATTCCTAGGAAACAAATAGATCGAAAAAAATATAAATATAAATAATATTAATTCAAAATATCATACAAGACATAATATTGATTATTTAATATGATAAACCATAATATTTATTTTTTCTCTATATGATATTATTTTGAAAATATTACTATGAGAGCATTACTTTTTAAAATTGATGATGTGGTCAAGAATATGAAAGGTAAAACCTGTTAAATAGAGATATGGAGATAAACGACTCCACAAATATAGAAAACATGCAACGAAATCATATAATCAAAAAAAATATTAAATTAAATATAAATTAACATTCAATGAAAGATTGTCTAGAAGAAATAGTTAAAATTATAGTAATTATAAATAAGATTTAGTAGTGCTTAGAAGTGTAGACAAAATAAATGCAATAATTTGTTTAATTCTTTAAATTAAATTCGAATATGCATCTAGATTTATTTGCTTATCTGAAAATATCTCTAACTCTACTCAATAATTGACTAATCTAATAATTTGTTGTTAGATGGATGTTAGTTTTGTTAAAGTTTTGACTATAATCCGTGTTTAATCTTTAAATTTAAATTTCATTCAATTTTCATTCTCAACGAGATGAACTCATAAAAATGCAATTGAGGAAAATGCTTCTGTTCGAGTGATTTCTGAGTGATGTTGATGTTGACTCTGGCAATGTGTGTCACAGTAAGCAATTATTTTGTTATTGCTGCTGTTGTTGTTGCTGTTGTTGTTACATGCACACAACAACATGAAATTGTTACAAAAATGTTTTTAATTCTTTTTATGCGTTGCATTTAAATAAAAATTAAATTAAATGCACACTTAAAACAACAGCAACAATAACAAACAATTTGCTATGGCAACAACAATTGTAGCAACTACAACAACAACATTTACAACAACAACAATAACTACAACAAGCGACAACTACAAAATGCTATTTGAAGTTGCAAAATGCGTTGCACTCAAGAGTATGCAACATTTTTTTTTTCATTTTCCCCATTTTTTGTTGCATGTGAAAAAAGCACACACAAAAAAAAATAGGGCTCGTCGAGTGCTGAGGAAATGAGGGCGCAGTGAGCATGTCAAGGAGGAGGGAGTGTAGGGAATGAAGGGGTGCGGAAAGAGGGGGAGCAAAGGGTTGGTTGACTGATTCGGGGTCAAACTGTGTTGGGGCTGGTCAACAACAACAACAATAACAGCAACAAGAGCAAGTAATAATGCAGAGGATATACACAAAAACATTCACACACACACACACAGATAAACACACACACACACACATAGATACACACTCACATAGATACACACTCAACATTGCTGCCACATTTATGCACAGGAAGCATTTGTAACGCCCCCTGGCGACGCGAGACTGAACACATGTGCCCCAAACTCAATACCTTACTCCTGTCTTCATCTCCCTCTCTTTCTTTACTTGCCCCGTCCTTCTCTTTCACTCTGCTACTCAAGTGAATCCATCGTCGCCTGCTGGTCAAGTAAAATCCAAGGCTAATCAGCAACGAATTTGCAATGCTCTCTCAAAGCAACTCAAATACTATTAAAAAATAAATTAAACAGGAGCTTTAACTACTCAAGAATATTTATAAGAAGAAATAATGTTTTTTTTCTGTATTCTACAAATTTTAAAAATTTCTGAAGAATCTGAAGAACTCCAAAATCGATAAGTCAGAGTTAAAGCTCTACAACAAATTAGACTTTTAACAATTTTATGGTATAGAAGAATATAAGAGGAACTAAAACTAACATTTCTAAAAATTTCTGAAGAATCTGAAGAACTCCAAAATCGATAAGTGAGAGTTAAAGCTCTAAAAAAAATGTTACTCCTAAAAATGTTATAGAATACTCGGCTTATATTGATTGGGTCTTTATAGAATTACTCTGAGAAATCTTTCCAGTCATACTAAAAGCTTTGAAGAATCTAAAATAGACAAAGGCTTCTTAGAAATCATAAAATAAGTAGATTATAAAAATAAAAATAAATTAATTTTGAGAAAAACTTTTAAGGGAATAGCTTCCATCTAAAGCTTTGTTGAATTACTTAATAAAAACTTAATTCAAAATCTGTCATGCTCTGAGAATTCTTCCCAGTCAGTGAAGAATCTAAAAGACTTTTTAGAATACATAAAATTAATAGACTATAAATATAAAAATAAATACATTTTCAGAGAAACTTTAAAGGTTAAAGCTTCCATTTAAGGCTGCAAGAATCGAATGTAGAAAGGCAGGAATTATTCGGCATAAAACACATAAAATTACACCGAAATAAAAAACTATGCTCAAAAGCTCTTAAGTTCTCTCAGAATTCTATCATAGAGCTAAAGCTTCCGCCATACACTGCAATTTATGTTGTTACAAAACTGTTTTTGTGGTACGCCCCGTTGCGTGCAAAGTTGCCCCTGTCTCTGTCCCTGTCCTTGTCCCCTCCTGCTGACACTTTCTCCTCCCCTCCTAGAGACAGAGGTGCCGCCGTCTCGACCCGCTTGGCAGACTGTTTATGGTTTTTGGCTACAACTTAATTTAAATTGTTTAATTCTATTATTGTTGCTAATAAATCACAGGCACAGCTTGTGCTGTTCGCTGGCTGGCTTAGCGTTTGTTAAGCTGCCCCAAACACACACACACACACACACACACAGGAGCACATTTATCTTGTAGAGAGAGTGAGAGAGTGAGAGAGAGAGAGAGAAACTCCCTGCTGTTGTCGTTGATTTTGTTGTAAGCGGCTTTTGCACTCATTTGGCCCCTAAATTCCGCGTCGGACTTGATGGCATGTGGTGAATGAAATCTATACAGAGTTCGTAAAGAAACGTTCATGTAATACACTGAAAAAATATAGAAAACGAATATTACACTCTACAAAATGAGAGTTGCCTCAGTTGTAGAGTTATGTATTTTGGACAGGGTTCGTAATTATTATAAGTTGTATTTTAAAAATCACGTCATAATGATTATATACAGATTTTTACGATTTGATTTTGATTCATTTGATAATAAATCATAAGTAATCATTATTTTTGAGTTTTATTTTATTTCATCAAAAATTATGATTATAATTTAAGTTTTATAAAATTACTCAAAAATAATGAATAGAAAAGAAAAGCGTAAAAATCAGAAAAATATAAATCATTAGAAGTGTCTGATTTTTTTTATTATAAATATAAATCATCATTTACGTTCACTGATTTTTGCACTTAAAATATAATATTTAAGACTAATATTTTTTTTATATTAAAAAAACATTACTGCTCATTTCTGCATAGTATTCAGCTTATTTTATTTCGCAGCTGCTTGAGAAACGAGAGTTTTCAAGTAGAGAAAATGCCTCAGTTGTAGAATTAGTTTAATAAAATATTTAAAATAAATATTTCTATTTTTATTTGATGTATAATAAAGTAGAGAAAATGCCTCAGCTGTAGAATTAGTTTAATAATATATTTAAAATAAATATTTATATTTTTATTTGATTTAAGAAACATCCGCAGTTGGTCAACTACATTTTCCGCATGTGATATTGTCAAAAAAAAAAAAAAAAAAAAAAAAAATATATTGTCACTGCGCATTTCTGCATAGTATTCGGTTTTTTCTGGAAATTCTCTGCTGCCCAATTCGAAATATATGCAGAATCGAGCAGCAGTGTTTTCTGTAATCCTGCAGAAACAGTTGATTACCCGGCAGCAAGAAATTCGCTAATCTAATACCCAATTAGTGAATGAAAAGCGAATGAAGTTTTCCACGCTGTTGTTAAAACTGTCTAGTTTTCTGTGTGAAAAGTCCTCTCTCTCTCCCTATCTTTTCATCTTATTTCCTTGCTCTCTTCCCATTGTTTTATTGCATACTTTTTGGGTCATGTGTGTGTGTATTTTTTCGTTATAAATTACACTGATCTAGTTGCTTTCTCGCTTCGAGTCGTAAATTTGCAGCTTGATTTTGGGTTGATTTGCAAATTTTGGATTTGAATTTATATTTTTTTTTTATTGGGGTCAATTTGCAGTGAGAGAAAAGAGGATTTAGATGTAAATGTGAAGGATTTAGGCTGCTCTTGTTAATACATATAGTTCATTTTTGGTAGTCGCAACAGAATTCTGAACGCGCCAATCGCCATTTTGTCGACCCGTTTTCCGCTTTACCAATTGCCAATGGCCAAAAGCGAAAAAAAAAGAGGAAAATAAAGAATCTGAGAGGAGAGGAGAGTAGAGGAGAGGAGAAACACAACAATACCAAAAAGTTGTTGGCCCGCACGCAACCGCATGTCAAATGCAGGCCACGCTGATGACCAAGTGGGCGAGCTGGGATTCAGTTTGGGGTTTGGGGATTGGGATCTGGGATCTGGATGTGAGCAGGCTCTTGACCAGCTGGCGACCGCTTGACATGGCCATAAATAACAAAGCCAAAATGGCGTCCAAAGCACACAAAAATTTGACAAGAGCGAACCAAATGTGATATGTCAAATGCACTCCACAAAACTCCTCGCTGCCATTCTGATATTCTGTCATGATGAGCTGCTGTTCTAAAAAGCGACAGAGACAACGAAAAATGATGGATAGAGAGAGAGAGAGAGCATGGGGTGTGGAAGCGGGTTAGCAAATAACCATTAAAGTTATAGTTATAAATAAATAAAAGCATTGCATACTTTGCAATTTGCTGTGAGGGAGACACACATAAAAATGTCACAACTGGCGACAAAACTCCATAAAAAATGCCTTTGTCAGTTTGTTTGAATAATGCATTTTGGGAATAGGATTCAAGTTGACAACATTAGAAATGAAAACAATGAAATTTTATTAAAGTACTTCCATTAAGATATTTTTTACAGTCTACAATTTTCAAAAAGTCACTCTTTAATTATCCAAAAATATTTCTAGAGATAATTAAGGATAAAGTTATTTTGACATTACAGCAAATTTGCCATGAGATTTTTAATTAAAAGTTAGTTGAAAATAATATTTTCCTATAATTTTTTTACAGTTTACAATTTAAAAAATTTAATTTTCTGTATTTTTGACATTACAGCAAAATTTCAAATTTTTAAAAAATATTTCCAGAGATATTTAAGTGTAAAGTAAACTGAAAATAATATTTTCTTAAAATATTTTTTTTACAGTCTATAATTTTAAAAAATTTACTTTTCTGTTATTTCGATATTACAGCAAATTTGCGAATTATAAAAAAATATTTCTCGAGACATTAATTGTATATGAAGTTAACTGAAAATAATATTTTCTTATAATATTTTTTTTACAGTCTACAATTTTAAAAAATTTACTTTTCTGTAATTTTGACATTACAGCCAATTTGCCAATTATCAAAATATATTTCTAGATATATTTAAGTGTAAAGTTAACTGAAAATAATATTTTTTTTATAATATTTTATTTTACAGTTTACAATTTAAAAAAATTGACTTTTCTGTTATTTTAACATTACAGCAAATTTGCAAATTTAGAAAAAATATTTGTAGAGACATTAAAGGATGAAGTTAACTGAAAATAATATTTTCAAAAAAGTTGTAGATATTGTTGCAAATTAACATTTTTAATTAAGGCAAGAGATATGTAAAACCAAAGAAAAATTGTAGAATTTTTGTTGTGAAAAGAGACTTTTAAAATACAGCTTTTAAAATCTGAAATTTGAACAATTTCGCCAGCAAAATTTTTAATTGCGTGCTTTTGTGCGCAGTTTTTAACAAAATGCGGTTGGTAAAGAAACTGTTAATATGTATACATATATATGGCTATAGATATATATATATACAGACAACAAGTAATCAAACAAGATGCGTGTGTGTGTGTGTGTGTGGTAATTTTACTCTTTTGTCTTGTAAATCGCAGTTCGCACAGAAAGCAAGAGAAAAAAATGTTGCATACTTGCGGGCGGCGCGTGAAAAACAACTGAGGAAAAATGTGTTGCATATTTAAATGGGCAACTGCAGTTGCAGCAATAAAAATAACAACAGCAGCTCTTATCGAGCGCTGCTGGCGTCGCTGCTGGCGTCGACGTCGCTGCCTGTAGCTGCATTTCCGCTTAATGTTGAGCGATAATAAAATACAAACAACAACAACATGCGGCTGGCTGCTGGGCAACGATAATGAAACAATGGACACACACACACACATACACACACACACACACACATGCATTGATTTATGTTTTTTAATTTAAAATTTCCGCATCACTTAACCGTTAAAAATAATAATAACAATAACAGCAACAGCAGCAGAAAAAACACAATAACAATAACAATGGCTTTTGTGTAAAGTGCAACTCAACCTTGTTCCCCCCTCCGAACACCCTACCCACCCCAAAAAAAAAGATATATATTTATATATATTATTATTATTATTATATATGCATATAGATATATGTAGAAAAGAGATTTAAATATTGTTAAAATTGCGAGAAACTTTGAACATGTTTTAATTTCCGTATTACAAGTAACCTCGCTCTCTCTATCTCTCTCTTGCTCACACTTACTCATGCTGTCTCTCTCTCTCGTTTACAGATTGGGCGGCCACCAACAACAGATGCCACAAAGTATGTCAACTGGCAGCAACACAATCGGCCATGGGGGCATCGATCGCGGCGGCGTCGGCGTCGGCGTCGGGATGCCAATGGGAGGGGGAACGATGCCCGTCGGCGGCGTTGGGGGTCAAGGAGTAGGAGGTGTGGGCCCCCAAGTATCAGTCGGTCCACCGGGCAGCGGCGGACAAGGTCCGCATTGCCAGATAAGCGGCTCTCAGCCATTGGTTATGCCTGGATTCCCATTGCGTAATTCGCACTCAGCGCATGCACCGCATTATTCGCCATATTCACCATCCAGGTAAGCATATGAATACACTCACCAAAATCTCACATTTCAAAATTGAATTAAATTTCTAACGTTGTGCTTTTCAAATCTTAAAATTACTGTGGACTAAAAATCTTTAATTTACTAAATTTTACGATTATAACGTTCAATTTTAATTTATAAAATTTTGCTCTTACATTTTTTGGATTTGTTTGTGTTACAAATCTTAAATTTAGTATAATTTAAGATTATAATGTTAAATTTTAATTTATAAAATTTTACTTTTACATTTTGTGGATTTCTTTTTGCCAAAAATCTTTAATTTAGTATAATTTAAGATTATAATGTTAAATTTAAATTTATAACATTTTGCTCTTACATTTTTTTTTGGATTTCTTTTTGCTAAAAATCTTAAATTAAGTATAATTAAATTATAATTATAATTAAATTTTAAATTTATAACATTTTGCTCTTACATTTTTTTTGGATTTCTTTTTGCTAACAATCTTAAATTTAGTATAATTTAAGATTATAAATTAAATGTATAAAATTTTGTTCTAAAAATTTGAAGATTGCTGTGTGCTAGAAATCTTAAATTTAGTATGAATTGATCTTAAATTTTTAAATTCAGACCATTCCTATGACAACAATCTGAAATAATAGTCCGATTTTTAACGAACTAATTTAGAAACAGCAGAGTTATTTATACTATTTTGGTTAAAGACTTCTCTGTACTCAAAATAGTATTTTTCAAAATTTATATGAACTTAAATTTGACAGTTTATAATTTTGTACTAGAAACAAGTACATTTTGGTATTAAATAAAATTTTTGTTCTACTTGAAGTATCCAAGAAAAATCTCATTTTTAGATTTCCGGACTTACGAAAACCGAACTTAAGTTAAGATTTTTTTCCTCACTTTTGGAATTTCCGAACTCAGACAACATTTGAGATCATTTGAATATCCCCTGTTGAAGTATAGAAATCTGGATTTTTTTCCGAGTGTACTATATCAATCTATCCATCTATCCATCGATGGGTTGGGCTCCATGAGTGGGTCAGACAGCGGTTCAATTGCTACTCGCTCTGATTGTCACATTAATAAATCCCAGACTCAGACAATGTGCACTCCATTGAGTATTTAATATTGAGCAGTCAACTGCGGGTGTTATCAGCACGAGATTTCAGCTCTTTTAAGGAGCAACTTCTCACTATGCCTCTTTCATTCATTCATTTTGATAACTTTAACTGCGTATTTTTTAAATTTTCAGGTATCTGTCAGCTTCTCTTTCCACTTCTTCACTTTTCATTCATTCTGATTAAGTTTAAACTTCTCATTTTGTTTCTCTCAGTTACTCTCACGAATTTTGATACCATCCGACTTTATTTCCTGCTGTTTTCAGTTACTTTGATATAGCTTAACTAAATTCTTAGCTTCTCTTATTGCCTGTGATTTCATATAACTTCTCAATTTGCATCTCTCAGTCGCTATAATTATATCTAACTTCGATTTATGTTTTTTTTTTATAGCTAAACATTTTATTATAATTCTCTCGTTTACTCTGATAACATATAACTTCTCATTTTGCTTCTCTCACTTACTCTTATATTATCTATCTTCTTATTTTGCTTCTTTCAGTCATTCCTTAATCATTTATCATTAATTTTCTGTTTCATATTTTGTCCTTACATTTATCTTCTCGTTCTCTTCTCGCTTTAAATAGGCTAATAACCTGGCTTATTTGTTCTTTGCCTTAACCAGTTTTTCAATATTGTAACAGCAAGTAAAAGAGACTTTTATTCCATCTGTTTAACTATCTCGGGTCAAGTAGGTTCATTAGTTTTCCAATTTGCACTGCATATGAGGATGATTCTTTATGGAGCTTTCTTTACATGGAGCTCCCCCTCTTAACTATTCACATAGTGCCAGTCGTTCCTCTTTCAATCTCTTTCGGTAAACAGAATCTTTTCTACAAGTTTTATGCAATTAAGGACAGAGGAAATGAGGAAACGAAACTGTCTTGGCCTACGGGGGGAACAGTATAGTAGTTTGTTTCAGTTGACTTTACTTTTCGCTAGCTGCTCGTGTGATTAACACCCATGTACTATATGAGGGGTAACATTCTCCATTCCCCTTTCCTTCTCAATCTCCTCTCTCCATTCTCTAGTCTCCATTCCCCCCGTTAGCTGTAAGTTGTGTATCATTTTACGTTGCGTTGCTTTATTAAAAAAGTTGACAGTTGACAAACTCATTGGTCTCTCTGTGTATGTGTGTGTGTATGTGTGTGTGTGTGTGTGTGTGTGTATGCAGTGTGTGTGTGTGTATATGTATATGTTTGTCTTTTGTTGGTTTTTGTGGTCCTTGTGATATGTCAAGCGTCTATACCCACTCTGCTCATGCTCCGTGTTGTGCCTTGCGGTCGTTCTGTCATATGCCTGTGTCCTTCTGCATCGAAATACTCTAGTGATGAGCTAAACATTTAAATATTGTCTAAAGGTAGTCAGTGACTTCAAGTAACGAGTGATTTCAAGTAGCGAGTCCTTCAAAGCCTTCAAAAATAGCTAGTAATTTGAGAATAAGAGTGGCTAAAAGTAATTTTTGTTCAAATTTAACGAGTGATTAAAGTAGCTAGTAGTCAAAAGTAACGAGTATTTAAAAGTATTGTGGGCTGGAAAGTCGAGAGTCATTGAAAGACTGTTTTAGAGTAGCTAAACATAGAAAAATGAAGTGAGTTTAAGAGTAGCGAGAAGCAAAAGTAACGAGTAATTAAAAATACTGTGGGCTGTAAAGTCGAGGGTCATTGACAGATTTATTTAGAGTAGCTAATCATAGAAAAATAAAGTGCGTTCAAGAATTTAATAGTCAGCGAGTGAAGCAGCAGCGAGTTATGAAAATAGAGAGTGATTTAAGAAAACTAATTATCGATTGTCAAAAATAATAACGAGTGACAGTATGTCTCAAATTTCTAGCCATATTTCAAATGCTGTAGAAAGCACACGCATTTAAGGGTAACATTCGCAATGGTCACTGTGACTCGTGTAATTAGAATGTGTCTCGTTATTCTACACTCTGTCTTATTACTCGGCCATTTCCTCGGTCTGTCCACTGTCTTTCCTCCTGTCTCCCCTATTCTGCTCCATTTCCTTCCTGCTCTCGTAATCTCTTTCTATTACGTACAATTTCTGTTTGGCAGTTGTTAATTTCAAATGCATTGCAAAATTTACTTAACACGAGTTGTTCTCTCTCTCTCTCTCACTTGCTCTCTATATCTCTGTCTGTATTGCTCTTTAAGCTATTTGTACTCATTGCGTCTCTGTTTCTTTTATTTCTATTGCAGGTTTCACATAGATAAACGCTGTCAACACCGATGTTCCTGGAAATGCTTGAGCATCGCCTTAATATTCATATCCGTCGTCCTAACCGCCATGTTGGCATACTTTGCAGGTAAGCATTGAATGGGGGAATGCGGAAAATGGGGAAAATGGGAAAATGGGGAGTACATTTTGGACATGGTGTGTGTATGTGTGTGTGTGGACAACGCGGCGTTGTCATAACGCCAAACACAGTTAATGAAAAATACACATACAAGTGTAAATATCGTGCCACACACACACACTCACACTTACTTAAACCTACTACACTCAGAAAAAAACAGTATGTTTCGTTCTAAAAAAAGGAGTTCTTAAATTTATTGTGTTTTTGTCCGGAAATTTTTAAAAGCGGTACAGTCTTTAATTTTTGTACTTTAAGAGCGAATCGTTTTTAGAAGCATTAAAAAATAAGAACAAAATTTCTAAATCCAGAATTATATATAAATGAAGACTGGCTTAGAATTCCCAAATGGTACTCACTTGTCTGCTATGAGGAGAAGTTCGACGCTCACTGAAAAATTAAAACAATATTTGACAGGATAATTTCTGTAGACAGTCCTTTTGATGAAAGTCATAATTTGATATCTATCATACATACTTCATGTTTTTATATTAAGACGTTTTTGTACTCAGTTATAGAGTTTAAAGGGCTTGAATCAAGTATGAAATATACTTAAATCTAGTACGTTTTGAAGTTTTTAGTCTGAAAAGCGTTTGACCTAAGTACAAAATGTTCTCAAAGTTATGCCAATTTCATTAAAGAACAGTCTAAAATTAAGTATTTTGGGATTATATCGAGACCATAATATTCTCAAAACAATCCTAAAACGTGCTCGACTTATCCGAACGGTTTTGATATCAAAAATTTCAAAAAGTTTTTATATTTGGAATTTCATTTTGAGTTTTGATAACGGAAGTTCTTGATTAAAGTACGAAAATACTTCGGCTTTTCTCTCCGTGTAGGCATACTTAAACACCTAAACATACTTTAGACTTTAGACTCACACACATACACACACACACACAACAAGGCAAATACATCAAAGTGTTTGCTTTACATTAGCGTTAAATGGTGTTACTTTGTACACACACACACACACACATATGTGTATATGTGTGTGTACCCAAAGAAACTTTGCAAACACAACAGTAACACCCCCCTCCCTCCCCCCTTAATTCTCTATCCCTGTTAATTCGCTTGACTGGCAACTGTTCATTTGGCCAAATGAATGTGGCAACTGTTGGTCAGCCATCAGCACAATTGACAAGCAATTAGAAACCACAACAACTAGGCGACATTGCCACGCCTACCACTTATCTCATTGCCACCCTCCCTCTCCCCCTTTACCTCTCTGGAGAGAAGAGAATCTCTATATATCTTAAATTGGCCAATCTATTCAAATTTAAATCTTGAAATGCATCAGATAATGAAGTGTGAATCAAATGGGGAAATTTAGAA
Organism: Drosophila kuntzei; assembly: GCA_035042165.1. Classification (NCBI taxonomy): domain Eukaryota; kingdom Metazoa; phylum Arthropoda; class Insecta; order Diptera; family Drosophilidae; genus Drosophila; species Drosophila kuntzei. The sequence continues at coordinate 890,691 of JAWNLU010001329.1, read as the reverse complement.
GAAAAAGCTGAAAGAAAAGTGAAAGGAAGAACTAATAAAGGAAGAACCAAAAGAAACTTTAAAATAACTTGCAGAGTAGCTAAAAAATTAATTTAAAAAATAACTTGAAGATAAGCTGATAAAAAGTAGAAAAAGTGTTTAAAAGAGAAGTTAATGAAGTAACAAAATATTGTATAAAATAATCAACTAAAATAAAGGGTTAACTATAAATAATGTTTAAGCCAGGGATTGAAACCGCTACCTTTAACTGATATTAACCGATTGAAATTGGTAACCATGCCTGAAACTCTAACAGAGAAACTCTAACTCTAACCGATTAATAACCGATTCATGTAAAACGGTTAGTTTCTGTTCAACTAAGCATTAAATTCGATTATGTTAAGGTGTAATCATCGATTTTTAAACTAATATTAATTTTAAAATTGAGCTTTGATCTTAAAAAATAGATTTTTTTTGAAATTTTCAAGTTAAAAGAGTAGTTAAAAATGAATCAGAAAACTAACTAAAAGAGTCGCCAAATGAAAACCTAACAGATGTGCTAAAATATGTGCTAATATAGAAGCCAAGTGAAACTAAAAATGAGTTAAAATATAAGCCGAAATATAGCCTGAAATAATGGCTAATAGAGAAGCTAAAATAAAGGCTCAAAGGAAAACTGATAACAAAACATAATAAATCACTTTAAAACTTAAATCTAGCTGCTTTTTTTTCTCTATTCTATTCGTATATTATAATTCTTAAGTCAATTCAGATTTGTTGGTCAATTGCAAAAAGATTCACATATTTTTGCTAACTTTAAACTGGTTTTTTGTCTCGGTTCCAAAAACTATTTGAAATGCGAGCAATTTTAAAGCCTTTCCTCTCATTAGCTGACAATGGCAAATTAACGAAATGTTGTAAAGCCGGCGACTTGTGTGTGTGTGTGTCATGTCTCTACACACACAAACACACACACAGAGACAGAGAGCGTAAACAAAAATGGCGACAGCGCACAAAATGTGATTCCCCTAAATTGAATGCGGCAGCCAAAAGTGTTTTATTTTTTATTGCTGCTGTTGTTGCTGTTGTTGTTGCTACAGTTTGTCCTGTTTGTTGTTGTCATTGTTGTTGTTATTTACAACTTGATAATTAAACACGTTTCGCATTGTTGTTGTTGTTGTTGTGGCTGTTTTTGCTGCCACCTTTTAAATTATATTTACAGGTCAATTTGATTTTTTACTGCCAACCTTTTGGCAAACGGAGCAACTTTGTCTATCCCCCTCCCCCTTAATCACCCCACCCACCCCTCATTGCAAAATTTGTTGTCCTTGTTGTTGTTGTTGTTGTTTAGCTACCGTGCAAGCAGCGCTCGACAAAACTTTGCACATTAAAATATGTAAATTTTAATTTGAAACAAAAGGGTTGACGTGCTGCTTTCTCTACTCCTCTCTCCTCCCTCTCTTTCTCTCTCTCTTTCTCTATCTCTCTCGCCTCTTTCCTCTGCTTTGTGCTTGGCATTTTATCTAGTGAAACATTGGCACAACTTTTGTGTTGTTGCTCGGACACTTTGAACGGTTTCTCGCTCACAACGGAGCTGCCAACTTGCTTGATAAATTTGCCGCACACGCATTTAATTTATGCAAAAAAATAAGATATCAAAAATAAAGAAAAAGTTATTCTTATTGTTGTTGTGCGTCACAAATTGTTGTTTCTTTGTCTGTCTGTCTGTCTGATTTGATGGCCGCCAGCTGCCAAGTGGGCGTGGCAAAGAAAAACTGATATATGAAAATATATTGATGGACCCATTAAACATTTAGCTAAATGAATTTTCAGCTTAAATTGTAAGCTACGAAACTAAAGGGAAAAGTTTATTTGAAATCTTTATAGATATTGAAAGTTCATGTTTTTAATCAGTATTATGTTAAAAGAGTACTTACTGCATCTTATTTAAGTCAATATTAATCTCTATCTCTTTCGAAATACATTTGCTCATACAAATTTCTAGTGTTTTGTATATTTTAAAGTTTTTCAAATATTTAAAAAAATAAAAATAATTTTAAAGATTTTAAAATATTAATTTTTTTTCTTTTTATTTAAGATTTTAAAATATTTATTTTTTATAATATATTAAACTTTAATATTTTTATAAATATAATATTTGTTGATTGAATATTTCCACAATTTTTATAAAATATTTGATTTTTGAGGTGGTTTTGAGTCACCACAAATATAAGCTTTCCATTTCGAAAACTAGGGTTCGTTTCCCTCTCTGCCCATGCTAAAGGATAACAGTCATAAATATAATAAAAGTAAAAATACTTATCGCAATTTATTATGAATCTGCTTTTAAATTCATAAAGAATGAATCGCAATTTAATCTTACACGTCAAAAAAATATTTATTTTTGATTCTCCTAATATGTATGAATAATATTAGGATAATAATAATAATAATATGTACATATATATTAAAAAATTCTTTAAAGTCAGCTTCTAAAATTGTAAACAGTCTTGTCAACAATTTTCATTTGCATTTTTCTAATTCGGAGATTTTTGTTTTTTTAATATTCCTAGGGCTTAAATATTTTAATTTTACTTTTGTGCTACTTTGAGGATATTTCGTCTATGTCTAGTTTTTTAATTTGACATCATAAAACTACAAATATATTGTATATAATATTTTTAGAATATATAATAATTGTCTAGCAAATGTTTGAAATTATTTAAAAATTGTAAAATGAGTCAAACAAATGGCAGAAGTTGCATTTAAGTTTTAATTTCAGTTTTAATTTCAATTTCAATTTCAATTTTCATTACAAGTTTGTTGAGCACGTGAATTTGAGGTAACTCATGTTAACTTCCACCTCATTCCCCGCTTCCATTAGTTGCTGCTTTTCTCACATGACAATCTAATGTTATCTGAGAGCAGAGTTTTATACCTGTTTCCACTCTCAACTCTCTGTCTTTCTCTCTATCTACCCAAAAAAATCTTTAGCAGAGCTGCTTACTCATTTTTAAGAGGGGTAGAGGGAGGGGGAGGGGGAGGGGGGGGGAAGAGGGGTCGCCATTTGACTTGAAGCGTGCTGCGTTTAATTTATTATCTACGCTTTTGCCAGGCAGCTGCTGCCTCGAGAGTCACATGCTCTGATTTACAACAACAACAGCAATAAGAAGAAGAAGAGGGAGCATCTAAAAGTTGCGGCTTCCTGAATGTTTTTGGTAGCTCCTCTGCCCCCTCCCCTCTCTGTCCCCCCTCAGTTTGCTGCGGTGTCACAACGTTGCAAGTGAACGAAAACAAATTTACAACAAACCACGAGAAAAATGTGTGATGCCACTTGGCTGGCATTCCCCTCCCCTTCCATTTCACCAGCCCCCCTTACCACAGCACCCCTCTAGCAGACAGCAGCCCCCCTCCCCTTGATGTTACCCCCGATTTGGCGTACAAAATGAATTTAAGTTGAAAAGTTGTGAACATTTTGTGGGGAGACACGTTCTCTATATATTTTACATATATATATGTGTGTGTGTGTGTGTGTGTGTGTGTGTGTGGGCCAAAAGCTGCGTGTGGATTTCAGTGATTTAATTGTTTTGCCAGCTAGAAAGAGATGGTCATAGATAAGGCAAGATAAACAGAGAGAGAGAGAGAGAGAGAGAGAGAGTAAGACTAAGAGCTGCTTGAAATTTATCTTTTAAAAATAATGTATTAATTTTTGTGGCTGCCCTCGCTGCTCGCACAGCTTACAGTCACTAAAGATGTGTGTGTGTGTGTGTGTGCGTGTGTGTGGATGAGAGAGGGCGTGGCAGGGGGAAAAGGGGCTGCACATAAACTCATTTGTGTAAAAAGCTTTTTGTGTTGTTGCCTTTTTGCACTGCGGTAAATGAATTTACGCTTCGAATCTGCCGCACAAACTGTAACTGTGTGTGCGAGTGTGTGTGTGTGTGTGTGTGCCTGGGTCGTTTTATGGTTGAATAGTTTTAAAGCTGCGGGGCTAAGACAGCAACAACAACAGCAGGTGATGTAACCAACAACAACAACAACCCGTAGATAAGACTACAGTCGAGAGAACACGACTTAAAAATACCCTGTACTTCAACTGCAAAACCTTAATACTTCTTCTTACTTTGCTTCGAGTTTGCATAAGATTATTTTAAGTATAACTACCAAATTTATTAAGCAATTGTAATGCATATGTATTATGTGTATCAAAATTCAAGGCTCTAGCTCTTATAAAAAGAAGGCGTGGGGAAATTTTTAAAACAAACTAAGTCTGCTTAGAATATACAGAAATCCTCTTATTAAGTTTGGTGTGTCTAGCTCTTTTAGTCTCTGATATCTATGTGTTAATTTCGACGGACATTAAAATATATGGACTGATTTATTTATGCTGATCAAGAATATATACATATATATCTATAATAATAATACATAATTGTCTGCCACGCTTCCTTCTGCCTGTTATCTTTTGACTAACTCAATAGACCCCTTAGTAACTTTTTAAGTACAGGGTCTAAAGAGGAAACGTGGCAAAAACGCGCCATGCGGCGTTTTAGCTTTTAATAGTGGCTAATATTTTTGCAGCTGCCACTTCCCCACCCCCATTCACACCCAATATGTCAGTGTGTGTGTGTGTGTGTGTGTGTGTGTGTATTCGACGTCTGTTTGCACAATAATTTTCTATTAATTAAGCGCAAGAGGGTTTAATAAAATTAGCAAACACTTGCGGATGAGCCCAACCATGTGCTTTCCATCTCTCTCTATCTCTCACACTCTCTGCCTTTCACTCTGTCTGCTAGACATTAAAAAATATATACACACACACACACACAGAGAGAGAGATACAGACACACACTCGTATTCACACACACACACCGAACATTGTCAGTTAATTAAGAAGAGCAAACACATGAGTTTTGTCCGTCTGCATCGAGAAACAGGAGACGATGTTGTTTCTATGTGTCTGTGTGTCTGTGTGTGTGTGTGTATGTGTCTGTGTGTGTATGTGTGTGTGTGGCAGGTGGAGGGGGAGGTTGGCTTTAATTTGATTTGCATTTTGTTGTTTCTTGTCTGTCTGTTGACGCCCACAAAATTACGCCAAATATTTTGTTAAAAATGATGAAAAAGTGTTGCCTACTTATGTGGGCAAAAATAAAGTTGCCCCCTTTTAAATGTTTGCCATGGAAGATGGTGAGGGAGAGGGAGAGATAGTAAAAGAGGGAGAGAAGAATACAAAGAGCACTATTAAACGACAGCTGTATTAATATATTGCAAATGTATGAAAAATGGGAAAGAAACTGATTAAAAAGGAAATTAATCGGAAGTTGTATTACTTAAGAATAAAAACTGAAGATTTCTTTGAGCAAAGTGAGTGAAAGAGAGAGAGAGAGAGTGAGTGAGAAGGCAGTCACAGAAACATAAATGTAATTAATTAAAGTGTTGCCTACTTTTAAAAGCAAATTGTAATCATTTTTTTGCCAGAATATTATTTGCTAAAATAGCTAAAATGGCAAAAAAAAAATAGCTGGAAATTGCTAAAAGAAAATTAATAATAAAAAGTGCTAAAAAAATTGCTAATTTTTTATACAGATTTAGATTAAGGATATAATATGTAAATGAAACACAAAACTTATTTTATTCCAATTCAATGAAATTTCGACGATGTTGATGACGTCATCAGCAGAATCTTAAAATTTTTCGGATTATTAAATTGTTGATAAAACACATTCCAGTTTTTTAAAGTTCATATCTATAAATTTACATAAATTTTCCCAGATCTCAATTGTTCTACGATTTGATTACATAAATTAATTTGATAAATTAATTAATCATAACGTAGTAAAGAAAAGTATATTAATTTTTTTAAATTGCTTAATTTCTAGCTAATAGTATTTCAACAATTTTTCTAGCTTTTACAATTAAAAAATTCCAAAATGGCAACACTGTTTGCCAATAAATGCATGATGACTGAGAGAGAAAAATTAAAATAATATTTCTCAAGAAGAAACTTAATCAAGACTTGTATTATTTATGAATAAAAAACTTTAAGCAAAGGAAATGAGAATAAGAGAGAACATAAGAAATAAAGAAAGAACAGAAACAGAAGATAGAGTTGCTCAGACTTTGTAAAGTGAAAAAAAGTGTTGCCTACTTTTGAGCTACTTAGCAAATTGCCATTGAAACATTTGTAAGTTTAATTTAAAAATCAATTCTAGCAGAATTTTAGCTCAGCGTAATTCCGTCATAATTTACTGAAAAATATTTATACAAATAAAAACACAGAAAAACAAAATAAAGCTTAAAATTCTTGCATTTTTTAAGTATGTATTTAGTATATATTATTATTAATGTTAAATTAAGACAATATGCGCATGAAATGACAACGACTCAATATTAAAAAGTCAAAGAAGCCTAAAATATTTGATATAACTTAAAAACAAAATTTACAGAAGCTCGAAAAATCAGAAAAATCGTGCTTGAATTAAGTAATTTAAAAAAATTCGGAATTTAATTACTTTTGGCATCGCATTGGATTTATTTTATGCGAGATTTTAGTTTTCTGTGTATATATGCGTGTTATATCTGTCATATCTGTGCGATAATCGACCGCAGTGTCAACAGAACAACAACTTGAAATGTTGAGCGTTCACCGCAGGCAACAGCAGCGTTAACAGCAACAACAACAGCAACAACAACAGCAACAACAACAACAGCCGCAAGCCGACAACAAGTTGTCGTTGTTGGTGTTTGAGGAGAACAGAACGATTTACCAATGATGTGTCACTTTCTATCACAACAACAACAGCAACAGCAACAACAACTGACAAGTTGCAACTGCAACAGCTGTGATACCAACAAGCAAACAAACAACAACAACAACAGCAACAATGAACAGGAACAAGCGACAAACAGGACAGTTAACATGTTTGACTGGCAGTTGAGAGAGAGGAGAGAGGAGTGAGGAGAGGGGAAGCGGATGCGGATGCGAATGCGGATGCGCATTGCAGTAGTTATCGGAAATAGGTTAATCGATTTTTAAGCGGATAACTATCGGAAACTCATTCGATATGCACTGTTTCACAATTTGTGCGCATCTCCCCAAAAAACAACAACAACTACAACATTTGCAGCCTCTCTTCTCTCTCCTTGTGGCTTGTCTCCCCCCTCCCCCTTCTACACTACCCCCCCCCATTGACTGTATCTTCTTATCGTTGTCATTTACAGCAGCTGGGCAACTGTTTGGTCCGTTGATTGCCTCTCGTTCCTTATGCGATTTTATTTTCATTTCACTTTACGTTGCGGTTGCTGTAAAATTTAATTTCTTTTTGCTTTTACAACACTTGAATAGTTGAACGAGAAAGAACGATAGGTTTTCTATTTTAAGCCGAAGATTTGATACCCTTGCAGAGGATTGCATTCAATTCTCGATTGATCGTAACCATAAGATTGTAATTTAAAAAAAAAAATTACAAAATAAAACATATTTTTCAATTTTTAATATTATATATAAAAAAAAAAATAAAAATTATTTTTCATTTTTTATTCTGAAAATTGAATGTGAATATCTTTTCAACCAAGTTATTATATATTATTTCCGAAATCTAAAAGAATTCACAATGCGTTGCTCAATATCTTTCATATGATACATAACATGTCCTTTAAGGATGTATGTATACTAAGGATATTTTAGGAAAGATTTGATTTTTAAATACAAATTTAATTCTTATTTTTAATTTTTATTTTAAATATTGAAAAAATGTGTTAAACGTAATTCTTATAATAAAATTAAGACTTATTTGCGATCCCTGATTTCTATATGATACAGTATTTCGATTTTAAAGAATTAACAAGACAATACCAAATACAAATATAATAAAAAATAAAAAAGTTATTCAGACTATTGTTGAATTTAAGTTTAAAATTTTTGTTTTGTTAGATAAATAAACATAAAATAATGGAAATTAAATTAAAGGAAATTACGTTTAAATATTATTATTATTAATAAGTCTTAGCACTTGTAGCATCAGGAAGTATTAAATAAATAAATATCGTGTATGTTCATATGATATTATTATTATTTTTGGCCAAATTCAGTCGAGATGTATAAGATAATATTAAATGCACATTTACTGAGTTTGAGATATCTAAATAAAAATACGTTTTTCATACAATCAACAAAATAATCTGAATTTCCGTACTTAAACGATCTCAAGACCTGTATGAATTCGGAATTTCGAAACTTTTAGCAAAAACGGAAAACTAAAAATGAGACTTTTCTGGGATACTTCTAATACGTTTTGGGTTTAATTAAAGTCTGTAAAAGATCAAAACATGCTATTTTAAGTAAAAAAAGTCTTTATTTAATCCCAAAATGTACTTGTTCCTAGTACAAAACATTGTCCTATTAAAGTTTATTTCAATTTTGAAATATACTATTTTAAGAAATCTATAACCAATTTAGTTGAAATAACTTTGTTGATATTCTAGGTATCTTAAGGAGACTCACATGGTTTTCAATATTTTGAATAAGTTCGGTAAAAATTGCACTATTATTTCAGAAAGCTGTCATAGGAATTTTTAAGATCTTAGATCGAATCATACCTAATTTAAGATTTTTAGTAAACAAAATGCTATAAATTCAATTGCTAACATATTTTTCTGAGTGTATTAAAGTAGTATTTTCAGCTATATAATATAGTGATCCTTTCCGAAAGCTGCAAGCTGAATTAAGATAACTCCAAAACTGAGAGACTAGTTTACAAGAGTATATTAATACTTGAGTGCATTCACTGTACATTTGAATGTGCACTCACACATTCAGTTGGCATTCGTTCGCCTTTGTGGCTAACATGAAATTAGTTACGCCAAATGACATTGGAGAGAGAGAAAGCGAGAGAGAGAGAGAGAGAGGAGACTCGGTTTGTCAGTGGTTTTGACAGTCTGGCAACGCTGTCAATGCAACTCTGACCAGAAAAATTGATTGTTTCTCAAATTGCACTTCAATTAAAGAAAAGCTCTTCAAAGAAACAGATTCTCTCTTTATCTCTCTCTCTCTCTCTCAATCAATTTATCCATTTGCTCTTGAGATGCTTTACAAGTTTTACACACAAGCTGTCGAGTCTTCACTGTACTTTTGGCTTGTTCATTTTTCTGTGGTTTTTTTGGGCATCCTTAAGACATTTGGCATGCAACACACTTTTAGCCAAATTCCAGTTTGCATTTATAAGGTCAATCGGCTGGAAATTTCATCGCAAAGCCGCAACAAAGAAAGTCAATTAACAGACAAGTCGGAGTATTGCGTTCAGATCAAAGAAAAACTCAGTCTTAACAATTAGAATATAAGGACGAAAAATAACAGAAATTGGCAAGGTAAATGAACGGAAACTCAGATGTGTTTAATTGGTAGAAAAAGTTTAAGAAATCATTTAAAAGATGTATAGGAAAATCAGAGATAAATATCAAATTAGCTGGAAGTTTATTAAGAATTGTAAATGTGAGGGACAAATTCAGTTGAAGTAGCTAAACGAGGTATGATAGACAATTCTATCGACTTTGTGCTTAAAGAGAAGAAATATTTAACGAAAAAATATTAATATATATTTATAAATATTATTATTTATTATGAAGTATTAAAGAAATTAGGAAATTAGTCAGGAAAATCGATAAATTTTAAAATAAAATAAATTTCAGCTTAAAAATAATCCTTGCAATGGGTTGAAAAATACGAGCAGTATTATTTAAATGATTTTTGTAAGCTAAAATTCACATGTTTTCTTAAATTTTAGCCGCTTTTGCCTTCGGTCTAATTTCGGACAATTTTCAAAAGCAAATGACAATTGACCACAACATTCTTTTAGTTAATTTCCCAATGAAAAATAAGTAAATTAAGAGACACAAAGGGAAATCAAATTAAAGAAAGGCAAATGATATTGAAAGAGATTTCAAAATAAGTGACGCAACACGACATTTGCCACAGAATATTAAAAGTTAGAGTTAAGGGCGTGACCCAAGTTCGAGACCCCAAAACCTCCTCCTCTCTTCTTGGCCTACACTACACTATCCTACATGGCCAGCTGGCCAGAAGGAGTTGGAAATTTTAGCCTGAAAGGTGTGCGCTTGTCGTTTAAATAAATTATTTCTCTTCAAGGAAGTGCAATTAAGAAAATGCTTCATAAATTTCTGTAACTTTGTCCTGCTGCCATGCATTGCATCCATCTCTTTCTCTCTCTCGCTCTGTCTTTGTCTCTCTCTCTCTCATTGTTTGCTTTTCTTTCATTTTGCTCGAGTCTCATTAGTTTTGGAGAGGCACTTGGTCTCAACGGGCACGTAGATTCAATTAGTTGATCTTAAGTGCAAGCATTTCCGGTTCCGTTCATTGCGTGTGCCACATTCCGAGGGAACAAGCTAAAAGAAAATGAAGAAGAAGTGCAGAAAAAAACAAAAGCAGAAGGGGAAAAATTAACTAATCGAATTGAAACACACCCTTTTCAACTGTTTAATATAAATAACGACTTGACTTCGTAAGGATAAGGAGTGTCCTGTGTCCACTATTTAGTATAGTATTTTGTATTTAGTCGCCCCACCAAAATTGAGTCGTTGTCAATTTCAGCTACAGACACACACATAAATTTATCGACTTTTCTTCTTTTTTTTTTGGACTTCCCTGTCACTAAGTAAATATCCTTGAAGCACACAGCGGGATAGGGTTGCTTATATCATTCCTATGGCTTTGCCGCTACCACAAATTGTAATCAAATTTAATTGGTGTCGTCTCCCTTTCCTTCTCTTCTTATTGTTGTTGTTGCTGTTGTGACATATACAAAGAAAGGCGCGGAAAAACTATGCCAAACTGTTCTTGTTGTTGTTGTTGTCGTTGTTGTTGCTCCCGTTTGTTTGTCTCTCTTTGTTGTGTGTGGCAAAGGACAGGCTCCATTTTCATTTTCATTTCCACCTCCATTTCCATTCCCATTTCCATTTCCAGTGCTCGTTCCAGTTGGTTGACCAGTTGCGAGCCACTTAAATGAAAAGCTTGTTAACCTAATAGAACAACATACATACCATACTCTACCCCTCTCTCTCTCTCTCTCTCTGTCTCTCTCTATCTCTTTCTTACACTCTCTACTCGCACTCTTCTACATTTCATTTATTTATTAATGATGTTTTCCCCTTCCATTCTTAGACGAAATAAACATAAACTGTGTATTTTTGTATTCTATTTGAGTGTATCTCATTGTTGAAAGGGAAAAAAGAACAGGAAAATTAAGTGGAGCAGTAAAAGTCAAAAAGAAAAAGATACAGTAACTGTTTTGTACACACTTTTATATTTATATATTTTTTTATGAATTTGTATTTAATTTCCTATTTTATTAAAAAAAAATAAAAAAATGTTCATTGAATTTAAGTATTTTAAAAAATTCAATTAAAAATATGTTATAATTTAATTATTGATTTTAATTATTTTTATTTTTAAGCGTCTTTTCATACTCTTGTTTTCCTTTCAAATTGTTGCTTGTAATTCCCAACAATTTGAACTTTTTGATAATTATCAGCTTCAATTGCTCTTCCCATTTTTTACTTATGTATATTAGTTTCAGAGCTGTCAGAATGCTTTTTAAAAAACTAGACAAGTTGGCAACTCTTTGATACAAATCTTTATTAAATTGTAGCAGTTGGTTTTTTATTAAGAGCAGTGATTACAGATTCCTTAAAGAGATGGATCTTTGTGTGATAAACATGATATATAACAAGCTGTCGATAATTGTATATTGATAATGTTACTCCAAGATTAAGGATTAAATTTATTTATCTACTAATTATACATAATTAAATATGGAACTAAAAATTTTCCTAACCGATCAGAAATTCATCAAAAAAATCCACATTAAGAAGTGTAATTTTTATATCAAATATATCAAATTTTCAATATTTTTGCAAACAGCTAATGAACTTTTGTTTAATTTTTTTTGTGAATTAAAAATCACTTTTTATGATTATTTATGGGCTTTTATTTTAAAAATCAAATATTAATAATAATTTGCGATTTAAAAAACAAAATTAAGAATTATTTTTATGATTGATTTTTATAAAAATGATTTTTTTGCTTATGATCCTTGATCTAAAAAAGATTCTTTATAGTGTTGAAAATTGATTTGACAATTGTAAATATAAATAAATACTTTCTCAATACTTGGTTCTTAATTTCTCCCAGTGTAGTTGGCCTATAAATATCGAAAAGTGTGTGTTTCAGTTTCAGCTTTCGTCTCTTCGCTTAAATTAAAAGCTCAACAGCCAAATTGAGGCACGTTCGTTGACGTTAATTTGTCGTGCCTCATATGAGTAATTGCGACTGTGTGTGTGTGTGTGTGTGTCTCCATTTTGTCCCTGTCTGTGTGTGTGTGTGTGAGTGTTTGCTTTTGTGCTTCTGTCTGTCTCTCTGTCTGTCTCTCTGTCTGTCTGTGTGTTTGCCTCTCTGTCTGCAGCTTTGTTTGTATCCTGGGCCCATTGCCAAGACATCAACATCGTCAACATCGTCAACATCGACAACATCGACATCGACATCATTAGGTCGCATTAGTTTCCATGTTCGTTTGCTGTCAAGCAGCTGTCGATTGAGAAAGGGAATTTGTTTTGTCTACAGCGTCATTACCATTTCCCTATCCCTATCCCTATCCCTATACACCTATATACCCCCTCAACTCTCCCCACTCGCCTCTCGTTTTGGCCCATTAACATAATTTCAATGTGACCCCGAGAAAGTCGCTTTGTCTAATTGCTTTGTTGAAAATCATGGACAAAATAATCGTTGAATTAATGATTTTCTTTTTATTGTACAATATTTTGATTGATTGACTTGTAATTTATTGGCTGATTGAAATCCCATTGTTAACTGATTGAAAGCATTTTCAATGTTGAGGGATTTTTCCTTGCGTAAGTAAATTAAAATTAATAATAAGCTTGTTGTGGAGTGTAAAAAACTTGTTAATTTCAAGTATTTGAGTCAAATGAACAATTGATTGAAATGGGAGTTGATGGTGATTGAAAGCAATTGATTGAAGATGTCTGTATTCATTTGAATTTTTTGCATTTAAGCAAGCGATTGATTGTGATTGAGATATGTGATTGATTGTAGAATATAGAAATTAGTCGGAATAATTTGTTGTTATTCTTGAGTGATTGAAGACGTGATTGATGGAGCCCACAGGAAGTCTGCGGAGAGATAAGACAAAGTTTACATATCACAATCAATCATGATTGATGATTGTTGCACTTCCAACTGCAATTTGAGGTTGCTATTTTATTTTATGATTGAGATATGTGATTGATTGTGGAATTTAATGATTTCGAATTGAATTTAGTCGGAATAATTTGTTGTGATTCTTGAGTGATTGAAGACGTGATTGATGGAGCCCACAGGAAGTCTGCGGAGAGATAAGACAAAGTTTACATATCACAATCAATCATGATTGATGATTGTTGCACTTGTAACTGCAATTTGTGGTTGCTATTTTAAATTTTAACACCAAATTTTGCAATCACGATGTGGCCCAAATACGAGAACATGTCGCGGGCAGCTGGCGCCATTGCCAAAGCTCATAAATTTGGTAAGTTATCGATAAACGATAGCCAGTTACAGTCAGGCATCGATGGCAAGTAAAATGCAAACGTGTTAACAACGCGCACTTTGTGTCTGTTCTGTGTGTGTGTTCTGTGTGTGTGTGTGTGTGTTTGGCACATGTGGTTGAGGTCCGAGCAAAGGATTGAAAGAGAGAGGTGTAAGAGAGAGAGAGAGAGAGAGAGAGAGAGAGGGCTACAGTTTTGATTTATGTGCGAGTGCATATTAATATGGCGTTAAAATATGATGCCAACAATTTATGAGTGCGAGAAAAAAGTAGAGCAGAAAAGAAAAGAAGGAAAGCAAGAACAGTTAAGAAGGGAAGGGAAAAGCTACGAAAAAAAGCAAGAAGCATTGAGGCAAAGAGTTGAAAATGGAGGTAAGGCAAAGAGTTGAGAACCGAGTGGAAGGGGCTGCAAAAAAATAAAAGGAAATTTTGGTATGATGAAGCAATTGCAGCTGTGTTCGGTGAGCCACAAGAACAGCACCACACACACACACACACATAAACACACACACACACACACATACCAAAACATTATTGCCAATGGTCCAAACGGAGCATCAGATTTATGGTGTTAAATTTAGCATCATGCGATTTATGTGCGCCACATTTGGAGACTTGCAACTTGCAGCCAAAAATAGTGAAATAAAAAATGTGATAGAATCAAATTCGAATTAGGAATGGATAATAGATATGGTGATATCGATATTTAAAAAAGAATCGGTCTGATATTCAGTGCAATATATATATATATATTTATAAATATTTTTTATATTTTTGTTTCATCAGGATTTTTTCAAGACAGGTTTATTACAGTTTTTAATGTGGCAGTACGGGATTTGAACCCAGTTATTTGTCAAACTAATATTCTTATTATATGACAGAGCGGCGACTCTAACTAACGATATTTCAAAAACTACATATTCTTATCTCTGAAGTTACTTTGCTTAATTATGGCAATATTCAACTAAAATTAATTTTAAAGTAAATTTAATGATTGCTAAATTAAGCACATATTAAGTTGATATACACAGACTGATATGGTTTATATTTTCTTCAATATGAAATTTCCGATATACATATCATAAATCGATCTAATCGATATTAAATTCGATATGGTTTATATTTCCTACAATATGATATTTAATCTAAGTAGTTGTACTGATAAAATTGACTGGTTAAAATCGATCTAATCGATATTAAATTCGAAATGGTTGATATTTATTACGACATGATGTTCCCATATATATATCGATCATATCGATATTCAATTCAATATGGTTTCTATTTATTAAGATATTATATTTAGTTTAAGTAATTATACTGATAAAATTGACTGGTTAAAATCGATCTAATCGATGTTAGATTCGATATTGTTTATATATCTTACAATATGATATTTCCGATACATGTTATCGATACACATTTGCAAATTTTCCTACTCTATTTGAACTCGTAACTAATTCTCTCTCCTTCTATCCATATTTTCTCTGTCTTTGCAGCAGTCAGTTCGATGAAACCGAACATGGACAGCTCCAATTGCATCCTAGTCCAAGATGTGAAGTCGCAACCTCACGATCTGCGAGGTGGAGTCGGTGGCAAGGGAGGTGACAACAAGGCGTTGGGTGGCGCCACCGCTTATCCCACTGAGGAATCGATACAGACAAGCACATCGGATCATGGCAGCAATGGTGGTGCGAATGGTGCTGGTGGTTTAGGTGGGGCAGGTGGTCTAGGTGCGACGGGTTTGGCTGGTATGTTGCCGGGTGCAACGGGTATACAGCAGCAATTGTTGTTGCAACAGCAGCAACCACATGCCATCAATCAACCGTTGACTCCATTGGATGCCACAAATACACAGCTGCAGGATCAATTAACTTATGGTGGCATCACCGCTGGTGGCATGGGGCAACAGCAACAGCATAATCTGTTGTTGCAACAACCAGGGCATCATCATCCGGCGTTGCAGCAACAGCAGGGCATCGGTTTAACCGGTGGCCAATGGCCGCAAGTTGTCGAACTTAAGGATTTCAATGAGCTCTATCATGCCAACATTCCGGCCTATCAATTCTGGACACTCGAATTCCGTAACAAGCATCCGGCATTCATTCGATTCAATTTCACGCTGCCCTGGGGTGCACACTTTGCCGTCTATTCCCGCCGCAATGTGGCACCGTCCGTGACGCAACATGACTTTGTCGAGTTCATCAAGGGCGGACGACTCGACAGTCATTTGAGGCATCGTCGCAGCACCGCAAATGGAAATGCCACAAATGCTGGCAAGGATCTGGATCTGATCGATGTCTATGATGAGCCAAAGAAGCAGCAACAGTTGCAACTGCAACAGCAACAGCAGCAACAGCAACAGAGACGCAATAGTTACGAGGAAATCGATGACGATGACAATGATAATGATTCCAATAGCGATGAAGATTCCCCGGATTCCTTGGAAGATCTCTATGTGGAGAGGCATGCCACAGTGGCAAGTCTCGCACATCCGTTGCACAAACGCTCAGCGGCCGATGGCGGATCCGGCGGATTGCCAGCTCTCGATATGGATGCGATGACGGTGAATGTTTCACTATTGCAATATCTCGATACGGGATTGTGGTTCATTTCGGTCTACAATGATGAATTGGTGGCACATTCCGTCTCCCTGTTGGCCGAGGAGGCCGAAGGGGTGAGCACCACCTGCCCCAATGATTGCTCCGGTCGTGGCAGCTGCTATCTTGGCAAATGTGATTGCATCGATGGTTATCAAGGCGTTGACTGTTCCAAGAGTAAGTATAACATCTCTCTCTCTCTCTCTCTCTTTCTTCTCTCTCTCTCTGTCTCTCTCTCTGTACTCCTATCGCTTTTCAACCCCATTTACCACTGTCCACTCAAGCTGCAATTTAAATTAAAAACTTACGCCAAAGTTGAGCTGTCAACATCACCTGCTTTTGTTTGTTTTGGCACCCAAAAGCCAAGTCAGTTCAGGTCAGACTTACTCCCAACCAACAAAAAACGGCAGGGGAAAAAAACCCAAAAAAAAACCCGGGAGGGAGGAATCTGAATCAGACGACCCTCTCAACAGTTACTCGGCACATTTCCGTGTCCCTTCATTCCCCTTCCGAGGCACAGTGGCAACACAATGCGTGCATTTAATAGAATATATTTAAAATAAAATTAAATTCCATAGATTTTGTTTTATCGATATATTTATCGATAACGATAAGCGATAACATTTCCAGTTAATATCAATAAATAAATAGCAAGTAAAATAAAACTGTTGATTTTCTTCGATTGTAACTATCGATGTAAATGATATATCGATATATTTATCTACTATCGATAACTGGTAACAACGATAAGCGATAACATTTCCAGTTTATATCAATAAATAAATAGCAAGTTAAATAAAACTGCTGAGTTTCTTCGATTGTAACTATCGATATCAATATATCGATATATTTATCGATTGTCGATATCTGGTGACAACGATAAGTGATAACATTTCCAGTTAATATCAATAAATAAATAGAAAGTAATATGAAACTGCTGATTTTTTCGATTATAACTATCGATATCGATTGTAATTATGTATTGTTATCGATTTTTATTTTTAAATCAAATAATTTTAATAATTCGCTGTCATTTCAAAAATTAACCTCTTAAAGTTGTCTAATCGATTAATCGATATATAAAGAAATTATTGTTATCGTTACGCTTATATGCATATCAACCGAAATTCGTAGTACCACAATACAAATTTAAATGCTATTTTATAAATCTTAACATCGATTAATTTTTATGAATTACAACTTCAGTTATCGTTATCCATATATTTTGGATCGCTTGAGCATAATGTCAGTTCCACAAATTAATTACAAAAATATTCAGCCCATTGATAACTCGATAAACAAATATTCAGCTGAAAATTATAATTGAATTTATTATTTCCATCAAAAATGCTTTAATAATCTGAGAAATTCCTGATGACTTGTTTATAAATTTTATACCCAAAAGTAGACTTATCGATTTCAATGCATTATTTGTATTTGAAATGTTAAATTATTTATTTATATCAAATTAAATTGGTTTTTAGTAATTTAAAACACTTTTCTTTAAACTTTTCTACCACTGTGTTGGAAAAGTATTTTTATTTATCGTGCCTTTGTCTGACACTTTTCAATACCAATTTTCGTTTTTCTTTTTACTTCTCTCTCTTTTTTTGTCGCTCTCTCTCTCTCTTTCTGTTTATCTGTCTTTCTGTCTTTGCCATACATTCTCTAACTAATTTTATTTGGCTTTTGCAGGCGTTTGTCCGGTTCTGTGCTCCGCTCATGGCCATTATGGAGGCGGCGTCTGCCACTGCGAGGATGGCTGGAAGGGCGCCGAATGCGATATACCCGTTGGGGAGTGCGAGGTGCCCAATTGCTCCAGCCATGGACGCTGCATCGAGGGCGAGTGCCACTGCGAGAGAGGCTGGAAGGGACCCTACTGCGATCAACGTAAGTGTCAAGACAAACCGAGCCATGTGTCCAAACCTTCTCTCTGTCTCAGTCCCTGTCTCTGTCTCAGTCCCTGTCTCTCTCTCTCTCTCTATCGCTGTGTCGTTTTGCTGCTGACTTGGCATAAAAATGCTAAAATTATTTATTTGCCTTGTTTGCAATTTCGGGCTCTTTTCCTCGCTTCCAACTCAGACTCCAGACTCCACACTCCGGTCTCCAAATTCAGCACGGCATGTTGACACTGCCCCGATAAGGCACTATGCTTATACATATAGAGGAAAAGGGAAGACGGAGGGGGCGTGTCATGGTGACGCCAAAATATTTCAGTTATTATGCCGCCCCAACGTTTAGTTTTCTCTCTCTCTCTCTTTCTCTCCCCATTTTTTTTTGTTGATGCTTTAAATTGAGGCAAATAAACCGACCCCAAAAAAAAAAGGGAATGAAAAACAGAAAACATTGCATACTTTTCTGCGCTTTAAGTGCAAACCGAACTTTACAAAGATTTCCCTGAATTGATAGCAATAAGCAGCAGGGTTGCCATTTAAAGGCTGAATATTAGCATGACAGTTGGCAACTCTGCACCTGATGACGAAAAAAGTTGTGTTTTAAAAATATATATGTAAATAAATATAACTTTCATCACTAAAGAATAAATTATTAATTAGTTTGGTGGTCTTTCTAATCGAAATAAATATAAAATGAATTAATATATAAATAAAAAAAATATTTATTTAATAGGAATAAAATCAAAATACATATTAGAGCTAATAATTAAAACATATGTTTCAATGTTTAACAGGCTAGAAGATTCGTTAGAAATAAATATATAATAAATTAATATATATGAAAATAAAAAAATTAATATTGATTCAACAAGAAAGAAATCAACATATATATTAGAGCTAATGATTAAAACATATGTTTCAATGTTTTACAGGCTAGAAGATTCGTTTGAAAAAACATTCTATCTATAAGTCCTTTAAATACTTGACTTATCTAATAGTCTAAAATCAGATAAGTTTAAAAGCTGCTATTGCTTCGATTTAAAGATACTTTTATGCAATTGAACTCTGATACCCATTAATGGTACTTTCGATGGGTTACAGGGTATACAAATTGCATAAGTTATGCAACACACATGATATGATTTTTTCTTTGTGTGTGTGTGTGTGTGTGTGGTGGACTCTTGGCATATAAAAGAAGCGGCCAACAAACAGAACAGAAAAAAAAAAAAGAAAAAAAAAACAAAGAACTCGAAACGTTGTGCAAACATGAAACGTATAAAATCGAATTTATATGTCGAAAGCATATTTCTCATACAAAACGCTCAACGAAAGCCAAGACGATAGAAAGATGGACAAAAGAGGGAAAAGAGGGGGGAGAAGAGTAGGTGCAGGGGTGGGGGATACAGAAGTAGCACAGCACCCAAAAAAAAGAAAAAGAGAAAGAAAAGTAGAAAACATAGCATACCACACGGCGCAGGAATAACAACAGAGAGAAAAAGAGAGATGGAGAAAAAGACAGAGAGAGGGAGAGGGAGAGAGAAGAAAAAAGCAGGGGAAGAAGAAGAGGTAACACAACAGAAGCAGAAGAAGCAGAAGAAGAAGAGGGAGCAGCAAAAAATTGCAACAACTGCGCAAAATTACCAAGTTGAACTAAACTGGAATTTCATTTTAATGACCACTTTCGTACGTGTCTAACATACTAATCATGTCATATGTGTGTGTGTGTGTGTATGTGTGTATGTGTGTGTGTGACCATGTGTGTGTATATATGTTATGTTCGACCTGACCCCGAATGTGGAACCCTGGAACCTGCTGCCGGCTTGTATCGCCATCGGTTCGTGACGGGCTTTTGTTTTGACAAGGCTGTAATGCCACGCCCCCGCTCCCATGCACGCCCCTGCCCCTGCTCCTGCCCCTGCTCCTGCCCCTGCCACGCCCACTTACAGTAACTGTACTTGCTATTTTTTTTTCTAACCCTGTACTTGAAAATTACAAAGGGTAAACCCAAAAATTTGCGTATAGGAAAAAGGAGACATGATAGAGTCCATAAAGTATATATCTCAGGAAATAAAACCGAAACAAATATCGGATACTCTTTTGGTTCCGGTACGTCCCGAAACAACGACTTTGTTAAAGGATCCTACTTCGGTTTTGTACTTTCAGTTTCGGTATTCAATTTTAAACAATTTTCAACTGTTCAAAACTAAAAATATATTAAAAAATATATCCGAATGTATGTATTTTATCTATGTTTACCTAACTAACAATTTTAAGTAATTTTTAATATAAAGCAAAATTATCTACATATTTAAATAAATAAATAAATTTCGGAAGAAAAAAATAATTAAATACATTTCAGTTTTCGGTTTTTGAAAACTTTTTTAATTCGTTTTCGGTACTCAATATGAAACGGTTAATTTCAGTTAACGATGCCGGTACCAGTTTTATTTCCTGATATTGATTCTTGATCCGTATGAACAAACAATTTGTCCGTCTTTTCTTCAGAGACTTTAAGAGCTTGATATATAATAATAATAAAATAATAATAATTTAAAAAAATCGAATTTCAAAAGGAGCTTTATAGTAAAAGTCTTAAGTTTAGATACATTTGATATATACTATAGTTAGGAGTTGTCCTGAAAATTTAATCACAATCTCTTAACGAACTCGAGAGTAATTTAAGAAACAAGTTTACTCCACTTTTTTTTACAGCATATGTAAGTACAGGGTCTCCCATAGTCTGGTTCATATCGACTTAAGCTATTCCCTCTAGCTATTTTTGTAATATCTATGTATGTACATATAGTATGACTAACAAACATTTTGTATACATTTTCTCTTCCCAACACACACAACTTACTCTGCACATCATATATCATCGACTGGACGATGGCAGATGATTGCCTTGATCCTTTGTGCTCGGGACATGGGACCTGTGTGGCAGGTCAATGTTACTGCAAGGCCGGCTGGCAGGGCGAGGATTGTGGCACCATTGATCAGCAGGTATATCAATGCCTCCCCGGTTGCTCTGAGCACGGCACCTACGACTTGGAAACCGGACAATGCGTTTGCGAGCGACACTGGACGGGACCAGATTGTTCTCAAGGTAAGTGCAACACACACACACACACACACACACACATACAAAAGTTGAACCCTGACTTATTTGTATATTGTTTGAGAGTGTTTGTATTGCATTGTTTATTTGTTTTGTTTGGCTGTTTCCTTGTGTTTCGTTGTGTTCCGGTGTCGTCTCGTCTCGATTCGATTCGTTTCGTTTCCTTTCGCACAACAAGCTGCTTACAAATGATTTTTTCATTCGAGCATTGAATTCAAATGAGCTGCCAATTGAAGAAAGAGAAAGAGAGTTGCTGAAAAAGAGAGAAAGAGGAGCGAGAGAAATTATTGGTAGAGTCGCAAACTTTAATCACAATTTAATGTGAACTAAAACTCAACTGAATCGAGTTTTACTTTTAGCAAAATTATTGGATGAAAAGCAGCTTTATCAATGAAACTAAATTCTTATAGATTATAGAAGCACAGAGTTATATTATATATTACTATTATTAAAAATTCTCAATTCTTAATTGATGAAGTAAGAATTATATTAGGAAAATGGAAAATAGAAATAGATTAAAAATGTAAAATGGAGAAGGAAGAAAGAAAAAAGAAGGAAAAAAAAACGAAAAATAAATTGGTACAAATAAAAAAAAGAAAAAGGAAACAAAAATAAATAAAAATCAATATAAAAATTAGAAATTAAATGGTGAATAAAAGAATAAAAATGGAAAAATTAAATAATAATAAGTGGAATGCAATAGAGAAAGAGATAAAATTAAAGAAAACGCGAAAGATGAATAAAATTAACAAATTATAAAAAAGAAAATAGAAAATCGGAAATAAGTAATAAGAAACATTAAAAAAAAAACAAAAAAAAAAATACTTTTATCTAGAAGTATAGATAATAATAATGGAAAAACCAATATATAAAGATGTTCTAATCCAAGGAAAGTTTAACAACAATTAAGATGGAATACAAATATCTTATCTCAGTCTGTCTTTGTCTCTTTTTGTGATATAAAGTTCTCGGTTTTTAGATTATTCAACTCGCGGCAATACGCAATTGCAAAGAGTAAAATGTTGTTAACAAAAGCGAGTTCCTGATCTCAATCAAAATTGTCTGTTAGCCAAGGTTTAATAAGTGGGTCGAGTATAAAAAGTATAAAAAGTATAACTCTCCTCTCCCACTTTCCCAGCTGAGAGGCTGTAAAATGTGTGGGTGATAAAGTGAAGTTAGAGGTTGGCAAGGTCATAAACTGCGGCCTAACAACTAATGCAGTTATTACATAAGGCATAAGGTAACAAAAATTACGTAAATACATATATAAATACATATATACATATATACATATGTATATGCTTAATGATGCTTTATCGCATGGACCGAATCCAAATTAGATGATGCCCATAAAGTCGAGCCTTCAATTAGGCCAAAGGCAAAGCCAAAAACAAATTTGCCGATTACCAAAACAACAACAAAGCCAACAAAATGATGAAGAAGAAGCAGCGGAACAGCAACAACAACAACAACAACAACAACAATAACAACTAAAAGAACAACATCAAAAACTGTACCTGGTCCATAATCATTTCGAGGGCGTTGGAGTCCAATAAAACATGCAGCTTACGAGTCGCAACTCTATAGAGGAACAAAGGGAGGGAGTATGAGTAGAAGCGGGGAAAGAAGAAGCAGCACTTGTCGAAGGGCTGAGAGGGGGGGGGGGTGAGCAAAGGGCAAAGGGCAGAGGGCAAAAGGACTCGGGCACGCACGCCTAATTTGCTTAACTTTTTAGCACCGACAGGCGGCAACTCCAGTGAATCTGCTCCTTCCTTTTGCTGTACCTCTTGCTGTACCTCCTGTGCCCCCTTTGTCCAGCTCCCTCAGTGGGGGGAACGTAATGAAGCAGAGCTTCATAAAAATTCATTATTTATTTAATACGCAGCTCGCAGTTCGCTTGTCCCGTACAAAAAGCAAATAAAATAAATTTACGCCTGCGACGCACAGAACAAAAGTCAACGACGACAACATGGGGCACATTTGCCACAATCCAGGGAAGGGGCAACCCCCTCTGCAACGGGGGGTGGAGGAGGTGGTGTAGCTGCCACGTAAATGTTACATTTATAATGTTGTTTTTATGGTTCACTCGGTGGGGCAACATTTTACAGCTAAAGCCAGCGAGAGGGGAAAAAAGACAGAGAGTGTGTATAAGGAAAAAAGCAGCGAGTGAAAATAACGAGTAGCGAGCAGGCGACTTTAGTGAGACAGCGAGTAGTTGCCTGAGGGAAAGTGCGGCATTTTAATAAATTGAGAATGCACATGTGTATAAATATAACCAGCTATAGTCGGGAGTGCCCGACAACGAGACACCCTGTATCCTTAGATACGTTAAAAGATACTCAATGAAAAATAAACTTGATCCCAACTACTCGTTGTCTCACTAAAGCCGTCTACTCGCTACTCGTTGTTTTCACTCGTTGATTTTTTTCTTATGTATTCTTGTTTATAGATATAACCAGCTATAGTCGACAACGAGACACCCTGTATCCTTAGATACATTCAAAGATATTCCGGGAAAATAAACTTGATCCCAACTACTCGTTGTTTTCACTCGTTGCTTTTATTCTTATGTATTCTGTGTATAAATATAACCAGCTATAATCGACAACGAGACACCCTGTATCCTTAGTTGCATTAAAAGATAGTCGCACAAAATTTGGTGCATCTAGCTCTAACCAACTCTGAAATCTGTTCGTTTATACGGACAGACAAACAGATGAACAGACGGACATGGCAATATGGACATAATACATTTTATTTAGAAATAGTGTATCTACATTATTAGAAACTTAATATAACCTCGACACAGGGTGCAATTACCTTAAACAATTCGCACATTACAAACTTTCCTTCTTTAAGCTTTTGTCATTTCATTTGATTTATTTATATTGTACATTCTCCTCTGTTCTTCTTCTTTACAGCCGTCTGTAGTTTGGACTGTGGTCGCAATGGGGTCTGTGAGTCAGGGAAGTGTCGTTGTAATACCGGATGGACGGGAAATCTCTGTGATCAGTTGCTCTGCGATGCACGATGCTCGGAACATGGTCAGTGCAAGAACGGAACCTGCGTCTGCTCCCAGGGCTGGAATGGACGACACTGCACTCTACGTAAGTACTACATCCAAATATAAAAACTTAAGTTAAAAATATCGGTAAAATTTGGGTAAAAACATCGTTTAAATATTTCCTGATCCGAACCTTTTACTTAAGAATATAATTTCAAAGGCTCGGTTCATGATACGGAACCCGAGCCGTACCAGTTCTGCGAGCCGTACCGGCTTGATGTTTTTTTCTATTTTCAATTTTCTAATCATTCTAAAATATTAAACATTGCTTGAAGTCTGAGTTTCTCTCCATTCAATACATTCACTTCCTATGCATTTCATATAAATATACTTTAAATATAAAATTAAAATTTCATTAAATTGAAATGTGAACAAATTTATACAAGATGCAATTCAGTTGAATTACATAGATAGAATTTAGTATCTCATATGATATGACAGCTGTTGAAAGTTTTGTGGCACAGAAAGTGGTTCAAGTATGGTTCAAAAGTGATTCAGTTGAACTGCAGAAAGTACGAAAAGTTTTCCAGTTGTAATGATACAATTTTGTGGTAGAGTTGAAAATGTTGAGATGTGCTCAGAATTTTGCCTTGACCTCAGCATGAATTGCAATTGCAGTGGCAGTTGCAGGTTGCAGGTTGCAATCTGCCGTTGACCATTTACAACTGACGCGCAATCGATTAGCGTTGCGCCAATTTGAAAAGCGAGCAACCGCAGCTGACACTCACATCGAGTAGCAACAACAGCAACAACTATTGGGGCAACAACAACAACAATAACAACAACATTGTCGCAACGCGGCAAGCCAAACCGAAACATGTAAGAAAGCTTTAATCGTATACCCGACTAGAAGATACCCGTTACTCCATTTCAATCCAGGCTGGAAACCATCCAAATTTAAGAAAAGAATCGAAATTCGGTCACTCGGTTCGCGAACCGGTTTATGTATCCCATAAGCCCAAGTTTTGGATTTCGAGTCTTGGTTCAATTTTATACAACAAAATATTTATATTGATCTAATTTTGTTTCGATTTTTAAACCAATTAAATATTTTATAAAAAAAAACGGAATTTTGTAAATAATTTAAATTTATTTGAAGATTTAAATATGATTTAAATTAAATATATTTATTAAAATTTTTATAAAAATCCGGATCCGGTTCATGCTGGTTAAAACCTCGGCTAAAAACCGGTTCTGCGTGGTTCGGTCAGAACCGGTTCGCAGTCTTGATATAAATATATATTAAATTTTTTACTTCATACATTCAGTTTCTAGTCTCTGGATATGCTTAAAAAAGCTTAAAAGGGCTATAAAAACATTTAGATTTATTCGATCTTTTGTCCATTTAGTACACTGTTAAAAAAAAAACGAACGGTTGCTTAAATCAGGATTTCATTTTTAAAATAAATCAAATTTATATGAATACAAAGAAAACACAAGTTACAATAACCAAATCAAGATGTTGTCTCTATTTTGAAGACTTTTTGATGTCCGTTTATAACTAAACATATAATTTTTGATTCCGAGCGGCCTAAGAATTCATAATATTTCCCGCCGCAAAATGTACTTAAATCATATTATATATTTATTTAGAAACTATATCTCTTATTTTTTAGACGAAATTTCTCAGTCATAATAATATTTTTACATTTTTCTTATCAGTGACTCGGCAATTGATGCTGATAAAATAAATATATATATATATAATTTCTAGGGTCTGTAACATTCATTGCAATGCGTTCAATATACCTTACGATCCTCTACGAATCAAGGGGTATAAATATTGCGACTCCGCTGCCGTTGCAGTTGCAGTTGCAGTTGTGCTATCTATTTATCTGTATCTGCCCCGGCAGTTCAAATATTTTGCAACAACAATGTTGCAAGTTTACATTGTTGTTGTTGTTGTTGTTGTCATGCTTTTTTATCAATACCATTTTTTTGTGTGCTGCTGTGCCAAAGTATTTTGTACATGTTTACGCCATTTGGTCGAGAACTGCAAAGTGTCCTGATGCTGGTTACAGGAGGGAGGTGGAGCATTGAGAGGGGTAAGAGGGGGTTAGGGGGGTTAGGGGAAGGAACACCCACTTTTTTTTTGTAGCACCCTCTGTTGGGTTGCTGAGCTTGACAGTTTTTGCCGCCGCCATGACTTAACCAACAGCTGAAACACACTTTCTTTTTTATTTTTATTTCTGTGCCGGACTTTACTTTACTTTGGCAACTGTCAATTGAAGTGCAAGCAGCGAATTGGTATTGACTGGGGCAGATACAAAGAGAGAAAGATAGAGAGAAAGAGAGAGAGAGGTGGGTAGAGAAGTGTGGAAGTGGCAGCTTTGTGTTGCTGGCAGCAGTGCAGCATGATAAGTAGCTATCGATTGACAGTGATTAAAACTTTAAAAACAAACAGTCATGTTGCAAAAACATACAGCAAACTCTGTGAGAGTGTAGAGTATACATATATCTATATATATATATTTATATATATATATATGTGTGTGTGTGTGTGTGTGTGTGTGTGAGGGGGACCCCCCATTGGCGGCGACTCAGGCATGCATGTAATGGCATTACACATTGACAGAGACTCAGGCCTCAAAGGGGGAGATGGTTGGATTGGGGGGGGGGGGGGGGTAACAAACCCATGTCTGCGTGTGTTGTGTGTGTGTGTGTGTGTGTATTACATTTCGTTGACGTGTGCAAAACCAATAAAACTTCCAACGTCATTTCACTCAGGCCCAAGCGAAAGACACTTGCCAGCCAACTATGTATGTGAGTACACTGAAAAAAAGACCAACTTCTAAAATCAAGAACACTCATCACAAATATTTTGTTCTTAAAATAAGACAATTTTAAGACCAAATTAATAAAACTAAGAATATTAATCTATAAACTCGCAGTTCTTAATATAAGAATTAAAGATCTTAAATTGTTAAGAAAATATAAATGTCATATTTAATATGAAGACAATAATGGTTGGTTTATCAGTTTGATAAACAAGCCAAGGGATCGAAACCCACCTAGTCAAGGAAAAAACATATAATCGAAATATTTATAAAAAAAAATAAATCCAAAAAAAGTATAAATATCAAAAAAAGAAAAAGAATAAGTTTAAAGTTTGAAACACCTGCCTTATTTTTTATTTTGGTTTGAGAATTTAGTACTGTTTGGTCTTAAATTAAGAACTTATTCTTATTTGAAATGTTCTTAAAATCAAGATGTGTTTTTCTAAATTTAAGAATTTTATGTTCTCGACGCATAATTTAGACCAAAAATTCTTAGTTCTGAGACCAAAATCTTATATTTATAACTTTTTTTTTATCAGTGTACAAACTGCTTCCCTATCCCCCTTACCAATTCCCCACCTTTCCACACCCACTGTTTGAAGACCCAGTCGAAAGGCAGACGCCATTCCCAGTGGAAAGTTGCTCTGACAACATACGGCCAAAAACGTTTTGAATCGATTCAAGTGTTGCAGCAACGATCCATGAAGAGGGAATCGCAATGGGAGCAGGAAGAGGAATAGGAAGAGGAAGAGTGGTGGCTTAGACGTGCGAGTCACGCTTGCACAAGCACAAAGTGCCACCCAATATCCTGAAACACACACACACACACACTTACACACACATACATACACATTAACTAATACATGCATGTGTTTGGGATGTATTTTTAGAAAGTACTTAACGACTTTGCAGTAACTTGCCACATGTCTCAGTGTCTGTGTGAGTTTTACATCTCTATCTCACTCTCTCTCTCTCTCTCTCTCTCTCTGTCTCTCTCTCCCTGTCTTGCGCGACACACACAATGCGGTAAAGTTTATTGAATTTGAGCCGAGATTTGTAACAAATTACACGACTGCAATCCTCAAGAGTAGATACATTTTTATGTCTCTCAATTTCATTTTTCGCTCCTCTTTGTACAATGTACACCCCACTATCCAATTCTACAGTGGAGGTGACATCTAATGCGAAAGATATCAAAATAGTCGTTGACTTTTTATGCCGCACTTACGTTTAGTTATGCCGTTTCCATTTTTTCTTGGTATTCAGCTTTTTTATTAAAAGTCGGCGCCGTGATTTTTACTGTCTGAAATATTTAGCTAAAGATTTGTAGTAAAAAAATATAAGAAAATATGACTAAAAACATCTGCAAATCAAAGTCGAGACATTTTCAAAGAATTCCAACCAAGTTACTTGAGGTTAGTCGGGATTGACATGTACAAATTTTATTTGAATGCGTAGCTATCTTATCTTAAGTTACATCACATCGTGCTGCCCAAGTTTCAGTTTTATTGTAAGCTTGACAGCTGAGTTACTTGAGATGAGTTGGGGTTGTTATGTAACAATTCTAGTCAAATGACTAGTTATCTTATCTTTAGATATGGCAAATGTTTTTTGGCAAATTTCAACTGAACTATAAGTAAGGCAACTGAGTTACTTAAGGTTAGTCGGGGTTATCATATTACAATTCGGTTTCAATTTCTGCTTATCTTATGTAAAGAAATATCTCGGCATGGGAGTAAAGTAGTAACTGAAATGCATGTAAGGCAGCTGAGTTACTTGAGGCTACTTATGGTTGTCATAGAGAAAATCTATTAGATTTCTGGTGTATGCAATTAACACTTAATTAAAGTATGTCTGACCAAATTTCAGCTAAATCGTTCGTCTGACAGCTGAGTTCCTTCAGGTTAATTGGGGATGTCAATAAGAAAAACTTATGTATGTACCAAAGTGTAAGATCTCTCGTTTCCAAAAATATTTTCAATAAGAAGTGTTTCGAATAAAATAGCCTGGTTACTTTAGTCAAAATTACTATAGAGAGCATCTACTTTCTACTTTATAATCTCTTCCTCAACAGAGTTTTAGTTGAAAAGCAGGTAAAACAACAAAGTTATTTGAAGTTATTCGTACTTTTCATAAATCTAGTGTATGAAATTCGCAGTGGATTTGTGAGTTTCAGAGAAACTATGCAACTTTTGACAGATTTCTGTGTTGTGCCTTTTCCCCAAAGAAACTTAGCATAATGCCAACACATAAGTACACACACACACACACACACAAACACACACACTCTCAAGTTCTGATGTGAATTTGTTTGTGTAAAGGCAACGTCAGCAGACATCGTTCAAATATTGGCAGCAACACTTGACGTTATTGCCAATATGTGGAGCATACAGAAAAAGGAGAGAAGCATTTCAAGAGACCGAGACAGAGACAGAGAGAGAGAGAGAGAGAGGGACTGCGTGTGTGTGTGTGTGTGAGAGTCGTAAACAGGAAGGCAGTTACGACAAGGAAGTCATTTTATGCGCCGCAAACTTTTTAACATACCGGAAGTTGAGTTAGCGTCGAGGTTACCCATTTTGCAAATGACACATGTCAAGTGACATTAACTTTGCGTCAAATGCTCAAATGCTGCCATGTCATTGTTTGTTGTTGCTGTCGTGGAACAAACAAATAAACCCCAAACCCTAAAAAAAAAAAAAAAAAAATAACCTCAACCCATACACATATACGTATACGTGCATACCCATAGTCGTACATAAACCCTACACAATCCAAACATTCAGCTGAAAAGCAACAAACAGTCACATCAACGGTGGCATCTATCGTTACGTTTCGTTGGCTTTTTATGTTTACTGTTTTGTAGATTTCTCCACATTTCGTTTATGATGTTGTGGATGTGCGTGCAAGGCACTTTGATGCTCCCTGTCCCCCTGGTACTTCGACTCCCACTCCTGTTACCACTTCTGTTCCTGGACTCTTTGAAGAACAAACATTAGCATTATTTTTATATTAATGCTCTCCTGCTTGAATATCAACAAAAAAAAAAATAATAATAACAACGAGAACATGTCACATACTCAAACCCGCTAACTACTCGTTGGTTCCACAAATTCCCTCCCACTTGTACCACAGATTCCACTTGCCTGTTGTTCAACTTTAATCGCTACTTTTCGACAGTTTTTAGTTGCATTTCTGATAGCTGATCGTTACTCGTTATGTTCTGATTTTGCTTGCTGTGTTTTACTCGCTGTTCTCATTTTGATGACACACAAATAAACTAGTCTCGTTAAATTTCTCAGTCGTACTCGTTTATAGGCAAATTTTTCTGGTACTCGTTGCTTTTTTTTAACTTACTCGCTGACTTTTCTGAGTTTTTTCCATACTCGCTGATAGACAACTGTCTGTGCTCTTACTCGTTATAGTTATTCCAATCTCGTTTAATTATTACTCGCTAACATTCCTATACATTTCTTATATTTTCTCCCACAGCTGGCTGTGAAAATGGCTGCTCTCGTCACGGTCAATGCACACTGGAGAATGGCGAATATCGCTGTGATTGCATTGAAGGATGGGCTGGTAGTGACTGTTCGATAGCTTTGGAAATGAATTGCAAGGACAACATTGATAACGATGGCGGTAAGTTAGAGATCCTTTCAAATGTTTAACATAAACAAATACGAAATATATACGAAAATCGAAAACACATTGAAAACACAAACATAAACACCAAAATCCAGATGGCATGACGGACTGTTCAGATAGCGAATGTTGCTCACATCCCGCCTGCTCCGAGCACATAATGTGTCTCTCGTCCAACGATCCCGTTGAGGTACTGCTAAGAAAGCAACCGCCCTCGGTGACGGCCTCCTTCTACCAGAGGGTCAAGTTCCTCATTGAGGAGAATTCGGTGCAATCCTATGCTCATATGGATGAGTACAGCGAAAAGTAAGTACAGCGCCAAGTTATTATCTAGTTTATAATATTAATTCATTAGCTGTGGGAGATCGATCCCAATTCCCCAGTTGGGATTGTACTATACATATATACAATATACATATACTGTAAATGCTGTATAATCTCTTAGTGCGCAGTTTAGGTCCACAATGATGGGGCAAATAAACTGCTGATGGATGAGGCTTTTAAATTGAGCAATTTTAGTTATCTAATAATTGATTTATCGATTAATCGACTTTTTGTTCAAAAAAATTTACGATTTCCCAAATTTTGATATATACATTTTAAGTTAAGTTTTGAGTTTTGCAGTCAGTCGATAAGGTGGTGTATTAAGCGTATATAGTCAACTGTAAAACACCATATTTAACATTATATATACATCGAATGTACTTCGAAATTTAACTGCACCACAGGGAGATGATACATATCGAATATATATCTCTCAATCCGTTGCCTAATCTTACGTTTTGTGGTACTGCATCAACGAAGAGAAAAAGCTCAAATTTTCTATGAAATGTATTTTTTTTTTCTTTTGATTTCTTTATGTTCAAGTTTGTTGGTTGTTTTTTTGTAATCATATATATGTATATACATTATATACCTATATATACATAAAAACTTAGATATATATATATAGTTTTTCGTTATGTTTCTTTGTTTTTTGCTTTAACAAAAGTTGTTTAAAACCTCTAAATGAAAATTGTTATTGAAACTTGTTTATATATGTTTTCAAACTTCAACTGAACACATTCAACTAGTCTCAACATATTGAATCAAATTCTTTGCAAAAAAAAAAAAAAAAAAAAAAATACAAAAAAGAATTAATGAAAAAAAAAAATCAAATACCCGCAATCACATTCCCACAATCCCGTACGCCTCTCTCCCCTCAATGAGTCTATCATTTATGCGTTGGACGTGCTACAAACTAACCTCAAAATATATATTGAAAGATCTCTTAAAGAAAACAGAAAAAAAAAACAAACAAAATGTTGAATTTAACGTTTACGTTTACGTTTTCTCGTGTTCCATTCAGTTCATTCTCAGTTCTACTTATATATACTACTTTTTCCTACTTATTTACAATCCTTTCTTACCTTTCGGCCTAACCTCAAAAAAAAAAATAATGTTAATCTGAAAAATCATATCTTATGACTTATAACTGTCGCTTAACGCGCCACAAAAATGTTCTCTTAGTTTGAGCTTTTTCTTTTCTTGCCTGCCTCAAAAAAAAAAAGTAAGGGTACTAAAAAAAATAAAAAATTATAAATTACTTAGCGCAAATAAAATTTTCCATATTTTTCAAGTTTTACATTTTATTTTCGTATAGCTCTTGATTTCTCGATTTCGGTTCAAGCTTCATTTTTCATTCTCGAACTCTACGTTTTGTCTATATTAATATGATAAAATAAAAACTGTTTCAAAAATCCAAAGCGAA
Source organism: Drosophila kuntzei (assembly GCA_035042165.1). Taxonomy (NCBI): domain Eukaryota; kingdom Metazoa; phylum Arthropoda; class Insecta; order Diptera; family Drosophilidae; genus Drosophila; species Drosophila kuntzei. The sequence goes on along the minus strand of JAWNLU010001329.1, from coordinate 858,256 downwards.
AATAATGATAGCACTTCATTGAGTATGTGTGTTGTCTAGTGTTTTACCTCCTTGTGTTCGTCTAACCCTAAAAAAAAAAACTATGACTATGAAATACTAAAAAAAGAAAAAAAAATAAAAATACCTAGTCTTAAAGAGTGTCAAAGTATGACAACAAAGAGAAGAATCTTTGTTGTGAGTATAACGAAAAATTTATTATTACATAATTAGGTGTTAGTTCCCCCAAAACCCCACGTAAAGAGAGCTGAAAAAAAAAAACTAAAACTATAAAAACTTTTTGAGTTGAAACTTGAGTTTTGAGTGCATATTGAGAAAAAGGTTCTCAACATAACCTCACAATGCACTCCGTATTTTTATTGTGTGTGTTTTTTTTTTAAGAAAATATTCTATACTTACTCGAAAATATGAGTAAATTTTAACTCTAATTTGCTTGGGTTCAGTTCGTATAGTATTTTCTTGAACTTTATTTTTGTTGTGTTTCTATCTATGAATATAAACATATTCGATGAAATCTATTAAGAAATGTAGTCAAAAGTGTACTTTTTTGTTGTTGTTTTTGATTTGTGATTTAACCATTTGTTATATGAGAAAGAAAGTAAACGATAAAAATACAGAAAAAAGAAAACCAAACCGATACCATAACGAAAGCAAAACAAGGACTTAAAACCATTTTCGAATTTTCCATAAGAACAATATTAAAAGATGAAGAAGAAGGAAGAAGAAAAAAGTAAAAGAAATTTGACTTGTGTGTTTCTTCGACTATTGTTTGATTATCTCAGTATATTTCATTTAAATTTCTTTCTTGAGTTTTACTTAAACATTTTTACTGTTAATGTGTGTGTCTAAAGCGAATTGTTTTTGTTACAAGTAATTATGATTTGTAAGTAATGCTACTTATGTATATATACTAAATATATATACATATATCAGATCCGATCCTAAGTTTTATTTAACAACAACATTTAACCAACTAACCATACTAAAAAAAGAAACCGAAATGAAACGAAACGATACAAAGCGATTGAAATAAACCCAAAATAATGAGAAGCCTGACGCCTGCTAAGATGTATCCCAAAAGTATCTTCGTTAACAAATTCCAAAAAATACCAACTGAATTAAGTGTGTTTGTCAAATGTGCTTTATAATTTCGTTTATCAAGTGACGTTTAATGTATTTTTCATTTTTATTATACAATTGCTTTAGTTTCAAGCTAAGAAAGATTTTTAGGTATGCCTCATAAACAAACAAAAAAAAAAAAGAATATATTACCAAAAAAATAAAAACCAAAAAAAAAAAAAAAAAAAATTTTAACAATCTCAACTTGATGATAATTCGTTAACGAAAAGCATTTTTGTCTTTTAATTTCTTTTTTATTGTCCTGTCAATTAATTGTGTACTGTCCTACTCTGTTGCTGTGGCTCGATACCTTCATGTTGTGTGCTAAACCAAAATCCAAACAATCAAATCGAATTTCAACACAAATCAAATCAAATAAAAAATACAAAAAAAATCAAAAAAAAAAAAAATACTCCGTATCAACTCGTGAACTTGTAGTCTCTTCTGGAGCTCGTTCACACCTTGGTAAGTCAAAAAACAACAAAAAAAACAAAAACAAAAACACAAAAAAAATACTTGAAAGGAAAGAAAAACACAGGCGTATAAATGGTATTAAAAAACTAATCAAATACCATTGTAATATTTTTTGGCCTAGGCCTCATATAGTCGCAGTTCTTAGTTCTCTTTTTAATTTTCTACTTTTTCTATGTCATCTAAATGCATCGATTTTATGTTCCATTTTATCATATTATAATCCATACTACGAAGCATAATGCATCGAAAGTTTCACTACACACTCCAGTTTTTGTATTTGTTTCCATTTATTAAATAATTATACCAAAATATTGGTATTTCCAATTCGATGAACGAATTACAGCAGAATGTGCAACAAAAAGCAATTACAAATGCCAAAGTCATGTATTTCTAATATATCATATTTGATAAATGATCGCGACTCGCCGCTAGATGGCGCCTCTCACATCTACCTGTTGCATTTTCCATGCTGTAATTGCCGTCCGTTAACCTTTCACTGATTCCGCTCCATCTCCAGCTCCAACAACCTCCTCGCCCGTCAGCCCAGCATTAAACAGTATTTCATTTGTTTGGTTTAACTCGTTTTCCTTTCAAGTTTTTATTTTAGACTTCAAAAAAACCCGAAAGTCAACAATTCATTCATGTAAATAATATAAACCATAATATGTAGTTCTAACCAACTACAACAAAAAGAGACAAATGAAGAATAAATATGTTTTTCACACATTTCCACAATTTTCATATCATCATTTTATGTTATTTTCATATTCAATAAAAATTACATTAAATAGCAAGCTTATATTTTTGGGACCATGCAAAGAGTTCTATGAAAAATATATATATCAAAAAAAAAAAAAAAAATACTGAAATCTGCAAATGCAAAAATAATAATAATAATAATCAAGTATATAAGTATTTGTATGTGTTATGTGTACGTGTCTATGTGTATTTAGTTGATTATTTATTTATGTTTTTCCCATTTCTGATTAACAAATGTTAACACGCATACTAAACTAATCCAAACAACTACAACAGCAATTACAACAACAGTAACAAGAACAACAGCTACAACAAATAAAAAAAATATATATATTTATATATGAGAAATGTCATTCGATTTATTTGTCATTTCATTAAATTTCATAAATTGTTATTGATTTTTCGCATGAATTGAATAATTGATTTTTTATAATTTTTTATACAATATCGTTTATTCCTAATTCTTTTTCGATTCTCTAGATCAATATCCAGTCACTCGCCCGTTACACACTCGTTACTCATTACTTTCTCCAAATCGAACTATCGCTCTCTCTTTCATACACACACACATCCACTCTCGCTCTCTCTCTCTCTTTCTCTCTCTCAAGTTACTCGTTACCACAACAACAAAAAAGTTCACCCAAAAACTAAGCGAATTTCTTTCTCATTCACCAAATCCAATTCTTAATTTAATTATTTTTTTATAACTTTATTTTTACTCATCATCGTAAAGAGTTTTTCCCATTCAATATCTCTTACTCTACCTATCTCTCTTTATCATTTATCCTTTGATTTATTTCATCAATGCTTTTTACGATAAATCGAAAAATTCTCATTTAAATCAATAGATACGCTTTTTGGTTGTCACAATATTTCGATCCTTGTTTTTCTTTTAACTAATTTAAGAGTACAACAACAAAAAATCAGTGAGCAAGTCGAAACTTGCACACAACAACATTAACAACAGCAACAACAGCAAAATAAAAAATAATAAAAAAATATAGGCCTTCAGTATATTGAGTATTTATTAAAAAACCAAAGCAGTTGTTATCTCTTTTTGTATCTGTAACTGTAACTCAAGTAAGAATATACCAAAAAGAAAGAAAAAAAAACGATAATCGAATAAAATGAAATATATATAAAGAAAAAACTATATATATACCATATATATATATCCTTATATGTTGAATCCCACCACAAAAGAAAAAAAAAGAATAAAAGAAAAAGAAACCCTAAAAATTCCCTCCCAACGTTTTCCCAAGTGTCCTAATTGTCTGCGTCTAAGCCATTTGTTTATATGTTTTCCAAATACAACAACAAAAACACAATAATAATTATCACACACACATACACACACCCATCCACACACACACACACACATATATAACGCTCTATTAAAGCGCCCTGCAAGAGGTGCAAAACAGAAGCAAAAAAAAAAAACTAAAATTAAATACAAAAAATATAAAATTTTAGAAAAATTTTACAATTCAGAATGCAAATTTTTTCACAATATTTTCCTATTTTTTCCTTTTATACTTTTATAATAATTACTGAAGATACACTACCGCTTAGCTGAATAGGATCAAAAATTTGTTACCAATAGTTTCAACGATTTCAACCGATTTAATTTAATAACCTATTTAAAAGCTTTTAAATTTAAGTAATCCTATAAAAAAATTTGTATATCAATTAATCCGAATAAACTCAAAGCATTCGGATTTCATTTAAAACTTATTATTCTACACAACAAAATGTAATTTATTAAAATCGGTCAATTGGTTGAACAGTTTTCTACTTTGAATTCTATTCTTTTGAGCGGCAGTGTAAAATACATTTTTTTCTATACATTTTCCTTTTTTTTTGTACTCTTTCTCATTTTAATTATGTAAAAAATGTGATATTTTTCATGGTGCTGAGGTAATTGATACGAGTATCTTGAATAATTTGTTGATACAATCGATACAAAGCATATTTATAACTTTACGCTCCATTAATGGACTCAACTAATTAACTAGTTGTTAAACTAGTTACATAATTAACTGATTCAAATAGCATAGAGTTCCTTTCCAGAAGGTGTGCTTGTAAAAATATTCTGGGTCTAAATCTGCATACACCTTTAAGCTGTCAAAATATCAATTTATGACCTTAGTTTAGTATCTTTTCTACAACAAATGGCAAACAATTGTTAAAAATCTCGACTCAAAAGCTCATGTGAGAGCTTAGCTTCGATTTTATATTGTGACCGGTTCTAACCCGAACCTTACGGAATCGGTTCGGATCGGGATCAGGAAAATATTTACCAATTTCTTAAATAAAAATTCTGGGTTGAAAAAAAGTAATTTCATGAATGTTGTGATTTTCTAATAATTCGCAACTATTTAAGACTTCGAATAAATCTTGAAATTAAAATAATTTTCAATATTCGAATTTTTTTAATAAAAAAAATAAACATGTTTTAAAAATTCAAGAAAACATTAACTCAATAAACAAATTTTTTTTTCTATTATATTTAACCAAGGCTCGAACCCAAACATTGGGTTCAGTGGAATTGGCGTCCTAAGTTCTTACCAAAATTTTGGGTGGTTTGTGGCCTTGATAAAAATATAAAGTGCATTACCTACTGGGTATTTAGTATACGTTTTTATTAGATTAGCCCCCTTTTAAATGCCTCTTTCACTGTGTTTAGCATAAGTCTATAATTCTTAATTGCAGCTAAATATGTATTTTTCCAGCTTGTTTGTTGCATTTATCTCTCGGACTTTGTTTAGCCTGAGAATCATTTGAGAAGCAGGAGCGTTTACTTATTTTACTATGGAGCTCTAAAAAAAAATAACCATAATCGCAGGCGATTGCTTCTTTATTTATGTATATAAGTATATGTGTACATATTATTATATATAACTCGACACTGACACCGCAAGGCAATTATAAGGAAAGTGTGGCAAGGGAATGGGAGAAAAGAGAGAAGAGAGGAGTTGAGTTGGAGGATGTCATGGAAACTGGGTGACATTGTTGTCGTTGTTGCTAGCCGATAAAATGAAATCCAAGTAAATGCGATACGGGCGTGTCTTGGTTAGAGAACATTGTGACGGGGGTCTCGAGTCCCAGGGACTTGGTTATATCTATAGCGTATAGTAGAAGCAGGCGAAGAGAATAGAATAGAGAATCTAGGGTTTCATTGAGATGCCCCACGAATGTCGCCTTGTCAACGTCTTTGGCTTTTGTCTGTGTTCTTTTTTCATTTTCATTTTCTTTTACTTTTTCTTTTATTTTTTACCTCGTTTGCCTTTTGTGCTGCCTCAAGTGGCACGGTTATGTGGAGCACTGCCCAGCGAATGGGAGGAGAGGATCGGGGACGGGGACGGGGACGGGGAGAGGGGAGAGGGGGATACGGTGACAACAGGCGTAGCTAAGGAACAATGCTCGTTGGCGGCGCACATTGAAAAGTTTTTGCTACTTGCAACGGGGCAAATGCAAAAATTGTTAACAATAGAAATAAAAGGAGACGAAAGCAGACGCAAAAAAAACAACAAGAAGAAGCAACGGAGTGAGCAACAAAAACAAAAACAAGAACAACAATAACAATAGAAAAGAACAACAACAACAATAAAGACTGACTTAAAATTAAACAATAAACAATGGCGGGGCGACTATAGATTACTTCCTGTTTTGGCTTCCATTTTGGGTTGACTTTTTCCCTGACAACGACGACGATGAGCCTGCTTTTGGGTCCTTGGAGTCAGCGAGGGTATCTGCTATTTCCTTGCTCTTTCCCTCTCCCGTCGTTCTCGAAAGTTGGCAAGAAGAAGTTGCAGAAGAAGCAGAAAGCATAAGGAAACGCCTGCCTTGTCCTTGGCAAACGTTGGCGCCATTTTCATCCTTTCTATTCCTTTCCCTGTCTTCCCTTCTGGTTTTTGGCCGGGTTAGTTGTGTGGTTAGTTACCCGCTAAGTGGTTTTTGCCACAGCCAACATCGGCTAATGTACATTCTCTGATTTGGATTCTCATATTTGCCGAGCTTCCTCACTCTTGATTCTTATTTTTATCGTCGTTGTCCTTGGCACTCGGCACTTGTCCTTTTGTTTTCAGTTAAACTGATTAACTAGTCTCGCTCTTCTTAGCCAAGTTATCATCAGTAATACGAGAGAGAGAGAGAGCAGACAAATCTGTTGACAGTTACCAGTTACCAGTTGAAGTTGAAGTTGAAGTTGCAGTAGAAGAAAGGAAAAAGTCACTAAATAGCTTGCAACTCCGTCAAAAAAGTCAACAGCAGACTTTGAATTCACTTGACTTTCATAAGACCCACTAGCTGTACTTTCTTTTAGCCTCTTTTGCTTGGTTTATAGCCAGATTAAACCCGGAAAGAGGACTACGTCCAAGGAAGAACTTCGCAAGAGAGCTTATCATATTTGTAGAACATTTTTATTGTGTCTGATACTTAGAAACTAAAGAACTAGCTTAACCTCAACTCAAATCTCATATCTCTCAAGGTTCCATGCTGTATTTTTTACAAATTAGACAAGTTATATAAATATTCAAGTATATACTTTAAATATATATAGATACATTTTTTCAATTACTTTGCGAACATATAACGAAAATATTCGGGATAGATGTTGACATATTTTTGATGCTACTCTTAAAAGAAAGAGATAAAAAACCGATCGATACGCCTGAAATATATTAAATTCTGGAGTAATATCTATTGACAAATGGAGAAATATCACATAGCGAAAAAAAAACACTTGCAAATTTGTTAGAAATTCAAGACCGATAGACTTTATAATTGTTCAACGAGTCATTTATTCAATAATTTTGCCAATTTGTCTAAAAAAATCGGAAAGAGTTAAGTGAGAAACTCCGTGTCCCAAGTTTTTGAGCTTTCTATTCTATGTTCTTAATAAATCAAATTTATATTTCTTGACCTCTATTCTTAGACTTGTAGACAACCTGTACATTTTCTGTCTCACTTCTCAGTCGTCGCTCTCCCTCTAGACCTATTTGACATATAATCTGTGTTCCTCTTTATCCTTCCATAAAATAAAATCTCCATTTCTCACTCTATATCTTTCGCTGGAAGATCTTAAACTTTACCAACTTTCTTATCAAATCTTATCTATCTCTCTCTCTCTACGCTTCTCTTCTTTCTCTTTACTGTGTAAAATCGCACACCTTCCATTTCACGGCTTGTCTCTCAGTCGCTGGAGAATGCAGAATGCGAAAAATTTGAGAATATATGAGTGTTGGATTTATGTATGCTCCACATGCGCCGATATCAGGCATACATATGTACGACTTTACAACAGAATGTTGCACGTATTGTATATAAATTAAAAACTTGCCACTCCGAATGTTTTCATAGTCATTGTCGCCGTCCATTGTTGTTATCAATGTGGCCAATGCCACACAATGAGAGACAGGAAGCCTTCAACTCTTTGTCCTTTCTCTCTCTCTCTCTCTCTCTCTCGCTGTCTTCCTCTCTCTCTCTCTCTCTCTCTTTCTCTCTAGCTGTTGTGAAATGTCAGGAATTGCCAGTGTGAAGAAAAAAGCACAAAAATTACACCGTACAAGTTGCACATAAACCAAAATTAATACCCGTATAAGTTACACACACATACAGAGTGAGGGAGAGAGAGAGAGAGAGAGAGAGAGAGAGAGAGAGAGAGAGAGAGACTGAGGGAGCGGGAAAGAAAAAGAGATAGCAAAAGAGTGAGCCTTAAATAGCCTTGCTTCGGCCTGACGCTGACTGCAACTGTTGTGGATAAAGGGGTGAAAAGGGGTGCAAAAAGAGGTGTATAGGGGTATAGAAGGTGGGTGTAGAAGGGGGTGTAGGCACCTCATAGAAATGGCAACAAACTCGGCAAAAAAAAAAAAGAAATCAACAAAAAACTGTAGGAAAAGCCAAAAGAGAAATTCGCGGAATTTTGTGCTGCAGTCGCAGTAAAAAGTGAAGTGAAAAAATGTCGACGGCCAAAAAGGAAATACAGTGGCTAAAAGGCAAGACACAAGAGAGGGGCGAGAAGAGAGAGCAGCCAGAAGAAGAGCAAACTGTAAGCGAAAGAGGAGAAAGGCGAGTGGTGAAAGGTGAAAGGCAGGAGGAGAAAGGCAGGAGGAGAAAGGCAAGGAAAGGAATGGAGGAGGATAAATGCCGCCAGTTTGCTGTGTGTTTCTCTATAGTTATGGCCTGTGCGGTTGCAGTTAACTATATACATATGTGTGTGTTGTGTGTGTGTGTGTGTGTGTGTAGGTGTGCCTACTGCGTGTGTGTGTGTGTGTGTGCACTCAATATAATTTAATATTTTTCGATAGCAACAGCAGCTGAAAGTAATTACTTTTATGTGAGATTAGATATATTTATGTGTGTAGAGCGCAGCTTACAAATATGACCATGCCCCAAAGCGACAACAGCCGCCCCCTCCTCACCCCTTGGGACAACCCCCTCGACTACGGCACTGGATGCATTGGCGCTAATTCGACGTCAGCGCAAACATTTTTAATGGTTATGGTTTTGTTAGCTGACAAAAATAATAAAAAGAGAAGTTGAGAGAGAAAAAATAAAGGAAAGACAAAAGAAAAGAAAAGAGGGAGAGGTGGCAGATATAAAACGAAGAAGAAGCAGTGAGAGAAGCAGAAGAGAAAACATGAGAGAAGCAGATAAAAGAAGAGCGAGAAGCTAAAAAAGAATGAGATGCAAAAGAGAGAAGTAATAGGACGAAGAGAGAGAAGCAAAGGGAAAATTAGCACAAAAGAACACCAGGAGGAGAAGGTAAAGAAGAGGCAGGAGTAAAAGGAAGATAATGCTATGAGAGAAGCAGAAAGAGAAGCAAAGACAGAGAGAAATAGAGAGATGAAAGAAGAAGAGGAAGAAAGAACTGAAGAAATGGGAGAAACAGTGACAAAAGTTGAGATAGAGAGAGAAGCAGTATGAAAAAAAAATAAGAAGCTGTAGGGAAGAAAAAAAGAAGCAAAATGGAGAGAAAAAAGAGAGGCTAAAGAAGCAGTTCGAAAAATGAGAAGAAACTGTAGAAGCTGCAGAGAAAGAATTTCAGGAAGAATGGGAGCAGCGAAAATAGAGGATGGAGAGAAAAAGAGAAACTATGGAAGCAGTACGAAAAATGAGGATGAACTGAAGAAGCAGCAGAAAAAGAAGAGTTAAGGAAGACCGAAAAATGAAAAAGAATCTGTAGGGAAGATTAAGCAGTAGGTAAGAAGAAAGAAAGGCAACAGATAGAGAAAAAGAGAAGCTAAGGAAGCAGTACGAAAAATTAAATGAAATTGGAGAAGCAGCAGAGAAAGAAGTTCAGGAAGAATAGGAGCAACGGGAAAAACAACAAGAAGAGACAAAAAGAGGAAGAGAGGGAGAAGGGAAAGGTTGGACGGTTGTCCTATTGTGGTCAGGGCCATAAGTTTTCGTTGGCTTTACATTAGTTGTTACCATTATTCTTGTTGTTGTAGTTGTTGTGATTCCTTTGGCGTTTGCGCGTCGCATTTAAGTGAAGCGCAAACTGCGAAAAGAGCAGGAAAAAAGACTGCAAAGAAATTCGTGTTGCACTGTGACTGTTATAGAGATTCAAGGGGGAGTGGAGTGAGGTGGTGTACTGTGGGGTTAGCTGTGTGTAATGCCTTCATGTAACTATAAAATGTATAAGCTGTGCGCCATTGTTGTGCTCCCTGCCTCTTAGAGGGAGTGAGACTGAGGAATACAGTTGATGCGATAAAAGGCCAAACAGTTAAACAGCCAAAATGACAACAGCGCAACAGCACAACGCAATTTAAAGTCGGCTAAACAAGCAACTAACAAAAAACTAAAACCAGTTGCATATTCTAAACCCAAAAAAAAGACAAAGCTCGTGGTTTTTTAAATGTAAATCATGTTTTTTAAGTCTGGAAAAAAAATCCGGGTTAAAATCAATCCAATGCGGTGTCAGAATTATGATTCTTCCGGATTTTCTCAAACCAAATACAAATAACTTGATTCAAACTCGATTTTGTTTCATTAATATTTTGATTATCAGGATTCTGTACTTTTTTTTTTAGTTAGATCAAATATTTTAGACTTCTTAGACTTTTTAATGTTAATGTAATCCGCATATTAGCTTAATTTAACAATAATTTCCTGAATACATACTTTAAAAGTTTATACTAAAATCAAGAATTATAAACTTGAATTTTAGAATGGTTTTTTCCCCATTTTAAGCGCAGTTCAGTAAACTGCCTCAATTTCAATTAGATAATTCTAATTTTATTAACTTAATTCGGTGGCCTTTTGAAATTTTTAATGTGAGCTCTACAACAATTCTCTACAATTCAAATCAAAAGACAACTTAATTAGTCAACGAGTCAATTAATTGTTTTTACAATTAAAAAAGTCGTCATTGAACAGAACTAAATTCTATTTTAAAAATTTACCTTGATTTTCCCTTATTTGCAACCATTTTGTGTTAATTCCCTGTTGTTTCTTCGTCGAAGAAGCCGACATACTGGCGCCAATTTGTCAAAATAAGAGATAGAGCCTGGTAAGCTTTATCCCTGGCTAGTCCTTAAACTCATCAGAAGCTGAGCAAAAGACATTTAAGAAATCATTGTGAATGGCAATCTACGCTAGTGACAAAAGCAGCACGAAGTGTGCAAGAAGTGACTAGCAATATTATACAGAAGGAATAAAAAATGTGCAACAATTGTCCGATCAGATCGAGCTGTATAAAGTATACAGAGAATTAAGCTTTGATCTGTATCTTTTAAGCTTCAATCTACTTTTCAATCTATCTTTCTCTTTGAATATTAATGTTACGTCTGATTCAAATTCTAATCTCTACTTCTCAATGATTTAAATAGCATTTCATGCTGTGTCACAGCTTCGATCCATCTTTATGTCGTTGATAAAGCTTCTTTTAACTTCTGACTCAAAAATAGAGCGAGATATTTTTCTCTCTTTTTCTTTATTTTATCAAATCAATGTAATTTCCATAATTTCTGTATATCGATTACAGTTCCTGTCAGAAATTGATTATTATTCTCAATTTTTGCTCTCTTTGTCAACTTGAAAGATCCGATAAGGTATTTGTATATATTCTTGATCACGATGCAGGATTAAAAATTGAGTTATCAAATCTCCGTCGTGCCTAAGATAACATATCTTTCTTGTTTGTTTTTTACTCTCTATCTCTCTCAAGTCTCTTAGACACTATCAACTCTCTTACCCTACGCTCTTTGGTTTGTTTTAAAGCTCGACTTTAAGGCTCTCCGCCAAAGTCTTATTGTAATCCTTGAATTGATCAGTTGAAGTGCCTGCAAAGCTTAAAACCAAATCAACACTTGCCATCAACATCAACTTCAACTTCAACTGCGTCCAGCATTCAAATGAGCATTGTGAGTGGTGCAGTGGTTGCAGAAAAGTGTAAGTGGGTGGGGCAGGGGGTGTGGCAGTTACCCCCCTTAACTCCACCTTTGCTGCACATTGCAACTCAATATAACATGTGTAATCTTCTTATGGGCAAACAAAATGGCATCTTTGCTGCTGACAGCTGGCAAGCAATCGAATCTGTCAAACTTAGCCACCCAACTGAACCACCCAACTGTGCACCACCCAACTCTGCACCACGTTGGCTCAATTTGTTTTGTGTGCGTCAAATTGGACAGCCAAATTGTGGCATAGCCAGGTGGCAATGTTGCCTTAATCTGAGAAAGCAGCCAAAGTAGCAACATCATGAGCCAAGTCTCTTCTCTCTCACTCTCTCTCTCCCTCTCTCTCTCTCTTTGTGGCAGGCAATGAATGTCTGGTTTTAAGTATGAAGGCAGCTATGTCATGCCCCCCTTTTTTTCGCCTCCTCTGCCTTCTTTTGCCGTTCCTTTATCAAGGACTTGTCCTGCTTACTTTGTGCCTCACCTAAAGTGACGACACATGCTCTGTGTGTGTGTGTGTGTGCGTGTGTGTGTGTGTGTGCCATTTACATATCGTCTCGTATCTTGGACTTATGCCAGTCTTCCAATCTAACAGTAGCTCCCTCCCCTCTGCCCCCCCTTTCACTGTCGTTGCAGCTTATATGCAAATTTACAAAGTGCAAATTACACGCTACTAAAGGTTTTCTTTAGCTCACTGGCGCCCTCTATCGGACGGTGTGTGTGAGTGTGTTGGTAAATGGCAAACTTAAAAATTCTATTCAAAGTTTTCTATGCTCGTTGCAGGCTCCTCCTTTCTCCCTCCCCTCCACATCCCCTCGCCACACCTCCTCAACCATTTGCTATTTATTTATTATGTGTGTTTCTTTCCCTTCTCTTCGCTTCCCTTCTGTGCTCTTCTTTCTTTCTTTTTTTTGCCCATTATCCTCGCACAATGGTCTCAAAGAATCTCAGTCTTTGCCAGCGGCGATATCTTTATCCACCTTGAATAGATATCGAATATCTTTTATCGAATACTGTCAGTTGAATGCATTTGAAAGCCAACCTTTTGTTTACTTCATTAAAGTGCTCTGCTAATGTGTTATCGTTACTAAAGTTATCGATTGTTGCTAAAGATTCACTTATAAGACTTGCAAAATCATAAGATATCGATAACTCAAGTCAAAAAGAAAAATTCGGACTTAATTTGCAGTCTTCTAACATATAAAATAAATTATAAATTATTTGTAGATATATTAAAATAATATATCAATTTATATTATATACTATTATTTATTAGAAGTGCTCTTCTAATGTGTAATCGGTACAAAAGTTATCGATTGTTGCTAAAAATTCATAAGTTATCGATCAAAAAGAAGTTTCACTTAGGACACTTAGGTCAAGAATGTAAATTCTAACTTTATTCGTAGTTTTCTAGCTTATAAAATAAAATATAAATTATTTATAGATATATTTAAATATTGTGCCGGGGGTTGGCGAGCGAATCGAGCGGGGGGCGGAGCCCTCTAGTTATACATTTACATTCAAATCTTCAACATAGTTTGTGAAATAGGCGGAATTTTAACTTTATAATAATGTAAAGTTTAGGAGTAGATGTTGATTGAATATCACAGTTCATCTTCTAAAGAACGAAAGTATAAATATTCCACATTCGATTTATTTACGTTTGTCCTAAATTTCCGATTTTTTCTCTTTCGATATATTTCTCTTTATATTCATCTTAATTTTTCACACAAATATGTTGTGCTATTAAGTTGCGTTTTACCCACTGTACAGCGTCTTTTTTGGAGCTGCCTCTTTAATATTTTCTATACATAACTTTTTTTAACCTTTTGAGAAAGATGTGAAAATGTGCAAAAGTGCAGGAAACATTTCATCAGGCGCGAGTAAGACCTTCTCCCCCTCCTCCCCCTCTTCACCCTCTCTTCTTCTCAAAATGCCGGCAGCCTAACCGCTGCATTTCCCCCACTCTCTTCCCATCCCCCCTCTCTACTTCAATTGCTGAGGCCGTAAAGAGTCGCAAGCTAACGCTACATAAAGCACATTTATCGTGGTTACAAAAGCGTAAAAGAAAAGTGTGGCGCACCGTTACTGCCCCCTCCCCCTCTCCCCTCTCCCTCTCTCTTAACTCTCTTCTTCTGCTTTTGTCGCTGTCGCCTTTCTCCGTTTCTCAGCTGCCGTCGCCTTCGTTGAAAAATGTTTCAAAAACTGTTTCAGGCTAAATGAACATAAAGCGAAAGGAATATTCCCACCTACCCCCCCCTGGGCCCCCTCTCGCCACGACGCCCATGGCCTGCAGCCTTGCCTTTGTTTCTAACCAAGCAATGGCGTGCCTAAAGGGGGGAACAGAAGGCGGGGCATAAGTTCATAGCGTCTTTCAGCTGCTCATCGCAACGTTGTGAAAATAAAGCCAAATTAAAATTATATTTCCACTTTTTTATTCTCAACTTGTTGTGTGTAGATTGTGTGTGTGTGTGTGTGTGTGTGTGTGTGTGTGTGTGTGTGTGTGTGTGTGTGTGTGTGTGTGTGTGTGTGTGTGTGTGTGTGTGTGTGTGTGTGTGTAGGTGTGTAGCTGTATGCCCTTTTGTAGTATGTGCAAAAGTCAACTAAGTCGTGCTCAATTTTTATGATGAGACAACGCAACGATGAGGCTTTAACTAGAGATGGGAATTGTCAACTAAAAATGTATCGATTGACATTGAGAAAAAATAGCACATAGCAGATAGTTTTAAAAAAAAAGTTCCATCACTACAAATATCGATCATAATGCAGTAAATATTGACAATATCAGTTTAAATAAAAAATATAATGAAAAGTCTTATTCATAAGTTTTTTACAAAATAAATTTACAAGGCGAATTTAGCAGAAGTGGTAAAAACAAATTTAACAATTAAAAATAAAATACATTCTAATTTGTAATCGGTTCTTACTTAACTAGCGATCACTAGAAGCAGTTGAGAATTCTAAGGCGCGGCAATTATAAACAGAAATCTTGCGCATATCCCAAAATGTACTTTTTTCTAGTACAAAACATTCTAATTTTTAAGTTTATTTTTTAATCTTGAAATTCGCTTTTTTAAGTACAACAAAATCTTAAACTAGTTTGGTAAAAAAAAAACTGTTGTTTCTGGAAATATTTTAAGGAGACTCTCAGATTTTTTTATTTGCCACGGTCTTATATATTTTGAATAAGTTCAGTTAAAATCGTAATATTTTTTATGATAGCTTTCATAGGAATAGTCAGTCAGAGTTTAAAATTTAAGATCGTTTCAAACATAATTTAAGATTTTTAGTACACAGAATTCTTAAAATTTGAAGAAGAAAACGTTATAAATTCAAGTACGGATGTACATAAATTTAGGATGTCATATTTTGAAAGACTGTAAGTTAAAAACTGCAAAAATGTTGATTTTTAGTAGAAATCTAGAAATTTTAGGAACATCTTAACTTTAGGATGTCAAATTTTTCTTAGTGTATATGTTGACTCAATATGTGCTAACTTTGGCTAAATATAAATATTGTATTAAGAATTAACTCAAAAAATCAAACTGACTTAAGAGATGAGAATATTTTTCAACTTTACTTATTCTTTGTAATGTTTTTAAAAATGAAATACTTTTTATTGAGATTTTAGTAATTGTCAATCAATGTGTCAAAAATGAATTTTTTTCAAACTTGATACTGCTCTTCAGCCTTGATTGTATATCGATATCAGGATATCGATAACCATCTCTAGTTGCTGCTGCTGTTGCTGTTGCTGCTGCCACTTTGTGTGTCGCGGTAAGCCAACAACAACAACAACAACAGCAGCAGCAACAATAGCAACAGACGCCAGACAGCAGCATCAGGATAGGGTGGGGGCCGGAGGGGGTGGTCTCTTTATGAATGGCCGCAAAGCAGACGCCGCATCGCTGCCACGCCCCCAGCCGCCCAGTTGCCCAACTCAACAAACTTGGCAAAGAAAAGAAATTAAATGCACTTCCTTTATGCGCGAACTCAGCTCATATTTTTGAGGCGCCACCAGGCGACCTGTACCCCCCACCCCTCTTTCCCTCTATCCACCTACTTCTTTCTCACTGTCTCTTCCTCTCTCTGTCTCTGTCTACTTCTCTTTCTCGCCGAGTTAAGCTTAGCACACAATGCGCTAATAATGAAAGTGCACTTTTGACACAAAAGGTGGCTGTGGGCGACAATGCCCCCGTCCCCGTCCCCGCCTCTACCCCTTCACCTTTCTCCACCCTCCCTTCTTCTCTCTCCCTCCGTCTACAGTTAAGCACAGCATCTTGACTGGTTTATTGCTCATTCGCTGCAATGGCGATTAGACCAGACCAAAAAGAGAGAGACGGAGAGAGAGAGGAGAAGAAGGGAGGAGAGAGTAAGGGGCAGGGGCAGGGAATGACCCCGTACGAGATTAGAAATTTTGTGGCATTGCTTTCACTTCATTGTTCTCGCGACGCGACGCGACGCGACGTCACAAGGCCAATGGCAATCACTCTGTTGGCAATAGTCGAGATTACTTTTCCCAAGCATTTCCAGTTAGCCAGCTTTTCATTTGGCCTTTTCACTAAATGACGTCATAATTCTAAGTGCCCCTCCCTGACATATTATCGAAGCTGTGGCTGATTGCAAAAGGTAAAGGAAAGAAAGACAGAAAACACTAAAGAAAGGAAGGAGAACTGGAAAAGAGAAAGATAAATAATATAGAAATCTGTCATCACATTTCAATTGATCAACTTGCAGCTAGGAATGGGTATCGATATCGATATTGCATCGATAAACAGAAGCGATAGTACAAAATATTTAAATACAAAAATTTAATAAAATGCAAAGTATTTAAAATTGATCGTTTTTCCATTTAACGGACTGAAATTCAGCATCACAAATTAAATCCAAAATTTAATTCGAACAGCTTAAAGATATTCGTTTCCGAAAAATCTGTCCGAAAGCTAAAACCAGAAAATACCTGTATATTTTTTCTAAAACAAAATATGTTTATTGTAAACATTGTTCCATGTCCCCAATTTTCTATATTCGCTTGAATCGTTCTGCCTTTTTTCTTCAAGAAATTTGATAAAATCAACTTGTAATTTTAGATTTTTATTTCAACTATTAAATATCGATCTTTCTAATATTGATTGCGATGTGTCCGAAATTAACTCTGAAACAATTTTGTCGATGTGATCTTTTTCCGATGTCAATATCCATACTTTCCTGTCGTTTCCCATCCCTAATTGCAACTCAACTTCTATGCACACTCTCTCTCTCTTTCTCTCGTTCTCTCTTGCTTTACCTTACTATCTCTTTTTCCCTTGCACTTTAACTGCTCAGAAAATCAAAGCAAACTTAAAAGCGCTTCAAAATCCAAAGACGAAAAACGACTTCGTCTAACGCGGCGTATGAGTAATTTACTTTGTGTGTGTGTGTGTGTGTGTGTGTGTGTGTGTGTGTGTGTGTGTGTGGCAAAGGTCAAGAAAGATGCAAAAACAACAAGAGCGACAACTCAAAAGGTTGCCTGTCCTCAAGGGAGGCGTGGCAAAGGGGGCGGGAGAGGTCGTCGTCTGCAGTAAAACTAAATCAAATAAATAATAAATGAAACGAATCGAATCAAATGCGAAATAAAAATCAATGGCACTCACCACTTGAATGAATTGGAATACACACACACACAACACACAGAACACACACACAACACACATACACACACACACACACACACACACATATACATACTTGCCACACATGCAATTTGCTTTTCGGTTTGATTTCAAATAAAATTGTGCTTCATTGAATCGAATTGAAGCAGCAAAAATGAAACGAGTTGAGGCACAGGCACACACACACACACACACACACACACAAAGTAGAGGTACACATACATATGGGAGAGACTGTTCAAATAAGCGGCAGCTGCAGTTGAAGGAAAACGCCGCTTGCCTCGGCATTTGGTCAATTGCAATTAGAAGTCAGTGCAACAAGAATACGAAAAAGAAGTGCCTGCTGCAGCACCCAAAGAGAGAGAAAGAGAGAAAGAGAGAGAGAGAGGTAGAGAAAGGGGGAGAGAGAGTGCATAACTGACCCAAATATTGTACATTATGTGTTTATGTACACAGCGCAAAGAGATGCAAGTAGGAGAAAAGAAAGCAGGCAAAGGGGGAGAAGGATAAGGAATAAAGTGTACACGGGAAAAAAAATTCCAGTGCTCCCAAATAAAAAAAAACAATTCCAAAAATGTGGTGATCTCGTATTTGATTAAATCAAATAATAAATACTTGATTCAAGTACGACTTTTTGTATTTCAGTCTCAGAAAAATTTTAAATTTTTACTGTCCGAATTCCTACAATAATTTTGTACTTTAATTACAATTTATTGTAGACTATTTGATTTATTTATATTTGATACTCAGTTGGTCTTATTTTAAAAATCATGATAGTGCTAGTAATTTAAAATTTGCATTTTAGAATAATATTTTTAAATCAAATAATAAATAGTTGATTTAAGTACGACTTTTGTATTTCAGTCTCAGGAAAATTTTTACTGTCCGAATTCCTATCAGAATTTTGTACTATAATTACAATATATATGTAATAGACTATTTGATTTATTTAAATTTAATAAGCAGACTTATTTTAAGACTTACATACTATAAAAACATGATTTATAGTATGTAACTTGCATTTTAGAATAATGTTTTTAAATCTAATAGGAAATACTTGATTCAAGTACAGTTTCTTTCAGTTTATTTTAGTCTTAACTAAAATTTGTACTATCGGGATATACATATATCATTATATTATAGACTATTTGATTTATTTATTTTTGCTACGTAGTTTGTCTAATTTTAACACTTGAATTCCTCAAAAATACCTTGCAATGTCAGGAATTTTAAATTTGTATTTTAGAATAATATGTTTTTTTCTGTGTAGAAAGAAGAAGAGAGAGAGAGTCATAAGTTGGGGTTGTGGTGTGTGTGTGTGTGTGTGTGTGTCTCGCTGGGAGGTTGTGAAATTGCAACACTTGAAAAGTTGAAAATGTTTTGAGAACTTGTGCAAAAGTTCGAAGAGGCAACAACAACAACATCAACAACAACAACAACAGAGGCTGCTGCATTCTATATTACACACATTACCTCCCCAAATGGGCTACCTGATGATGACGTAACTCTGGTACTTTCACCTCCTTCCCCCCTTCAATAGATTCTTACTCTTACTTTTCCTGCTTCGCACAGTCCAGCTGCAATAATTAGTGCAAACAATTGCGCCATTTGAAACTTGACTTGGAAGGCGCCACAATGCGGCAAAGTTTCTGCCAAGAGTTGCCACTCCCCACAAAATTCAAGACAACCCCAAACAACAAAACATAAAGCATATTTCTTTTAGGTCTCGTCCAAATTGTTAAACTACAAAACCGGATATCGGTTCTTGGTTCTCGATTCCCGATTCCTCTTCTCGATTTATTGTTCAATTGAAACATTGTTGTTGTTGCTGTTGTTGTTGCTGCTGTTGCCGCCAGGGTTGCCATAGTTTCTCAACTGCTCATTAAAATGAATAACATTATATTATATTTGCTCTTCTCATTTTTTCCTACATCTTTTATGCTTTTTCCTGACTCGTGTTTGGTATTAGGTTTTATGGGTCACAACGAAGCTGCCTTTTGATTTTTCCCTCTCAGGAAAATAGAAAAACACTGACTAGGGTTTGCAGGGCTTCTCTTATTGGCCGGTATTTATATATGTACATGCATATGGGAAAATGTGGAAATCCGATCCAAACATTTTCTATAAATTTATGAACTTTTAACTTGTTATCGATATAAAATCTGCCTTAAGAGCATAATAAAGGTTCTGTAATTATTAACGATACATGTAATTATCGATCAATTATCCAAATTTACTTTTCAGCTGCGCAAAAATATCACATTTCCCACGGGAAAATCATCAAATGACGCTCGTCAAATGTTTTTCTCTTCAAATTATCGAATTATTCTATTTTTTATTTGAAATTTTCTATGCCTTACGAAAGGTATACAATTATTATTATAGTTATTAATTATAAAGTTGAGTTTATCGATTTTTTGGCAAATTCAAGAACTTGGCGTTTTTAAACGTTTATCGATTATATAGATCGATTTATAGATTATCAACGAATCGTACAAACTTAAATATTTAAGTATTTTTTTACTTAATTCTCTTAGTCGTTTTGCATGAATTTATAAACATTTTTCAAGCATTTCTTAGAGATGTGTTTGCTGAGCGCTGCGATAGCTAGCAAGTTATCGATTTGTTATCGTTTCGAAAGTAATGGAAATGTTGGAATTATTCAACAATTTCTCGATAGCTTCAAAGATTGCTTAAACAAAGTTTCGCTTTCGATTATATGGTGTAAATTGATCGATGTATTCGCTATCGCTAGGCTCAGCAATCGATAAACCCTGCACAGTTTTGTAAATAAATAAATGTACACATAACTTACCCCGTAGTTGATTTTTTGACCGCAGTTCAATGAGTTTCAATTCCATTTCCCATTCCTCAGACAAAATGTAAATTCTTAAAATTCAGACCTCATTCTGACAGTTAATTCATAGATCCTTTTGGCCGTTGGCTTAATGAGTATATTTTTAATCGATTTTCAAGCCTTCCATTGCTGCGTGTCAAATGCCTTTTTTGCACCTATCCAAAGAAATGACGAGAAAATGTGAAATGTGACAAAATGTGAAAAAAAGCTAAGCACTTAGCTAACTTTTTACTTTGTAGCTAACACAGATACAAATACAAATACACACACACACATAAATAGACAGAGAGACGGACAAACAGAAAATGTGAAAATATAAATAAGATTGAATACATTTATTTGCCAAGCTGTTTTCAATAATTGAATTATCCAAGCAAAAACATTTTCACAACAAATTAAAAACTCAACAGAGTAAACACACACACACACACACACACACACACAAAGTTAGACAGACAGAAAGTCATATTATAAACATCCATCATCCACATTTCGCTCACTCTTCAAACTTTGCATTTATAAAATAATAAAATATTTATGAATATTTTTCTCCTCAATTCTCAATTTATTGCATACGTTTTCTTTATTCTTATTATTTGTTCTCTCTATCTCAATCAAACTCATTTAGAGCAACAATACAACAACAGAAACCAAAAACAATAAATACCGATAAACAATTGCAAATTTGTTAACTTTTATCGATATTAGTTTTAAATTTTTAACAAACAATATTCTCTCTATATTATACATATTTAAATAAATTTACAACTCGATGTTTTCAAACACTTTGATTTTATTATTTAAGCAAACAATATAATCTATATTAAAAGAAAGAATATCAACTGAATGATACAACAATAATAATTAAGAAATCAATTTAAAACACGTAATTAACAATTGCATTTTCTCTTTTACAAAAAAACCCCTTCAACAATTTCTCCATTTTCAACGTTTTCGCTGCGGACTTTGTGATAAATTTGGAACATCGCTTTTCAATTGGATTCGATTATTGGAATTGTACAGTCGAGTTTCGGTAATGCGCGGTCAGGTGATAACTCCCCAGGGTCTGGGAATCGTTGGCATTCGCGTCTCTGTGGATCGTGACTCACGATTCGGCTTCACTCTGACACGACAAGGCGGCTGGTAAGTAAATTATAGAACCCTTTTATACCCTTATCTAGAAGTAATTAACAATGAAATATAATTGCGAATTTACAAGAATTTTATTAATTGAACTAACAAGTAAGTAAGTTAAAAAACCCCCTTTTACCATCTACATGAAAAAAGACCAACTTCTAAAATCAAGAACATTCATCTTAAATATGTTGTTCTTAAAATAAGACCATTTCAAGACCAAATTAATAAAACTGAGCAAATTAATCTAAATATTCGCAGTTCTTAATATAGGAATTAAAATTCTTAAATTGTTAAGAAAATATAAATATGTCATATTTAATATGAAGACTATAATGATAATATTTAAAAAAAAAATCAAAAAAAGGATAAATATCAACAAAAACAAAATATGTTTAAAGTTTAAAACATCTGCCTATTTTTTATTTTTGGTTTGAGAATTTAAGACTGTTTGGTTTTAAATTAAAAACTTATTCCTATTTGAAATGTTCTTAAAATCAAGATGTGCTTTCTAAAATTAAGAATTTTAATTTCACGACGCATTTTTTAGACCAAAATCCTTAGTTCTAAGATGAAAGTCTTAATTTTAAAACATTTTTTCTATCAGTTTAGAAGTAATTAACAAAGAAATATATTTCCGAGTTTACAAGAATTTTGTTTATTGAACTAACTTAATTTAAAGTAGGAATTAGTTGAATTTCAAATGAGTAATAGGAGTTAATATAATGAAATAATATGGAGTGTGAATTTTCCACCATTAGAGACTAATTAATTTTTCAGTCGCTCATTTTCCACCTTATATATATTTGAAAATGTTGTCACTTTATTTTATTTAGTCAGTGAGTAAATAATTCAATCAGCACAAAGAGTTATACGTATGAAATTTGCTATAAATTTTTACAAAAAAAAATAAAATAAATTGCTTTTATTTATAATCTTAAAATGTAATGCACTCAAATCTTAGCAAAAGGTCAAAAAGTTCAACTCTTAATTCGATCAAGAACATTATCTTGTTCAATAAGTTGCCTTTGAGGCAGCTTAAAACTAAAAACTGTTAAGCCAACGGTGCGTATACGTAATATTCAAGTGCTTCGGGCGATGCAATTTAATTAATAATTTTTAATGCGGCGACGACGGTCGCTTTAATCTTTTTGGCTAACTTCAAATGCAAATTACTTACGTATGAGTAATTTTTCATAATTTGTCAGCCAGTTGGCGCTGTCCTGACGCTGTCCGACGGTCCGACAGTCTGACGTACATATCTTGGCCAACTGCTTGGGCTTTCTCTTGATTACATTTTGTTAATAGAATTTTGTTGGGCGCTGGCCAAGTGCGCAGTCAGATAAAATAAGTTATCACTTTTTAATTAAATCTTTCACTTTGATGTGACCCCCTGACAGTGGAACCTACAGACGGACAGAAAGAAAGGAACAGATAGAGATAGAGAAACAGAGATAGAAACAGAAACAGACTTTAGCTCTATTCTAAATGTGGTTTTCCCTGACATTTTTATTTTGCCCTATCTAAACTTACTTTGCGTGTTTTGTCAAATTAAAACAAGTCACAACTCGCAGCTGGCAGCTGACAACTGACAACTGACAACTCAACTGTCCACAAGTGAAACCACATGAAAATTCTTAACCAATAGCTAACCAAATTACAGGGTGTGCAGAAAAAGAGGGTTTAATGGCTTAATGGTTTAATGAAAAGTGTTTATTAATTAAAAAGCGACTGCAATTCAAGTTGTTCAAAAAGCAAATTGGTTCTTGATTGTTGTCTTTAATATATCGATATCGATAAATGAGATTGAATCGATAGATTATTAAACTCATTCCAAATACAACAATAAATGTCGAGTATTATCACACTGAAAATAAAGACCAACTTATAAAATCAAGAACATTCATCTTAAATATTTTATTCTTAAAATAAGACCATTAATAAAACTAAGAATATTAATCTAAAAATTCGCAGTTCTTAATATAAGAATTAAAATTCTTAAATTGATAAGAAAGTATAAATATGTCATATTTAATATGATGACAATAATGGCAGCGTGGTGCTCTGCTTAGAGTCGCCGCTTTGGTAATATAAAACAAGTCCCAAGTCGAGGGATCGAAACCCGCTCTAGCCAAGGAAAAATACATATAATCGGAATATTAAAAAAAACGAATCCAAAAAAAGTATAAATATATAACAAAAAAATAAGTTTAAAGTTTAAAACACCTGCCTTATTTTTTTTATTTTTGGTTTGAGAATTTAAGATTTTTTGGTCTTAAATTAAGATCTCATTCTTATTTAAAATATTCTTAAAATCAAGATGTGTTTTCTAAATTTAAGAATTTTATGTTCTCGACGCATTTTTTAGACCAAAATTCTTAGTTCTGAGACCAAAATCTTGATTTTAGAACATTTTTTTTATCAGTGCAATATTGTTATATTTCATATAGTTTGCAAACATTTCAAAAATAACTAGATTTGTTTAAGCTTTAATTCTTTAATATTCAACATGTAATTCAAGATTCAAGTTGTTTAAGTAGATCTATATTTTGTTTCCTTTTTTTTGATACATTATTCATGATATTATTTTCAGTGACATATCACGATTTTTACAAGACTTTTACGTGGCAGTGTGGGAATCGTTATTTTTCTACCTGATATTCTTATTATGTGACAGGTTGTCGACTCTAACTAACGATTCACGGGATCTTAAGCAAATTTAAAGCTTTTATTAAACAATGATCATTCTATGATATATTCTGTGATCAACGTACTAGACATAAAAACCAAGCAAAATATTTTGCCAGCCCTTTTTTTTGAATTGTCATTCGCCACGTTTCGTTTCACATTTCGGAATGTTGCTCGATAATTTAAAATCAAAAGCACACAAAGGAAAGTAAAGAAAAAGGGAATATAGAAAATGGAAATGTTGAGAAAACTGACGAGGGATAGGTATTCAAAGAGAGAGAGAGAGAGATAGAGAGATAGAGAGATAGAGAGAGAGAGAGAGAGAGAGAGAGAAGGGAAGTGGGAACATGAATTCAATCCAATTCAATCCAATATATCTAATATAAATATTTTTGCAGTTGTTTTTGGCAAAAAAGGATTTCCGTTGTTCACAGACCAAAAGCAGCATCATTATTGTTGTTGTTGTTTTTAGCCTAGCTGAGTTTGTTTGTGTGTGTTTTTTGTGTGTGTGTGTGTGTGTGTGTGTGCGCTGGCCAATTTAAATAAACATTTCGCACCCGCTTTTGCTTTTGCCTTTGCTGCTGCTGCTGCTGATTTTATTATGTCCAACAACAGCACACAAATAAAATCTGTGCAACAGACAGACAGACAGACAAACTAACTGTCTGATGATTATTTGTGTTTACTTTACACACACACACACAACACACTCGCAGACACGTCGTTTACTTTGTTCAACAAAAAGTGTAGCATACTTATGTGGATGTTGATATTGCTGCTGTTGCACTATGGGGAATTTACCCAATTTTTGGAATAAATTCAGTTTTTGAAAGTTGTTAAAATACGTTATTAATAACTGCAATCGAACAGGAAATGTCCAAACTGTAATATTACATACCAGAAATTTTAACAGAGCTCGCTCCTGCTAAGTTTTAACAGAGCAAACACATTTCACTAAACAAAAGGCGTTTTACTACCGATTTCTCTATATGATATAGTAGTCAAAAGTTGACCAAAGTATTAGAAACTTACTATTACTTATATCTGGTAAGTTTGACCAGAAAATAATGAAAAATAACAAGATTTTCAGGAAAAAAGTGTTTTTCAACCGATAATTCCTATTATTTCTATATGATATAGTTGTCCGATTTTGATCATATTTTAGCATCAAGTCAGTCTCATAGTAACAGACCAAACCTGAAAGTTTGGTTCGGATAGCTTGAAAAACAAAAAATTTGAACATCGTGATATCAAGGATTAAGGCGGTACCATGCCCACTTTTCTACGCCTTTTCCATATTGATATTATATGCCTAATGCAAAAAACTAGACTAAAATATATGGTTTCGTTCTCGAGTTATTAATTTATTCTCAAAAAAATCGGGCAAATTCCCCATAGTGTGTTGTTGGGGATTGTCTGTGTGTGAGAGAGTGTGTGTGTGTGTGTGTGTGTGTGTGGTATGATTACGTTTTTACCTACTGTGCCATAATTTCTCATTAGCCCAGTGGCCGTTAAATGCCGCTAACGTTGACCATTTTTCACAATTGTTGCTTTTGCTCTTGCTGTTGTTGTTGTTGTTAGAAATTTTCGCTCCCTCTCACTTTTTGCTCTCTCTGTTTTTGCAATCAACAAGAACGTAAACAATTATAAAAATAAAACAAAATAAAAACTCAACTGGCTGTGTGTGTGTGTGTGTGTGTGTGTGTAAGCCGAAGAAAACATAAAATCACAAACATGTCCTGATTTGCTGTTGCCTTCTCTATATCTTCCCTCTCTTTCCCTGCGACGTTGTCAGAGCTTCTTAATGCCTCAGATTCGGCAACAACAGCAACAACAACAGCAACAACAGCAACAGGGCATAAATTCTTCAGTTTTTCCTTTCTTTTTTATTTATTTTTATTATGACTACTTTGTTGTTCTTTTTTACAACTCCCTCTCTCTCTCTCTCTCTTTCTTTCTCCCTGTATCTGCCTCTCTTTTTGTCGCATTTTAAAGTTTTCTTTTGTTCTCTTTACTTATTTTTGCGTTGTCTTCAGCTACATTCTTACTTTCAGCTGCGCAATAATTTCTGTTTATGTTCACATTATTTTTAGCTCAATATACGTACGTAGTATACATGGCAACTACATGGGGGTTACATGATGTCCTGTGCTATGATAGAGGGTAGAGGATAGAGGGATGAGGGCAGTGTGTGTTGGGCTTATGCAGCTGCAGCACAGTGCTCTATAAAATTAAATGTGCAGCCTTCAAAGCCTTAACACACAGTGAGCAATGAATATATTGCACCATTGCATGCTATAAACTAAATGCTTTTCCCCCTTTCGCATTTTCCGCTTTCCCGCTTTCCATTTCCCATTCGTATGCCCATTGTGTCCGATAAGGTTATAAATGTAAGTCCTTCGCTATGCAATGGTATAAGATTACAAAACGGTCTTGAGAAGTACAGTGGGTAAAGTGAAAAGTGTACAGAGAGATCCGCAAGTGTGAGAAAGTGTGAGAAATAGAGATGTGCGAGAAGCGAGAGAAGTTATTTTATTTTATTTATTTAACGTCAACTAAAAGCAGTCGACAGGTGGAAAAAATAATTAAGTAAATTTTAAATATAATTATAAAACTAAAATGTAAAATTAAAAATTAAATTATGTTACAATAAATTTAAATTTATAACTGAAAATAAATAAAAAAAAATTAAGTTTAGGTTTAGGCTGTGGGTATTCAAAAATGTATTAATTGATCCAACATTTGTTGCATGGATTGTGGAAAACCCGGAAAACCCCAATCAGATCAATAAGTGTTAGTATGTTATTAGTATTGGTAGAAGTATTAGTATTATTATTAGTTGTAATACGAGTATATTTACTGTAAGTATCATTGTTACTAGGATTAGGGATATCTCAAAAGGTATAGGAAATTAGTGAAGTTATGCTGTAAAAGTACATCGGAAAAGAAGTGTGGAGTTAAGTTAAAGATGAGGAGAAAAACATGAGCAGATTTACAAAAGTATAGTCAAAAATATAGAAACCGAAACGAAGCGATAAAAGTAAACTAAATATAAGTAGATAGATAGGAATTTGATATCTTTGAACTATCAAAATATACAAGTTTTTTAACTCTGAGTTTGCTTGAGATATCTTAACTTATGTGCAATTTTTA
This sequence comes from Drosophila kuntzei, assembly GCA_035042165.1. Classification (NCBI taxonomy): domain Eukaryota; kingdom Metazoa; phylum Arthropoda; class Insecta; order Diptera; family Drosophilidae; genus Drosophila; species Drosophila kuntzei. The sequence goes on along the minus strand of JAWNLU010001329.1, from coordinate 831,023 downwards.
GCCTTATAGCGTTGTAAAATAACTTTCAGAAAAACGTATCTGGAGAAACAGATAGAAGATAAAACCCAAATGTAAAGCGAGAAGCGAAAAGAGAAAAGAGAAGCAACACAAATATCTTTCATCTTTCGTGATGAATAAAAACCTATTATAGAATCTGATCAATTTGTTCACTTTAAATGGTTCCAATACTTATGTCTCTCACTATATATACTACGTATTACACTGCTTGAAATATTTAAAAACCTTTTCGATAAACTGATGAATTCTTTACATTTAACTGCTGCGAATACTTATGTCTCTCACTGTATATACAGCGCATTACACTGCTCAACAGTTGACTTAATTCAGCTTCTGTCTCGTCGTTGTTTCTGTTCCTACATTATGCCATTAACCACACACATACCACATACATATATGTTGTCATACTTTTTGGTGGCACTGTTGCTCGCTGTTAATTCAGTTTGCTGTTGTTGTCGCTGTTTCTCTTAATGTTCGCGCGAGTTTATTTTTATGACTTTGTATTTATAATGTTTATTTCAATTCTATGCCCTTATTAAGCTTGTCACACACACACACACCCGCACACACACACACACAACATGCTGTTCATTGTTGCTGTTGTTATTATGACCGTTTTTAGTACCTTTTTATAACCTTTACCCTGTAATGTGGCCTAAAGGGTGTATAACTAAATCTTTAAATTGTGTGCAACTGGAAAACTGTTGATCCGTCTTTAATTCTCGACATAATGCGGAATAATAGACGATAGATAAATAAGCTGAAAAGAGAAGTGAGACTTAGAAGATGGGAGAAGTAGAGATACAGACAGAGAAAGAGAGAGACAGTGAAGATTGTTGCAATTAAATTAAAATTGAATTATATTAATTAAATATCTTTGTGATTTACTTAGTCGCCAACCTGTCACACAAATAGAATTTCAGTTTAAAAAATAACTGGGCTCGATTCCCACACTGGCTCATTAAAATCAGTAAATTACCTGTCTTGTAAAAATCATTATAATAAATAATGTATTAAAACTTTCTCACGTCTCAATTTGAAGTTTAACATTCTCTCTTCTACCATTCACACTTCTTATTTTGCTTCTCTTTGACCTTCTCCCTTTTATTCTTGCTACTCTTATTTTCTATCCTTGTTTTTCGTGTCATCTCTCTGAACTTTTTCTTTCGCTTCTCTAAAATATCAATGCATTAAAAGACAATGCAGCGTATCTTCAAGTCGAGTTGACTCTTGCTACTGCTCTTGTTGTTGTTGCTGTTCTTTTATTTTAGGATTTTTCCTGTGTTTCTTTTAGTGTATTTTCAACTTTGCTCCATTTGCTGTCCTGTTGCTTTTTTTTACAATTGTTGTTGTCCTTTGACATGCATTGTTGGTTGTTGTTATTGTTGTGATTATTATTAGTGTTGTTGTTGTTGTGGTTGCTACCATTGTTGTTGTTCTTGTTGTTGTTGGTGTAGTAATAAAGGTAATAAATGTCATTATTGTTGCTGTTGCTTTTCTTTTTTTTTATTCATTTTTATTTGCAACGTATTATTATTAGAATGTGTGTGTTATTAAAGTGTGTGTATACTTCTCGACATTACTATTACCCCATTTCCCTTCTACCTCTCCCCTCTCGTCGACCAACTTCAGTTTTCCTTCTATGCCTTTCATTTTCCATTCAATTGCAGATAAACATATACCTCTCTATTCCCCCGTCATTCTCTCTCTCTCTTTGTTTGTGTGTCCTGTATAACTGTTATAAAACCAACAGACAAACAACAAAAATGAGCAATAAAAATTGAAAACGGATTTTGAAGCGTGACAGCAATTAAATTAAATTAGCAAAAATTGTAACAAATTCATTTCACTTGTATAATATTTATACCCTTACAAAGGGTATTATAACCAAGGCTGCAAATCCGAAACATTTTCAAAATGCTTCGATTGGAACCATAGAGATGGATTTAAATTTCGCAAACCGGTTTAAATAGCCCCTAAATACTAAGCTTATACAATTAAATAATTTTATTGCTTTCATTTTCCAACATTTTTTAAATCAATTCAATTTTTTAGTGTAAGAAATTAAAATTTTTTAATTTACATATGAATTATTATCGGACTTTTATTTGAATTTAGGTTCGTGAACCTCTTTGTATAGTCCCTAAATTCAAATGTAATTCAACCAAATAAATGTATTGCTATCATTTTTCCATACATTTTTGAATCAATTTAATTTTTTAGTACAAAAAGTTAAAAAATTTTAATATATATATGAATTATTATTTTCGTATTTTTATTCGAAATCTGAAATTATTGAGTGATATTAAAAATGCCTGAAATCTATGCAATTATTTACTTTTAAACTGAATTATTTTCAAGAAAGTGTAAATAATTTAAAAGGTTCGGTAACTGATCTGGATAAAAAAGCCCTAAAATCCGAACCTAACCGGTTCTTCGAGGTTCGGTTGAGAACCGGTTTGCAGCCTTGATTAAAACTGTGTCACTTAATGAGTTACGTATTTATGAGGCGTGGCAAACGCCTTATATATATAAATATTTCTGATCATTTAGGGTATCAAATTTTCGGTGTGCTGACGATAATTATATTCTCTCATTATATTTAGTTGCTGTGTGTTTTTTTCTGCTTGATTATTGAAATGTTTATAAATGTTTGTTGTTCACACAGAAAAAGGTTTTACTTTTGTTTATTGCTAAATGAAATGTAATTATTTTTTCATTTAATTATTGGAGCACAATAACAACATTACACTGTATACAGCCACGCCCACTGGCCCTAACCATATGCAATACGCCCACACAATTACATATCATTGCAATGAAATCGATATCCCAGCAATTTCACAGCTAAATTGCTTCGGCAGGTGTAGAATGCAGTTTCAATTGTGACTCTAAATCGTTAGCGCCAATTTGTGGTACTCTTCACTCTCCACTCTCTTTGTCTCTCCCTCATTCTCTTTCTCTCTCCATCTCTCGCGCTCTCTGTCTGGGACACAAACACAATTAAAAATCACATTAATTAAATATTTCCAAAGCAAAAGTTTTGCCATTTCTTAAGCTTTCTGCGCGACTTGACTTTGCCTTTTCGAGCTAGACAATTCTTGTTGTTCTCCTTTTGTTTTCCCATTCACCATTCACCATTCGCCATTCCACTGCCTCATCTTTTCCCCTGTTCGTATTTTCCATCTGTTCTCGGCCAGCAAAAGTTTTTCGCAACTTTTCTTACGCCAATGCGAAAAATACTCGCAATAATGAAGGCGGCCCTCGCCAATCCAATCGCCATCATTATATTTAATGCGGCTAACGCATGACCCAAAGGCGTCGTTCCAAGGGGGGTCGAAAGGGATGAGAGGGGGGGCAAATGAGGGGTTAAGGTCTTAACTTATGCTCTAGCAATTGTTTGTTGTTCTCGCTCCTGTTTTTTTTATTTTTTATTATTGTTGTTGTTTTTGGCAAATCCTAAAGTTTTTCAATTTCAACAAACAATTGAGGTATTATCTTCTCAGGGGCAGCAATGAGAGGGGCAAGTTAAAGCAGAAGTAGGGGATGCATAATTCTCAGCTCGTGCGTCAAATACAGACGGGTAAATTCCTGACACGAAGGGGAGAGGGGAAGGGGAAGGTGGGGAGAGGGGAGGAAAAGGGAGTGCCACAGAAGTTCATTAAAATATTAATTTGCATGTTTTGTGCCGTGAAATTTGCTGCACAACTTTTTCTACTAATGTCAAGGTGTATGTGTGAGTGTGTGTGTGTGTGTGTAAGGGTGTATAGGTGTTTTAGTGTTATACAGGAGGAAATCTAACATAGAGTTTGGCATTCGAGTTTGTCGTGACACGAAAATTAGATATCAAAGTAGTAAAGATCAAACATTTGCATAATATATGTAATATTTTTCTGTATATTTCTGAATTTTTGATTAATTTCTTCAATAAAATACTGATGCTGAATAATAAAGTTTTTTTATGAAGTCCAGATGGTTCTATCAAATTATAAAATGATATAATTTTACATCTACATATACATATATTCATGCTACTTTTAATTGTATTGTATAACAAATTATTTAAGAAAAAAAATTGGTTTTCTTCAGATGGTTTTAACATTTTAAATAATATAATATGAATTTATTAATGCTAGTTTTAATTATATTATAAATTGATATTGAATAATTTATTGAATATTTTTATTGTAAAATCCAGATGGTTTTACAATTTTAAATAATATAATATTTTATCTATGCATATATTAATGATAGTTTGAATAATATTAGACATATATTGGATATTTAACAATTTATTGAATATTTTTATTGTATCCATCCAGATGGTTTTACAATTTTAAGTAATATAATAATATAATTTTGCATTTATTAATGCTAGTTTTAAGTTGGAATATTTCGAATATAATATAAACTCTTTTCTCATTTTCCTACTCTCTTCTAATAGGTTTGATGTGCTGGTGAATGGCGGTGGTGCAGTTACCCTGCAGTTCCAGCGTTCACCCTTCCGTCCACTCACTCGCACCGTTTTTGTACCCTGGAATCGGATTGTGGTGCTGCCTCCGGTGCAAATGCAACTGAGCGACGACGATGAAACCACGAGTCGCAATATCAAGTAAGTTGTGCTAAATGTGGTGCAATTGTGGTGCAATTGACACTGACACTTTGTTATTGTTTTCCTTTTAGGGTGGCACCATTAAATCCGGCCTTGACATTCCTCAACTCGATACATTATCACACGGCCGATGAGGCGAATGCTGCGAGCAAAGTTTGCATGGATCATGATCATGAGAAGCTCAAGCCACAATTGATTAGCACCTGGATGCCCAATGGAGTCGGTGCAATGCCCGGAAAGAGGGTTATCTTTGCCGAGACACAGGTGAGTCTACAAATCCGTAATCTTTTATTCCGACTTGTATTTCCATTTTTCACTTCTACTTTTACACGATTCCCACTTTGAATTTTCTTTTACTTTAAATTTCACCTGACATCCTCCACTTCATTTCTGGCTCATCCTCCCTCTCCCTTTTGCTAGCTCTCTCTCTCTCTCTCTCTCTCTTTCTAATGCCACTCCTAATTAGCGGTCCTGGCAGCAGCTGGACTCTGCGTAGTTTTAATTAATTTAAAGTTCGCCTTAATGACATTATAACTTTGCATCTAACACAAGCACACGCATTAATTCTCCATAGAGAGACAGAACAAGAGAGAGAGAGAGAGAGAGAGGGAGGGGAGTGAGTGAGTGAGAGAGAGAGAGCATTACATTTAATTGCTGCATTCGACCCGTGTGCCAGCTGTGCTTTCAAGTCGACCACAAGGCTTAATAACCAACTCACTTAGTGGCAGCGACAATTGTAATGTTCATTCCCATTCTCAACTTATTCCCACTACTCTCCCTCTCCCTCCCACTCTCATTTCCCGTCCGTCTGTCTCTTTCTCCTACTGCATTTTTTAGTTCATTTTGTAAATTTCCCAACTTTTTACCTCCTTCCTTTGAGTTATGTGTGTTTTTGTCGCAACCTCATCTTAATATTTACTTTTTTCTCCTTTGTCAACCGTCTTTATGCTTTTTAGTTTTCTTCAACTTTCTCCTTCACATTTTAATTGTAGTCTTTCCTTTGTTTGAGTGTAAGGAAACTCTTTTATATTTTTTTTTTCTCTTTGGGTATTTTTGACTCTTGCTTAGGACAAATGTCTTTTCTTTCTTGATTTTGTAGTTTACAATTATTTAGGGAGCTCTGTTGATTCATCCTTTTCTTGATAATCGTCCATGTCAACTATTTTTTCAGTTTTCCGCTACTCGCAGTATTACGTATCTTCTATCAGTTTTAAGTTCGGAAAAGGTGTCTTGCTTGAGCAATGACAGCAGATAACATAACACACAATTGCATGTCAAATTCCGTTCAGGTTTCTTCTATAAATCAGATAAAAATAGTTATGTGAGCAACATTAACAACCTTTTGCTATTTCTTCTTCACTTTGTGCTCCTCCTTTGTCCTTTTTATTATCACAAATTGTCTTCACTTTTCCTTTTCCTTAAAATTTCTCTCTGTTTAACTGAATTTCTCTGTGTGTTCCCATTCAAAATAACCAATTTTCTCTCCTTTTGGGGAATCTACTTTTTTTTACAACCTTACAACACTTGATTATTGATTCTTTCCACTGTCTTTCTTTTTCTCTTCCTTTAAATAGATCGTGCAGGAGTCTATTCAAATTCCCGGCTCCGACTTGCATCTCACATATCAATCATCCCAGGCCTCGGGCTATTTGAGCATTGTACGGATGCGTTTGACCTCGGAGACAATACCAAAGACCTTGACCCATGTGCATGTGGGCGTGGAAATCGAGGGAGCACTCCATGTTAAGACCTACGAGGCCGATCCGAATCTCATTCACACGTTCGCGTGGAACAAACGCAATGTGTACAGGCAAAAGGTTTATGGGGTGACCATCGCACGGATTTCCGTCGGTTACCAGCACAACACGTGCCAGACTCCGGTTTGGATAACGCAGACAGCCAAGTTGCAGGGCTACGATGTGGACATCTCAGACATCGGTGGCTGGGGACTAGACATCCATCATCATTACAACTTCCATGAGGGCATCCTGCAAAAGGGCGACGGCAGTACACTTCATATGAAAGAGTACCCTCGCACCGTTAAGGTCGTAATGGGAACGGGATTACAGCGACCGCTCAACTGTCCGGATTACTGCAATGGCGTTGCCAAGGATGCCAAACTCTTGACTCCCATTGCACTGGCAACTGGTCCCGATGGCAGCCTCTATGTGGGCGACTTCAATCTCGTGCGACGGATCACACCCGACGGCAAGGTCTTTACCATACTCCAATTGAGCGCTACCCAAGTTTCCTATCAGTATTATCTCGCTGTCTCACCGGCCGATGGACACTTGTACATTTCGGATCCGGAACGTCATCAGATCTTGCGACTGTTGCGTCTCGAGAAGGTCAAGGATCCGAGTATTAATAGTGAACCCGTCGTGGGCAGCGGTCAGCGTTGTATACCCGGTGATGAGGGCAATTGCGGCGATGGTGGAGCTGCCCTCCAAGCGCGTCTGTCCCATCCCAAAGGACTGGCGATTGCCGCCGATCGTACCATGTATATTGCCGATGGCACCAACATCCGAGCGGTCGATCCCAAGGGCATCATTCACACTCTCATTGGGCATCATGGTCATCACAATCACTGGAGTCCAGCCCCTTGTTCCGGCACCCTTATGGCCAATCAGGCTCAACTGCAATGGCCCACGGGATTGGCACTAAGTCCCCTGGATGGATCTCTGCACTTTATCGATGATCGCCTCGTGTTGCGTCTCACGTCCGACATGAAGATTCGCGTTGTGGCCGGAACTCCATTGCACTGCAGTAACAATGGACAGGATAGTCGAGTGAATAAGACGGCCACGGATAATGTGCTCGGCACTGTCTTGGCCATGGCCTTTTCACCCTTCGGCGATCTTTATATTGCCGACAGCGATTCGAGGCGTATCAATTCCATACGCGTTGTGGACACCTCTGGCAATATGCGTTACTTTGCTGGCAAACAGGAGGGAACTGGGTGAGTACTCTCTCTCTCTCTTACTGTGTATCTATCTGACTCCCTCTCGATTTGACCCTTTGACCCATTGATGATTGCCTTCCTACTCTTGGTTGGGGTCGAGTTTGTAACTTGTTTATGCGCATATTTGACCCAATTATCAAGGGGGGTCAACTTCGATATTTGCATTTTGGCAAACGATAGCAGCACACTTGTTTCTCGTTGGGTGGTGCGGTGGTGCAGTGGTGGAGTGGTGCGGTGGTGCTGCACTGCTGCAGCATAAATATTAAAAACTCAGCTGCTGTTGCACAAAATGTTCGGCTATAAATGAAACTGCAACTACACTGACAAAAATAGGCCAACTTCTAAAATCAAGAAAATTCAAATTACATATTTTATAAGACCATTTTAAGATCAAACTACTGATACTAAAAATCAGGGACCGTAACGATTATAATTTAAAAAAAAAATTACAAATAAAAATCATTTTTCAATTTGAAAATTCAAAATAAAAATTAAAAATTAAAAACACAAATTGAATGTGAATATCTATTTCAAGCAGTGTTTTTCCAATACCTTTCAAGTTATATATCACACGTTCTTTAAGGACTTATTTTAAGGATATTTTAGGTTGAACATTTTTTAAGAAATTTAATTCTCATTTTTGATTTTTATTTTGATAAATTTAAAAATAAGAATTAAAAGTAATTTTTATAATAAAAATAAATCTTATTTGCGATTCCTGCTTAAAATATTAATCTAAAAAATCGAAGTTTTTAATGTAAGAAATCTGAAATTGTTAGGTAAATATAAATTTAATTAGTATATTATTTTGTTGCCTTGAGTATTTAAAACTGTTTGGTCTATGAATAAGAGCTTTGTCTTATTTGAAATGTTTTTAAAAACCAGACTTTTTTTTGTCAGTGTAGGCACAGAGCGCAGACAGAGACAGCTATATATACAAATGTTTATATATACATATATGTATATTTATATATGTATCTATACACATATAAATATTGCCAGTGTGTATTTTAGGGGCAGTCTCAATCGATATGTCGCACTGAGAGTTTACTTTATTTGACTTGATTAAAACGCTTTTTAAAGCATCACAAACGTTGACCAAAAAATTAATTGGAATTTCGAACATTTCGGGGATTTCCCCATTGGCAATCTGTATATACATATATGTATATGTGTATATGTGTGTGTGTGTGTGTATGTGTGTATTGGCCACATTGGCACTCGGGCTATTTGCACAATGTGCTGTTGTTGTTCAGGCAGATTTGCAGTTTGTAGAACAATAAACAGTGTTGGCAAGTGCATGAAAATGCCAATGACAGAAAACAACACAATTTTCACTTTTATAAAAAGCATTGCATAAATTTCTTAACAACAAACAAGGAGGCAGAAAACTTTTTTAAAATAAATAAATATATTATAATTATATATAATTATATAATATTTATAATTTAAAAAAACTCATTATGTTTTACTAGATTCTTTAAAACATAAGAAAACTTTTTTTTTCCGAATTTTATAGGGTAAAGAAAAATACAAATTCAGTTTACTGTCTATAAATTAAATTTAGCTTGATTTTGGAACAGTGAAAAAAGAATCATAAATTCATGATCTTATGCTAGATTCTTCAAAAAAATTAGGAAACTGCTTTATTACCTAATTTTATAGGGCTAAAAAAGTTGAGGAAATTTTCAAAACAATTGAGAAAATAATATACCTACAAATTAAAGCAAAAACTTGAATTTCGGTGTTGTTTGAGGTTCTATAGCTCAAACCATCGAACCGAAACTTTCTCAAAATTTTGGAGTTCACTTCATTAAACGATTTTGTAAAATGTGCATCGTATAAACGAAGTATGCAAATGTTGAGTGTTGTAAAGTGTTATACAAATGAATTTGTGTTTGAAAATATCAAAATAAACTGAGAATTGTATGGAAAATTAGGCTTGAAGTGAAACCAGAAAGGTTTTTTAATGGAAGCCAGCAAATAAATCCTTATAGACAGTGCCTATAACTATTTGATGATCTCTCTCTCTCTCTCTCTCTCTCTCTCTCTCTCTCTTGGAGTCTCTCTTTCTCTGTCACTATCTCACACCCTCTGGTGATTTGAGCGTAGCACAAAAGTGTTGCCAACTAAAGCAATTAATTTGGTTCGCTGCTTTTCTGAGACTGCCCCAAGCGAGCAGCAAGTGAAAGATAGATAGAGAGAGAGAGAGGAAGAGAGAGGAAAACACACACACACACATACTTGCACAACTCTATGCAGTGTCAGTTTATTTAATCTAATAGAATTTCTATGGCGCAGAGTTTGATGGGCTAAACTGATGAGTTGGGATTCTAAAGGTGTCGTAGGGTTAAGCCGGGCAGAGAGGGTTAAGGGTTGGGAATGGGAATGGCACAGGTGCTGCCAAACTGTGAAGCAGCATTTTTTTCCCCCTCTTTTGTTACTTTATAGGGGCGTGGCAGACGCGGCAGACGTGGCAAAGTAATTAGCAGACACCGCAAAACGACAGAAACTATAAATCAACCTTTTTATAGCGGAGTCTCCCTTTGAAAAAGGGCAAGAGGGAGACAGGGAAAGGGAAAGGAAAAGGGGTTTGGGGTTTGTTTTAAGGGGTTCGGCTGTTTTGGCGATAAGCGAGCGAACAAAACGAACGAGGGACTCTGCACTTTACTTTTAGAATGTTTATCGAACAAACAATGTCATCATAAATACGCGTCCAAGCCACACTCCCATTTCCCATTTCCCTCTTCCTTCTTTTCTCCCCCTTTTGTGCTCCGTGCCGTTCACTACTCCCTTCCCTTGTCTGTCCTGTCGCTGTCTCTGTTGTCTGCTGTCTGTTGTCTGTTTTCCGGCTTGGGCACTTGGGAAGTCATAGTAAAGTCGTAGGAGTCTGAAGGCGTGGTCCGCGACATGTAAACGATGCCTCTGCCATAGATAACGACAACAACAGGCAACATTGGGTGGTTTTTGGCTGGTTTGAGTGGTTCCGATGGTTGGGTGGTTTAACGCTCTAAGCATTTCCTGTTGCATTACTAACTCTCTCTCTCTCTCTCTCTCTCTCTCTCTGCAATTTACAGCACACAAACCTGCGATTGTACGATTGGAAATGGCAGCAATGGATCCGCCGCGAGTGGTTTAACGGTGGGTAATGGTGGTGCATACTCAACGACCGTGAATCCGACACGCAATAATGGCGGCACCACGCCAACGACACCATCTGGCGGAAACGGAAATAATGGCAGCTCAGCCAATGCCAATGGCAATGCCAATGCCAATGGAAATGCCAATGGAAATGGAAATGGCAACAACATCAACATCGGCATCATCAGCAGCAGCGGCGCCTGTGTCTGTGGTGGCTCCGCTCTCGCTGCTGCTGGTCTCGGCGGTGCTGGTGGTTCAGGTGGTGGAGGCAACTCGGCCACTCTCGCTGGCATTGTCGCCGGCGGCAGCTTAATGTCCACCGGACCCACAACCACCACAACGGTGCTCCTCGGCGCCAAGACAACAGCTGGAGCCGCCGGTTCCAATCTTAACTCCGGTACGACCCTCAACGATGACGGCACTCTGAGCAATGCGGAGACTCTGCTCTCCTCCAACGCCCGCTTCCAGGCCATCTCAGCGATTGCTGTCGCCCAGGACGGAGTCATCAATGTGGCCGATCAAGGTGAGTCTTGGCCAGAAGAGCCTTTAGCTATAAGTATATTGCATATTGATTAAGTTTGGGGAATGTGAAGAGTCAGGTGAATAATTGAGGGAGAAGTTAAAGGAGAAGTGAAGTGAGAAGTTAAGAGGAAGAAGTGAGAAGTTAAGAGGAAGAAGTGAGAAGAGAAGGGAAGAGTGAACAAAGAAGAGATGAAATGTGAAAAGTCAAGTGAGAAATGGAGGGAGAAGAAGGAGAAGTGAAGTGAGAAGTTAAGTGCAAGAAGTGAGAAGAAGAAGAAGAAGTGAAATGGAGGGAGAAATTAAAGAAGAAGTGAGTAGTGAACTGAGAAGAACTTGAAGCAAGTATTTAGTTAAAGTAAAGAAGAAGCAAAGGAAGATGTAAAGTGAGAAGCGAAGGAAGAATTAAGTACGTAGGAAAGGCAAAAGAAAAGTGAGAAGCGTAGAGGGAAAATAAATGTGAATTGATAAAAGAAGCAATGTAAGAACTAAAAAGAGAAGCTAAGGATGAAGCGCAGCGAGAAGTAATATAAGAAGTAAAGCAGAAGCGCAGAGAGAAGCAAAGTGTACAGAGAACAGAAGAGAAGTTAAAAGAGAAGCGTAAAAGGAAGTGACCAACAAAGAAGCAAAGGAGAGAAGCAAAGTTTAAAAAGTTGAATAAAATAAGCGATAAATAAATTAAGAAACTTGGTAACAAGTAGTAAGAATGTGAGAATGGACAAATAAGAATTACTGAAGAAAAGAAAAGAATTCAAAAATATGAAAGTGAATGACAAAACAAAGTGATAATACGATTGCATTAGTATTAGAAGTACAAAACGAGAAGTACATCAAAAAAGTGAAAGAAGCAATGATAAGTTAAACAAATGAAAGTGAAATCCGATTTCAATGGGTTTCTTCCTGCTAATTTTAAAGTTCCTGTGATTTCAATGTTCTTTTGGAGGCCTGGAAACTTTCATCCCATTAATGAACTTTTTGTCATTGCCCTAATTCTTATCGCCTGTCAACCTTTGATGGTTCTCTTTTTTCTCTCTCTCGCTGTCTCTCTTGCTGTCTCTGTCTCTCTCTCTCTCCTACTTTGTTTCGCTTGCAATTAACGCAACAATTTTTCACACACACCCGCACACACACACACATATGTATTGGCACTTAAGCTGTAAGCTTTTAATGAAGCTTATTTACGTTTTTCTCACCTCTCTCTCTCTCTATCGCACACTCTCTGCGTCTCTCTTTCGCTGTAACCCTACCGAATCCTCCTGAATGCTGAATGTCTTGTCTACACACACACAGAACACACACAAACACACACACACACACTTGATTAATGCATGCTCATATAAGAGCGCAGAGTGGCCAGAAAAAATGAGGAGAGAGGGGCAAAGAGAGGAGGGCTAAAATTGGTAGTTAGTAGGATAGGGCAGAAAATTAGAAGGTGTCGGTTTAGCGGGTTTCACTTTTCCAAAACAAACGGGGAGGGATGTAGGGAGGGGTAATTCAGTCATAGAGCGAGCATTACTTTCGCCAATTTCGCGTCGAGTTGGTAATAAGATTGATTTTCACTTTTTCGCTTCCTTCTCCCCCCTCATTTCTCTCTCTCTCTCACACACACACACACGCGAAGCCAGACAAACAGTCGCTCCTCTTCTTTCCCTACACTGATAAAAAAAAGGTTCTAAAATTACGATTTTGGTGATAAAACTAAGAATTTTGATCTCTAAATAATGAGTGAAGCACATAAAATTCTTAAAGTTAGAAAACACATATTGATTTTAAGAACATTACTTATTGAAAAAAAAACAGACACTTTTAAATTTTTAAGAAATATATAAGTATAAGAATAAATATTCCTAATTTCTCAAGACAACAAATTTAAAAAAAAATAAGGCAGATTTATAATTTATATTCTTTTATTGTTGTTTTATTTAGACAGTAGTATATGTGGTATTTATTTTGTTTTGGTATTTTTAAAATTATTCCTTTAATATGTGTTTCCTTGGCAAAAGTGGAATTCGAACCCGCGCCTTTTTTTTCAGCGGAAGCGGCGACTCTAACCAAAGGGCCATAGGAACACAATTGGTTACACATAAAATATAAAATATTTATATTTTCCTAACAGTTTTTTTCTTTTATTAAGAACTGCGATTTTTTAGATTTATATTCTTAGTGTCAGTAATTTGGTTTTGAAATGGTCAAAATATGTAAGAATAATGTTCGTTATTTTACAAGTTGGTCTTGTTTTTTTTTGAGTGTATCCATATCCCTTATCCTGCAATTCTTAGCCAACTTCCTCAGTCTCCACAGCTTTACTTTTATGCAGGCAATCATTCACACGTGGCCAATGACGCCGTCGCCATCATCAGCTCAGGGGTGAAGTCAGGCGGTAATGGGAGATGGTGAAGGGTATGGGGGGAGGTCTGGACTAAAACTTGATTAATTATAGCCATTGATTTGCTTTCCACGGCTTCAGCTGCTGCTTCTTTTGCTGCTGCCACTTCATTGACGTTGTCCGTCCTGCCTTTCATTAATTTGTGTTGCGCGGCAACCAAAGCCCCCTCTCCCCTCTCTCCCCCTCCCTCTCTCTCCTCCCCTCTTTCACTTTCCTCTCTCTCCCTGCGAGCTGCAACATCGTTAACGTCGCCTTCGTCGTCATCGTCGTCTGGGCCATTGTCGAAATTTATTAATTACATTTTTGGTCTTATCAAATTACGTTTTGCTAATGCACTCAAATTTATACCTTGCCACGCCTCCCCCTTCTACCTGCCTCCCTCTTCCCCTCTTCCCCTCTCCCTCCCTCTCTCTCTCTCTCACTGTCCTCTTTGCTTTTCTTCTCTTTTTATTTAGCTGTTGTTTTTTGAGCTTTTGCTTTTGCCGCTTTGCTTTTTCTTGCAGTTCTTGAAGAACTTTGGCTTCGTTATTTATTGGCAGCCATTTTGTTTTCGGCCAACTCTGCCTGTTACCTGACCCCGTGTGTCTGTGTGTGTGTGTATTCCTGTGTGTGTGTATGTGTGTGTGTGTGTGTGTTTACAACATCCTAATTTGTCCTGCTTCGAATTGTGACGGAAATTGGTTTCGCTTTTTTACTTGACTCACAACCATGGCCTACCCCTCTCTCTCTCTCTCTCTCTCTCTCTGTCTCTCTCTTTCTCTCTCTCTCTCTCTCGCTCAGTTGGCACTTTAGCCATAATGGCCAATTACAACCGACAACAACAACAACTTACTTCTATTGCAATTGTTGTAATTGTTGTTCTCCCTTTTATTATTATTATTATTATTATTATTACTATTATTATTGTTACGTTTTGTGTTTTGCAATATGTCGCAAATTTCACTTCCGCTTTTGTTGCTCGCTTTTAACAATTTTTCCTCATTTTTCCTTCTCTTCGAAATTCTGGCAAAAATACAAATACAGAAAATACGATCGAAATTTGCCAAAAGGAAATGTTGCATTTTCCCCCAATTACACGTGTGTGTGTGTGTATATGTGTGTGTATATTGCTTTTTGTCAATTTGTTAGCAGTTGTTGCCCTTCCTCTACATAGAGAAAACTGACAAATTTCTATCAGTTTTTCGAGACGCAGAGGAAACAAGATTTCTCTCTCATTTCCCTCTGTTTGTCTGTTATTCCCTCTTCCACTATATTTGATATTTTCTTCAATTTGACAACTTGAAAAGTTACTTTTCATATGTCATATTTTTAAATTACTAAACACACTTTTTAAAGTAATTTTATCGGTTCTATTGCAAATTTAATATAGAAAGAAAGTGAAATTAAAATAGAAGCAAATAAATATATTTATACAGTGAGAAAGAGAGATGAAGATAGAGAGATTTATAAAGAGAAAGATTTAATGAAATTGGTAGATTTAGAATAAGAAAGAGAGGGAGAGAGGGAAAGAGAAAAAGATGGATCGCAATAAAAGAGAGATTGCAGTAAAGAAACAGAGAGGGAAATAGAGACAATGAGAGAGTGAATTCGATATGGATGAAGAGAAAATATCATTCTTAACAATGGAGACAGAGAGAGAGAAAAATGAAGGCAATAAAGACACAGAAAGAGAGGGAAAAGTTTTCTCTAGTGTTAATAAAGGGAATATTGATTGTTATTGAATACAGTGTTCAATAAATGGTATATATAAGATATATGGAGAATATATGTATGTATATAGACTGAGAGATGTCAAACTGGAGAATGTGAGAGAAATTGCGATTTAAATGCCACTTCGCAACACTACAACAAATGAGGCTTGAAATCAACAAAGCTGAACGATGAACGACCAACAAACCGATAGACCGATAAACCGATAGACCGATAAACCGATAGACCGATAAACCGATAGACCGATAGACCGATAAACCCACATAAACCGAAAACCGATACAATGTGAGTGTATGGGCGTGTGTCATTAAAAGGCGAGAGAAAGTAGGAGTAGAAGTGGCAATGGAAGTGGAAGTGGAAAGAGGGAAATGAGGAAATGGGGAAATGGGGAAATGGCGACACAATGGCAACAACCCCTTTTTAGAGAAGCGTCGAGCACAAACAAGTTGTTCACTTTATGGGGTCATTACCATTACATTACATTACATTACATTACATTATATTATACTATACACACAGAGACACACACACAGAGAGAGAGAGAGAGGGAGAGTGGAGAGAGAGAGGTAGGAGCGGAGAGAGGGGCGGGGCGGGGGGTCACGCCCTCGCCAACCTTTGGCATCGCATTGAAATTCGCTCAATTGTTGGCGCTGTGCCAATGTCCTTTCTCTGTCCTGCTCCACAAAGTGCCCGACTTTCAGATACAGTTCCCAAATATAAACTAGTCGATTGAACCCGACTGCAAGAGACCCTGTACTAATGCTGTAAAAGAGACCGAGGATGAATCCCTTCCTGATCGAGAATATATATACTTAACCGAATCTGTCAAGCATTATGCTTTTTCTAGACAAAGTTTATAGACCCTTTAGCTCTTGAAGTACAGAGTCGAAAAATGTAAAGAAACGCAGGAAATTTCTCTACAAAATGAGACCCCATAATGGGCTATTTCTCTCTCCCTCTCTCTGTCTCTCTCTATCTCTATCTCTATCGCACGCAGTTTCGCTGTGTTTCTGGGTAAATGAACTGTAACGCAATCAAATCAACACTGACAGGCAACCGCAACAACAACAACAGCAACAATCAGCAAACAATCTATTAAATATTTTATTATAGCATGTGCGTGTGTGTGTGTGTGTGTGTGTGTGTGTCACGCTAATACGCATAATGATTCAAATTGTAAATTGTAAATTGTGAATTGTAAATTGTGAATTGTGAATTGTGAATGAGTGCACGAATGAATGCTCGTAATTGCAACTGTGATTGAAGCAAACTGCGCACAGTTACTGCCAGCAGTAATGCTACGCACAACTCCAACTAGAGCTGAGCACGTGTTCCAACTTACATTTTGAATAGAAAAATTAAGGAAATTTATATAGGAACATTAAGTTACAGTACGACTTGACTATGACAACTCTTTTAAAAACCCATCAGAAATCGAAAATGATGCGCAAAAGTGAGGAATGTTTTAAGAAAAATGAGAACAAATAAGAACTGTGAATGCAGTAAACCAGGGATGGATACGCTGTGAGCTCTTTTTCTTAATTTTTGTCAAATTGGCGCACGCATGTCGACTTCTTCATCGTCGACGAGCAAACAACAATAACACACATAACAAATGCGACTTTTGACATTGAAAATCAATTAAATGACTTGTTGAATAATTAAGATTAATTTCTTATGAAAATCTGAAAATCTGTATCTTCATAATATATAGGAACCTCTTCCCCCCACTCCTGAAATAACCCTGAAAATTCATAGTAATAAATAATATAATGAAATTAGGATGAATTTCATTCTTTATATGATTATGAAGAATATCTTTATCTTCATAATATAAAGGAACCTCTTCCTCCCACTCCTGAAAACTCATAATAATAAATAATATAATGAAATTATATCTCTATCTTCATAATATAAAGGAACCTCTTGCTCCCACTCCTGAAATAACCCTGAAAATTCATAATAATATATAATGTATCCAAAAAAAGTCTCTCTCCTCCTCTTTCTATGCAACTTTCTATCTTTTTCTTTCTGAATCTTTCTTTTTCTGTCTTTAATGATACTTTTCTCGTTTCCATTGTCCTATGTTCGTGTCACGTGAGAAAGCACGACAGAATTGTCCAACACTAATTTTGGACTCCTTCTTCTTGTATAGTAATTGCTTTTGCACAGCAGCAAGTTCTATATTCCGAATCTAATTCCCTTCCTCCCCCCTCTCTCTCTCTCTATCTGACTGACTGACTGACTGTCTCTCTCTCTGTCCAACTGTCTGTCTATCTGAATGTCTGAGTGTCTGTCATCAGTATTTGCCATGCAAAGCTGGCAAGCAAGCAAATTTATGCAAATCCAAAGCGATTTTCCAACACTAACTAAAATGAAACGCAACGGCAACAACAAAAAACAACAACAACAACAACAACAACCATAATGGACAACAGCTAGCAAATTGCACAAAAATACTTAAGACACACACACTTATACACACACACACACACACACTTACACACACACACAATTGGCACAACTAACAACACTTTTGTTTTTGGTGCAGAGATTTTAAAACTTGAAACGTTTTATGAGCAGGCGACAAGAACAAAAAATGAACAGAAGGAGAACATAAAGGAGGAAGAAGGGGAAGAAGAAGGAGAAGTGAAAGGAGAAGGGTTATAGGTAAAGATAAGAGAAGGAATATTGAGAAGGGGGGTGTCAAAGTGTGGACGTTGTAAAAACAAACAGCTGCCAAGAAGAAGTTGGCGTTTAGCTTAAGCAAATGCAGTCAAAACGAGAGAGAGAGAGAGAAAGTGAGAAAGAGAGGGAGAGAGAAGATGGAAGAAGGAGGCCTAGGACAGAGATAGTGCGAGAGGTGAAGCGAGGGAATGATGAGTTGAGGGGGATACAACAAACCTATTTAATGACCGTTTTGTAGGTATTTGCACAAATTCAATACCCTATAGCCATAAAACAAAGCAAATGAGGTATATTAACTAGCAGCAGGAAATAAAAAATGAAGAGAATACATACAATTAAATTACATAAATAAAACACTTTGAAAATCTCAACAAAAGGCTAAGAAAACTCTCAACAATGACAGAAACAAGTTAAGAAATTAAGTATACGCATAGTTAGCACATCTAAAGACTAACAAAAGTAAATGCTTTTTTTTTGTGTCATTCCTAAAGAGTATTAGGTATCGAGATAATATCGAGATAACCTCAATCATAACAATCTATTTTCTGTATAAGAACCCTTTCTTATTACAGATCTATCTAGCTATTTGTTCACTTTTATAAGCTAAGTTCATGGTTTGCGATCTTTTTCCTTGCAGGTTCCCTCCATGTGCTCGCCTTGGAGCATTATCTACCGTCGCACGATGAGAATGGTGAATTCCATATACCCTTCCCGCCATCAAGTGAGATCTATGTGTTCAATCGTTATGGCCAACATGTGGCGACCAAGGATCTAACATCGGGCAAGACACGTTATTCCTTCCTCTACTCGAAGAACACGAGCTTCGGTCGGTTGTCGACGGTGACGGATGCGTCGGGAAATAAGATACAGTTCCTCAGGGATTACAGTAATGTGGTGAGCTCCATTGAGAATACACAGGATCACAAATCGGAGATACAGATCAATGGCATTGGCATTATGACGAAGCTGAGCGAGAAGGGACGTCAGGAGATCGAATTGGATTACGACAGTAATACGGGACTCTTGAATTCACGCTCCTCCGGCGGCGAGACGTACATCTATCAATATGATGAGTTCGGACGTGTGACGGGCATGATCCTGCCAAGTGGTGAGATCGTTCGCATCACTTCACAGCTGGCGGATAACAAAGGACTCACTGTTTATGTTCATGCCTCCGTCGAGTCGCTTTTCTCCCGGGAACGTGTCACAGCCAATGGCGTCGGCGGATCCGGAGATGCCAATGAGCTTCTGGTCCTAGGCGGTGTCCGATCGACATTCCTGAAGCGTGGTCGAGCTCACGCCGATGCGGAACTGAAGGCTAACAATACCCTGGTTATCCATGGAGCAAATGGGGTTGTTGTTGAGGCTTCGGCAGTCGCCAGACATCCATTGCTGGAGGCCGCGTTGCCCGTTGAGGCGGAGATGTTGGCCATGTGGTCACATCAGAGCGTAACCATGGGAGACGGTCTGACCAACTCCATGTATTCCGTGTACAATCTAGTCGGAGACGTGCGTAATCCTCAGCAGACACTGAATCGCGAGATCTGGGTGAATCAATCGCGGGTGATTGGCGTTGAGTTCGATCAGTTCACGAATCGGGAGACCTTCTACGATGCTCAACGTACGCCCATTTTGATAGTGGCCTATGATCAGTCGGGTCTACCCAAATCCTACTATCCGGCTAATGGTTACCCCGTAAATATCACCTACGATCGCTTCAATCGTGTCGAGGGTTGGGCCTGGGGACCTGCCGAACTCAAGTATAGCTACGACCGTCATGGTCTGCTCTCGGAAATCACCTCACAGCAGGATGGCATCATTTCCTTTGTCTATAACGATTGGAATCTCGTCTCCGAAATCGGTTTGGCCAGTCAACGGAAGTTTGTGCTGCAGTACGACGACGCTGGAGGATTGAGGCATGTGGTACTACCTTCGGGAACCCGTCACAGCTTCAGCATGCAGACCTCGATCGGGTTCATACGTTGCACCTACACACCACCGGGTAGCACTCGTGCCTACCTTCAACACTACAGTCATGCCGGAGCATTACTTCAGACAATTCTACCCGGAGACGGAGCAAGGATCGTGTATCGTTACAATGCAGCCGGACAGCTGACGGAGGTGGTACATGGAGATGGACGCAGTGAGTTCCAATATAATGATGCTACCGGTATGCCCAGCACTGTGTCGCATGCGGAACGTGAGCTGGAATATCGGTGGGACTTTGAATACTCCGCTGGTCTCTTGACCGAGGAGCGCATCGATTATGTGGCAAAGACGGGTTTGAGCAATGCCAAGTTTAGCTATGAATACGACAGCCAGTTGAGGGTGGTGGCCTTGCAGGGACGCATCGGTGGCCAGAGTCTGCCGAGTCAGGCCTATGCCTACGATAGACGCACCGGACAGCCCAGTCTCATCGGACAGTTCAAGTTCTCGCGACCGGCCTTGAATCAGACGCAATTACATGACGGTACCGCCGGGTTTACACGAACCGTTGACGGTCGCTTCCAGACACAACGCATGGCATTGACCATCCATCGACTGGAGGTGTTCCGCATGGAGTTCTCCTATGGGGTGCATGGACGCATCTCCCAGACAAGGACATACACCCGCAATATGGCGGTCAACAGCTATACGAATGTGAAGAACTACACATGGGATTGTGACGGTCAGCTCGTGGGTGTGGAGGCTCAGGAACCTTGGGGTTTCCGTTACGATGACAACGGAAATCTCTTGTCCCTAACTTATCGGGGTAACACCATCCCCATGGAGTATAATGCCCAGGATCGCATTGTGAAATTCGGTGAGGGTCAATACAAATACGATGCTCGCGGTCTTGTTGCCCAGAATGCGCGGGAGGAGAGATTCCATTACAATACTCAAGGTCTCCTCGTGCGTGCCTCGAAGAGAGGACGCTTCGATGTGCGGTATTATTACGATCATCTGAAGCGTCTGACCACACGGAAGGATAACTTTGGAAATGTCACACAGTTCTTCTATACGAATCAACAGCGACCTTACGAAGTCTCCCAGATCTATTCGCCGAGGGATGGCAAACTAATGTCCCTGACCTACGATGATGTGGGTCATCTGATCTATGCGCAGGTCTATCGTCACAAGTATTATGTGGCCACGGATCAGAGTGGAACGCCCCTTATGCTCTTCAATCAGTACGGTGAGGGGATTCGGGAGATAATGCGTTCACCCTTTGGACATATTGTGTACGACTCAAATCCGTATCTGTATCTGCCCATTGATTTTTGTGGTGGCATCTTGGATCAGGTGACGACATTGGTTCACATGGGCGATGGACGTGTCTATGATCCATTGATTGGCCAATGGATGTCACCCGATTGGCAGCGGGTGGCGGAGAGGATCATAACCCCAACCCGACTCCATTTGTATCGCTTCAATGGCAACGATCCCATCAATGTGGGTCAGGAGCGTCATTATCCCGCTGATTTCGCCAGCTGGATGCGTACTCTCGGCTTCAATGTGGGTAACCTGATGCCCCAGCTCTCCAGAGATCTGTGGCAACCACCGGCACTGTGGGGTCGTCCGCCCACCAATCCGATTGCCCTGAATATGCGACGTCCCTTCGATAATATACCCACAATGGCGGTGGAGAGTGGTTTCCTCGCCCATCTCAATGTCCGTCGCATGTCCGACTTTGAGCAGCTCTCGGCACCACCAAGATCGGCACTCAAATGTGATGTGATGGATCCATCGCCACGCAGCATCGGCTCCGATACGGAGCCACCGTTTGGCAAGGGAATTGTGGTTTCCCGCACTGCCGATGGTCAGGCGATTGTATCGAGTGTTCCCGCTGCGAATGCCATCTATCGGGATGTCTATACGAGTGTCTTCAATCGTTCCAAGCTGCTGCCCTTCACATTTGTGGTGCACAATGCCCAGCAGGATTCGTTCTTCTTTGTCAAGGAGGATGCGTGGCGGGCGAGCGAGGATCGACAGCAGTTGAAGCGTCTGCAGGGACAGGTGAACACCACCTTCCATGAGATAACACGCGAATCAACGCCCGGTAGTGGCGGTGGTACTAGTGGTAGTGGTAGTGCGGCAAACAGTGGTTCAAATGCCAGTGGCAGTAGTTCAACAGCTGGTGGTGGTGGTGCATCCGCCTCAACGGGTAACTATCTGGATGTGAAGATCCATGGAGCACATGCGATCATCAATCTGCGATATGGCACCACCGTTGCCAAGGAGCAGCAACGATTGATGCACCACGCCAAATTGACGGCGGTGCGCAAGGCCTGGCATCGGGAGAAGGAGGCGCTGCGAAGTGGTTTAACCACCGCATTGGAGTGGACACAGCAGGAGTCCGATGAGATTGTCAAACAGAGCTATGCCAATAACTATGAGGGTGAGTACATCCACGATGTCGCCCTCTATCCGGAACTCGCCGAGGATCCCTACAACATTAAGTTTGTAAAGAAGAAGGGAGCCACCGGTGGTGCGGCGGGTGTTCCCAATGCCCGACGACGACGACGCAGTCTCAGTTGGTCAAATGATGATCAGGATTCGACGGCGGATGCGGATGCGAATGCGGATGCGGATACCGAAGCCGTTGCCTGTTAGCTTCTAGTTTAAATCGTAATGAAAAGAAAACCCCACTAAATATACATAATACATAGTATATATATATATTATATAGTATATATATATAATTAAAAAACTATTTATAAATTATCAATAATTACTGAGTATTATAGCCCTCCCCCCCGCAGAAACAGAAACAGAAAGAGAAAGAGATGCAGCTGGTAATATAGAAAGAGAGACAGAGAGAGAGAGAGAGAGGAAGTCGCAAAAACTGTACTAAATAATATTTAATAATAGGACCTACCACAAGTAAATGTTAATCGAATTCATTTTTAAGTCAAGCTAAACATGTTTTTTTTTAATCGTTAGAAACTAGATGCGACAGAGCAAATGCATATATTTAAAGATGTAATAATAATAATAATAATATTATTATTATAATACTTAGTTTAGATCGAAATATGAGGAAATGAAGGGAAGAAAGGATAACCGAAGAAAAAGGCTAATGCTTCATTAAGTCATACACAAGTGTGTCGATCTCTATATATGTATCTGTAACTGCATCTGTATCTGTATCTGTGTGTGTGTGCAGAGAACATATATATCTATATATGAATGGTATGCTGTATAGATCGGTAGATGTATGCTACTTATAGAACCATCGATCAAACACCCAAAAAAAGCCCAACAACTCTAGATGTGAGTATATAATTATTTACACAGATATATGTATGTATTATGTATATATATATATATATATATGTGTATTGTATACTTATAGATATACAACACATACACACATACAACAAGTAGAATGAGAAGTAAAGGGAAAGTGGTAGAAAAAGCAGATGAGAGTATACGTAAATCCAAACTTCGGCTTGTCGACGTTTGAAATATCCTTGCAGAAGATATACATATTATTCCTGTAACGATCTCTGATTTTCAGTAGTCTGATTGCTATAATACAGATTTAAATGCACTTTTAAACTTACTGCTGGATTTCTTCATTGCATTAGACATTTTCTAGGCTTTCAACAAAAAACATTTCTTTTTTTTTTTTTTTTTTTTGTTAGAATTTAACGAGTACTTCCTGAATAAGCATATATTAACTTTTTAATGAAAATTTAATTAAATTAAACACTGCAACGATATTTTAGAAATATGTAAAATCAATTATTTTTTTCCTTGATTATTCTTCGTACTCGAGCTTTTTGAGACTGGCATAGTTTTAAATAAACACAAACAAAAAAAAAAAAAAAACACATTCACACACACACACACATTCAGATCGCACACACACACAGCATAAGTCAAAAAATAGCAGACATGATATATATATAAAAATATAGAGTGTAGATACGCATGTGTATGACACAACTATAATAATTGTATATATAAAAGTATAAAGAAGAAGAAAGAGAAAGAGAAAGATAAAAGAGAAAATGAAGCATAGTTTTAAGGGGCCGTCGAACTGTAGCTGTAGCTAATTAATGCCAAGTTTAGACCAAAACAAGCAGCAACAGACATAGAGAGAGAAAGCTAGATATACATACATGCTCATGCTATATACATACATATATAGCCAACTTGATATGAACAAAAAAAACCAATACATATTATTAAACATGAATAGAGAAAAGCAACAAGAAAATAAAAAGCAAAAACAAAAGCAAAAGTAAACTAATTAAATATGCGCCATAAATGTAACTGTAATTGTAACTGTAAACCATAACTGTAAACCGTAACTGTAAACTGTAACACTTGTAAACCGTAAAACGATGCCGCCAATTAAATGGGCCATGGTTAAATTGTTTAAACAAATTAATAAGGCGTATTCAGCAACCACAATAGCAACATCAAACATGAAACATAAATTTTTAGCTCATAAAATCAAATAAACTGCATTTTTTTTTAAACTTAATTAATTTATTGCTTTCAAGGGAGGGAAACAATTTTAAATATATATAAATATAGAAGTTTTTTTTTTCAATAAATTTAAGCTAATTATATTATCAATTATTAAATTAAAGCATAATTCTATTATTAAATTGTATAACTATAAATTGTAAAATGTTTTGTTATTATTTGTAAGACTTATTTGCGCTATTTTTTGGATAAACAAATAAACGCAAATTGCATTACACAAATAAATAAACGAGCAAATGAAATGAAAAATCAATAAATAAATTCAATTACAAAATCAACAACAATTCTGACAGTATTACAAAAAGAAGAAGAAGAAGAAGACTTTAAAGCAGAAGAATCTGAGGTTTTACAGCAAAATTAACTCGTCGAATTGAGTTTATTTCCAAACGATTTGTTTGCGATTCAAACACTCACACTCACACCCATATTCACACCCATACTCACACTCACATGCAGCTGATTCATTTTCCGTCCAATTGCATGCTCACACACACACACATACACACACACACACTTAAGTTTTGGTTACTTTTCGATTTTGCAATTGTTTGAATTAAAATAATAATTTAATAAATTGGTGCTTATCGAATTTATTGCAAATACAAAACTATTTAAGCTTAGAATAATACTGACAAAAAATAACACATTTTTCATGTCTTTATTTATTTTTTTTTTGTGGGGTTATTTAGCGCTTAAGTGATAAATAATATGATATAATAATAAAGATTTGGTCTACAAATTGCTGAATTAGTTGCAACCAAAAGGAAAAAGAAAATCAAATTTTTTAGATGAAATGTGGCCAAAAAAAAAACAAAACAAAGAAAGAAGAAGACAGCAAATGCATGGCAATTGGCGTAGATATTAACGAGACCGATAAACGATAGCGATAACGATAACTATAACGATAACGATAAGTATAAATGATTTTTGTTTATAGTTTTTAATGAACATAGAGAACTTGGCAAACACCGCACCCGACCTAAGCAACTGCTAGTTAGCTAAGTATATACTATGTATAGTACATACATATGTACATATATTATATGTATATGTATGTACTTACCACGTGTGTTTGTGTAGGGGTCGTGTGTGTGTGCCACACATACATACATACATACATACATACACATACTACAGCAACATTGCATACATAAGCGTTATATCAAAAGCTTTCTGCTTTCTATGTGGGGCGTGCGGGGGGGCAATAAAATACACCTAGGAAAGAGAAACAGGAGTAACAACTAAAATACCATAAATAAAATACTAGTTTGTAGTTGAATGGCTTGGCAAGTGGACAGCCCCACTGTTAGATTTTTGTGTAAATATTTCGTAAGGCTAAAACTGAACGGTAAACTAGTGTTGTATAACGCAAACATATATATAGCACCATATAATTGTATTGTCTTTTTTTTTTTGTGTGGCTTTTCTCGTCGCTCGCGCCTAAAATACTTAAATGTAATATAAAAAAAAATACCGAATAGAGCTACATATTTATGCATAATAAATACAATAATAATAATATTAAAAAAAAAAAACTATGATATGATATGCAACCAATTGGTATTTGAATGGTATATACTTAGTATTTATACAAATATATTTAATAAATATATATATATATATAAATGTGTGTGAACTGTATTTTTTTTTTTTTTTTTTTTTTGGTTTTCATTTGTTTATTGGCAAACGAAAAAAAAACTACCAACCAATTTGACAAAAAACAAAAAGGAAAACACAAATAAAGAGCAGGAGTCAGTTACCTATTAGAATTTGGCAAGCATTAAAAACAAAAAAACACAAAAATAAATTGCTTAAAAAGCAACAAAATACTAATAAAAAATACTGCAAAGAAAAAAAATGGAGGAACTCACTTAAGAAGCCAAAATGATAATGAAAACTTAATGAGAGCAAATGGCACACGATAAAAAAGAAAATAAAATTACTTAGAGCAAAGCATAAAATGGCTTAAAAGATGAAGCAGAAACAAAAAATATGTATATGTATATAAAATGGTATTTTAGTATATTTATGTTAGATGCGCCGTCAAATAAAAAGGCAAAGTCAAGCAAAACAAAATAATGAAAAAAATACTTAGCAAATAAAAAAAACAGGGAAACAATTGAGATAAATTAACATTTAAACAATTAAACTCAAACACACACACTCACTCACACACACTCACACACACACACATACATTCACATAAACAGACAGAGACAGATAGCTATTCTCACAGCGACAACTACAACAGAAGAAAGCAGAAGAAAAAAAACAAAATTTAGCAACAACATGAATTTATGAGATATAATAAATAATACTAAATAAAATACTAAATAAAGTAAAGTAAAAAAAAGCCAGACGAATGCGACAGAACAGTTATTATTATTGAAAATAAATATGAAGAAGAAGCAGAACAAATTATATTTATTAGACAAAAAAAAAATAAGAACAAGAAACCACACAAAAAAAAAACAAAAGAAAAAAACTTAAAGTTTGTAGTATATCAACTATGTATTTCACAACAAAAAATAGTAAATAAACATAAAATGCAAAAACAAAAAAATAATGTAGGACAAATTCTACTAAAAGTAATGAAACAAAACAAAAGATTTTTTTTTGTATACCTAGAAAAAACAAACAAACAAAATAATCCCTCGTAAACCCGATATATGCTGAAATGAGAAGCAGAGCGAGAAAAGAAAGAGAGAAAAAAATTAAAAATTCTCGACAGAATATACTGCCAAATGTATTTTTGGCATTGTCGATCGAGAAATGAACAATTATACATGGCATTATATTACAGCAAGCGGACATAATAATAATAATAATAATAATAATAACGATTATCTATGTATATGTAATAATTAATAAAAATATTTTAAGCGTATTAAGTTGAATTATACAAAATATAAAAATAAACCACACAAACTTCTGAGGATATCAAGGGTCTAAGAATAAATAAAAACTAATGAATTAATTAAAAATAAAAATAAATAAATAAATGAATATAAAGCTAAATGTCAAGCAAACACAAGTGTTTTTTTATTCAATCTATTTTTCAGTGCTGAGAAAAACAAAAGATTTTTCAATCACAAATCCAAATTGTGATGAAATTTGATTAATACTACATATATTTCTGATCTATAACTCAGTGATCTACAGCTAGATGGACAAAGTTTAATGGATAGATCATGAAATCTTCAATGTTTTACAATTGCCCTTATTTTTATTTTTGTGTTATAAAATATTAATTCTTAATAGTTAAAATACATAGAGTACTTTTGTTTTCGTGCTTTCTTCTAAATTCAATTTTCTTCTTTCTTTTTTCCTGTTCTTCATCTGTCTTGTTTTATTCTGTTCACTTTTTGTTGAGTATCAAATTTCTCTCAGTGTATGTAGTCTGCAGTTCTAACTTTGAGTGAAATATGATGTTTTTGCTTGTTTTGTTGTTAATGTTAAATATTCAAATTTATACAAAGCATCTTCAGCTCAGCGTTTGCCAACTACAAACTATGTGTCAACAGAGCCCTTCAAAATGTAGGCGTGGCAGGGGAAGAGTGGTGGGAAGGGGGGCGTTACCAGGTAAAGTCTGAGCCGACTGACAGCGACAGCTGAAGAAAACTGCTGTAAAGTTCTCCCCTCGACCTGACCATGGCCAGCACAGCACAGCACAGAGGCTGCCAGGCTGCTGCATTATTTATCATGAAGCGTTGAGCACTCGCCAAAACTGGAGGGTTGTCCTAGAAGTGCCCTCACCCCTCATTCCTCTCCACCACCCTTGACACCCAACGCTCCTGTCACCCCCTCCAAAATCAGCTGTGAAATGCGACTGAAGATGCGACTCGACGGCGGGTCGAGGTTGTTCGCTCTGCTTTGCATTTGAATTAAAGCGGCATCAGTTCCAACATCACCACGATTATCATTACCATCTTCATTATTCGCATCATTATTTTCAACCTCATTATCATAATCTTTGTCATCATTATTATGACTGCTATAGTCAAAGTTATAGTTCGACATCATCACGATTATCATTACTATATTCATTAGGACTTTCATCATCATTATTACGACTGCTATAGTCAAATTTAAAGTTCAACATCATCACGATTATCATTACTATATTCATTAGGACTTTCATCATCATTATGATGACTCGGGAACGTTCTGATCTGCTTTGCATTTGAATTTAAGCGCCAGGAATCAGTCTAAGCTTCATCACGATTATCATTACTATATTCATTAGGACTTTCATCATCATTATTACGACTGCTATAGTCAAAGTTAAAGTTCAACATCATCACGATTATCATTACTATATTCATTAGGACTTTCATCATCATTATGATGACTCGGGAACGTTCTGATCCGCTTTGCATTTGAATTTAAGCGCCCGGAATCAGTCTAAGTTTCATCACGATTATCATTACTAAATTCATTAGAATTCTCATCATCAATTTGATAGTTCGGCGGTTACAGGCTGTTCTACTATGCATTGCATTTTCATTAAAGAGCTAGGCAACAATGTTAAAATCAATGCAATCATCCTTATCATTTTCATCATGTTTTTAATCATTAAGAAAGAAACTGTCATTATCATTACAATCCTTTTTATGATTTGCATAATTATTTTCATCATATTTATCATCATTACAAAGACTCGACACTTGGAGACTGTTCTGCTTTGATTTTATAAGAGTCAGGCATTAGTTTAAACATCATCAGGATTATCATTGCAATCATCATTATTGTTTTCTTCAACTGTAGCATCATTATGATGACTCGTCTCGTTTTATTTAAGTGCCAGCGCAGCAGCCTCGCCAACGTTGACATATTTTGACAGCAACCGCAAAGGAGGTGAAAACCCACCCGGTAGAGTAACCACCACAACCACCGCAACCACCGCAACCATAGCAACCATCGCAACCACCGCAAAAACCAGCAGCCCACTAACCATGCGTGGAATATGTTAAAAATGCAGCTCTCCACTTTTGTTGCATGTAATTCAAAGTATGCACATACACTTGACATTCCAAAGCTGTCATTTCGTTTGGGCGCCTGTGCAAATATTTATGAGCAGCACTGTAGTACAGTAGCGTCCCCTTCCCGTTGACTAGGGACTTCTTTTTGCTCCTCTCTCTCTCTCTCTTTGTTACTCTCCTCTAATGAGCACTGACTGCATTATCAATGCGCAAAGCAGACTTTTAAAGAGTCACAACATATATACACACACACACACAGCCGTAGAGACAGTGAGTGTGGCATACAGTGGGCGCTAATGGGCAGCGGACAGTGAGCAAGACTCGGCGCGTAATCAGCTTACGTAAATGTGCGTGGATGCGGTCAAATGTAGTTGAGGATTTACGCAAAAAGGATTTCCATGCTGTCAACCCCCTTGCTCCTCCCCCTCCCGCTCACCACCTTGCACATACATCGAGAGAAGAAGGAGAAAGTAAGTAGGGAGGGGGAAGAAGAGGATGCTTCCATCTCTTGACGAGATGCTGCTATGAAACTTAAATAAGGCAAAAGCCGCAGTCACCAAATGGTAAGTCAACCTGCTAAGTAACTCAAGTCAAGTGACGCCCATCAGCTAACGCCAGGGGGCGTGGCCAACTCCCCCTATCCTTCCAGAACAGCAACAAGAAATATATGCGGACTTATTCTGTAGCTGTAAGACGAATGTGAAAAGGATAGCATGGTATCCTCGTGTGGCCAATCGATATACATAGTTGCGAGTCCTTTGACCATTTACTTTATGCTCATATTAAAATAAGCCTATATCCTTGACAGAATGACACATTTCCCAAAGAACATTTCTTTATAAACCAAACTAATATTGAGGCTTTCAATGCAAGAGTTTTTTTTTATTTTCATTTTAAAAGTTACAAGTAAGACTTATTAATTAGAGTTATTCCGTAACTTTTATTTTAAAAATTAAAATTAAATTGTACCAATTGGTGGATTACCAAAATTTATTAATATTCCTGATCTGTAATTCTATGCCTTTCCAATAATACATTATATGTCCTTTAAGGATCCAAAAAATACTATAAATAGTCAAGATCTTGAGTTTCTTCTGCTTAAAACATGATGATCAGACGTATAGGAAAAGTGCCACTTATAAGATAAACAGGCAAAAATTTTATTTAACTCATTTTTAATAACTTCGAACTGCCATAACTTTGTCAAAACTCAATCAATTTTCATGGGAAATGTAAATTTGATCATCATTTTTCCTTTGAATTCGATCTGCATTTAAATTTTGTTAATTTTGAAAAATCGAAAATTTTGAAATTTTTCGAGAAATGATAAGGGGTAACACTGTAAAATTTCTAAAAAATTCGATTTTCAAAAATATTTAAAATTTGACAAATTTTAAATGCAGAACGAATTAAGAGGTAAAATCATGCTCAAATTTACATTGCGCATGGAAATTGATTGAGTTTTCACAAAGTTATGGCAGTTCGAAGTTATTAAAAATCAAAATAATCGAAATTTTCAATCCAAATCAACCAAATTTAAATGAGGTCAAATTATAATAAAATCGACATTACGCTGGACCATTTCAGTAACCAGATAACAATATTTTCCAGGCTGATAAGTCTTTTTTCATGTAAAACATTGAGGTATATTCATTAGGGTGTAATCAAAGTCGGCCAGCATCCAGTCACCAATCAAGCAGGGACTTCCTCCATAACAGCAATCATATTTCGGAACACCACCGTCGACTGGGCAGCTGTCAAATAAAATCAATTTTTAATATACTTAATTTTAATTAAATTGAATAATCTCATTTATTAATACTAGTATTTATTTATTATCGTAAAATGTTGTTAATTTTCCACATCTGAAAATAAGCATTGAAATTATATTATCAATGTTAATCCTTAAGACTAAAATAAGCAAAAAAAAAAAATTTAATATTAATATTAATAGCCGGAAAAAAAATATTGTAAAACTTTTCTGATTTATGAGTATAAGCATAGAAGTTGTATTTCAAGTTACCCCTTAAGACTAAAATGACCAAAAGTGTTTAGATCTATTTATTTATTTATTCACGACTAAAAGCAGTCGGCACAAATAAAATTAAGTGTTAAAATGTACTAAAAAGTATATTAGAAATTAGGTGAATATTAAATTTGAATTAAATCTGAAACAAAAAAAGGTAAGGACTAGGGGTAAAAAATAAATAACTGAAAACCCAGAAATAATCAATGGATCAATATGAAAATTTAATAATTCCAAAAAAAGGCGGAAAAAAAACAAATTTTGTAATACTTGTGTACTTTTAATTATGATTTTTATATTTAATGCTTATATTAAAATATTAAACTTACATTATTCAGATAGAAATTATATGTACTTTTATACTTTTAATTATTAATTTTATACTTAATGCTAATATTAAAATATTTTATCTTTATTTTTCATATATCAAAAGATAAGCACAGAAATTATAAATCAATGTTACTTCCTAAGGATAGGATTTTAAGAATAAAATGAATTTAAAATTAAAATATTAAACTATTCTTCTGATTTACGGAAAGGGCTTTATTTTCAGATGGGGAAACAAAATTTCAGGAACTAACTAAAGGAAACTCAAAAAGTACCAGGCAAACAGAAATTACAGTAGGTCGTTAGAGTAAAAAATTTAAATTTACCTGTCGCTCAAAGAATTTCACTCAGCTCAGGAACTCAAGGTCATATTTTCACTCAATTAAAATATGATGTAAATAAAATTTGGTTGCTATCTACTGATTTCTGTTCGCCTGGTATTTCAGCTGGTATTTCGGATCTTTTAGACTCTTCACGCCCTATAAGTAAGTATAAAAAAGTAAGTATTCATTCAGTTTGCAACAGCTCGCTGCAACCGGAAACTCAGTAAAAATACCAGGCGAACAGAAATCAGCAGCAAGTAAATATTTTATTTGAGCAGCGGAAACTCAAGGTCATATTTTCACTCAATTTTAAAATGACTCAAATAAAGTTAATTTGCTTTCTGCTCATTTCTGTGCGCCTGGTATTTTAGCTGGTATTTTGGTTTCTTTAGAGTTTCTCTAATTTCAACAATATAATGCAGGATGTTCTTACTTACCCCTTAACCTAGAACCTAGAAATAAGAATCCAGGTCCTTAAAATAAGAATCTTGATTCTTAAAATAAGAATTTTGATCCTTAAAATAAGAGTTAAGATCCTTAAAATAAGAATCTTGATCCTCAAAATAAGAGTTAAGATCCTTAAAATACGAATCTTGATCCTTAAAATAAGAATTTTGATCCTTAAAACAAGAATCTTGATCCTTAAAATAAGAATCTTGATCCTTAAAATAAGAATATTGATCCTTAAAATAAGAACTAAGATCCTTAAAATAAGAATTTATATTCTAGAAATAAAAATCTAGATCCTAGAAGTAAGAACCTAAAAGCCAAATCCTAGAAACTAGAGCCTTGAACCTTGAAACTAGCAATCGTAGAAATCCAAAATACCAGCTAAAATACTAGGCGCACAGAAATGAGCAGAAAGCAAACGAACTTTTTTTGAGTCAATTTAAAATTGAGTGAAAAAGTTAAAATTGAGTGAAAATATGACCTTGAATTTCTGCAGCTCAAATTAAATATTTACTTGCTGCTGATTTCTGTTCGCCTGGTATTTTTGCCGGAATTTCGGTTGCTCCTGCAGTCCACTGACTCACACACTTACACCCCAATTGGTGTCTGTGTGAACAGCTAAAATTAAGAAATTCACTGGTGAATTACCAGGCGAACAGAAATCAGCAGCAAGCAACCAAGTTTGTCTAGTCGAATGATTTAATGCATACTTTCAGGAGGTCGTTTTTAAATCAAAAATATATTTTTGTAGCATACTTTTATGCGACAATTTAAATACTAGAATAAAAAGATTAGCTAGCATACTTTCAGGATGGAAATTAAGACTAGAGTACAAATTTGTATTGCATACTTTCAGGATGGACATAAAATGCTTCACAAAAAATACAATTGCTTGCTGCTGATTTCTGTTCGCCTGGTAATTCACCTGTGAATTTGATCATTTTAGCTGTTCACACAGACACCAATTGTGGTGTAAGTGTGTGAGTGAGTGTCAGGCAAGATCGAAATTTCTGTAAAAATACCAGGCGAACAGAAATCAGCAGCAAGTGATTTTCATTTGAGTCACACTAAAAATGATTGAGTGAATATATGACCTTGAGTTTCTGCTGCTCAAATGAAAAATTCTCTTGATGCTGATTTCTGTTCGCCTGGTATTTTTGGAATTTCCTGAAATTTTTTTAAAGCTTCCCCATCTGCAAAAAAACCCTTTCAGTAAAAAAAGTTTAATTTTTTAATTTTAAATTCATTTTATTCTTAAAATCCTATCCTTAAGGAGTAACATTGATATATTATTCATATGCTTATCACAATATGGTACAAACAATATTTAGATATATAAAAAATTCATAATTAAAAGTATAAAAATATTACAATTGACTTTTATTTCGCGCTGATTAATTTTAATAATGACTAAGTAATATTAGGTAAGTATTTGGAAAAATCTAAATATAATGTAATGTATGAAAATCGATTCAGTTTTTACAAAGTTATGCATGTTGTAATAAGGGAATCTTGGAACATAGTATCAAGACAAGACTTATTTGTTATTGGCTATAATTTTGAAGATAAAACCTAGAAATCAATACAGGAGTGTTTTTTTATACTAATTTTATCACCTCAAATCGATTGCAAGTGTAAATTTAAATTCTAAAATTTTTCTAAAATTTTGAAAAATGTAAAGGCTAACCCCTTATTAAAATTTTCAAAATCAAAAAATATTTTTTTTTCGAAAAAAATTAAATTCAAGTATTATATCAAACTAGGCATAAAATTATGAACAAAAAGACTTTTTGTATAAAAATCGGATTGGTTTTGACAAAGTTATGACTGTTTTAAGAAGAGAAAAGTTGAAATTTTAAAGGGGTAAATATGTGAAAAAATTGAATATGGTAAGTATTTGAAAAAATTTATAATTTTGAAATAAACAATATGCCAATATACCAGGCGTTCAGAAAATTGATAGAATCGAAATGGGTAAGTATTTGAAAAAATGTAAAAGGTAAGTATGAAAAATGTTCGACAAATTCTGCATAAAATTTTGAATTTAGAGAAATTAGCCTAAAAAGCCAAAATACCAGGCGCACAGAAATGAGCAGAAAACAAATAAACTATTTGAGTTTTAATAAAATGTATTGACAAAATTAATTTGAGCTTCTGCTGCTCAAATGTAATTTTGAATTGCTGCTGATTTCTGCTTGCCTGGTATCTTTAGAGAATTTGCGTTTAATTTTTAAATTCATTTTAATCTTAAAATCCTATTCTTAAGGAGTAACATTGACATATACATAACAGCTATGCTAATCTTCTGATATTTAAGGAATGTACAATATTTTAATATTAGTATTAATTGTAAAATTTATAGTTAAAAGTAAAAAAGTATTGCACAATTTAATTTATATTCTTAAGGAGTAACATTGACATGAAAAACATTTATGATAATATACAAATACTAGTATTAATTAAATTATAATTGTATTAATTATTAATTAAATTATAATTTTTATTATAATTGCGTACAACATAAATGGATTTTTATTTAACAGCTGCTCAGTCGGCGGTCGTGTTTTGTAATATGATAGTCGTAATGGAGGGGAAGCCCCTGCTTGATGTCCTTGATATTTGTGCATTGTGCTCATTAATTGCTGGTTATCATTCCTGCGTGAATGTCTACTTTGATCATGCCTTAATGCCACTGGAGACATTCCCTGTTGACAAAATAAAAAGCGTTATTCAATGTGTTACATGAAAAAAGACTTAATGCTCTTTTTATATTGGAAACTAATGCTTTATGGTTAGTGGAATATATAATCATTATTTTGTCAGTGTCGAAGAGCAAACAAAAATATATTAAGGTAAATTACTCAATTAATGCAACTTTTAATATAAAGGATATCAAATCTTTAGTTGAAAGTAAAAACTGTGCGTAATTTTAAATGAATATTCCCAATGTGTGTTAAGCAGGTATTAAAACCTTAACCGAAACCGTAACCTTTAACCGATAAAAGCCGATTGAAATCTGTAACCGTAACTGAAACCGTAACCGAAAATATTTTTTCCACTGAACCGAAACTCTTTAATCCGAATTAACCGTTTAGTAACCGATTCATTTATAAGGGTTAATTTCGGTTCTGTCCGTCGCAGCTACTGAGCAACTTTCATAATTTTGAACTGTCATAACTTTGTCAAAAATCAGTCAATTTTCATGCGCAATGTAAATTTGAGCATGATTTTAATTCTTTATTCGTTCTGCATTTAAATTTTGTTCATTTTGAAAATTCGAAAATTTCGAAATTTTTCGAAAAATGATAAGGGGTAACACTGTAAAAATTCTAAAAAATTCGAAATTTTCGAATTTTGAAAATTAAAAAAATTTAAATGCAGAACGAATTTAGAATTAAAATCATTCTCAAATTTACATTGCGCATGAAAATTGATTGATTTTTGACAAAGTTATGGCAGTTCAAAGTTATTAAAAATCAGTAATATTCAAATATTCGAAATTATCAAACCAAATGAACCAAATTTTAGTTGAGTTCAAATTATAATATAATCGACATAACACTGGACGATTCCAGTAACCCGATAACATTATTTTCCAGGCTAAAAAGAGCATTAAGTCTTTTTGTGTGTAAAACATTGAATTAAGCTTCTTATTTTGATCAACTAAAAACCTTAATTTTTATTTTTTTTGTAAACCGAAACCATACCGGTATTTTTAAACCGAAACTTATAAAAAACCGATACCCGTTTCGAAACCAATACTTCAAGATTTTGCATAACTTATAATCGAAAACCTTAATTCGAACATAACCGAAACCGTAACTGAAACCGATATTCGTTTCGGTTTTAATCCCTTGTTTTAAGTGACTGCATTTACGGAATCTTCAAGGACATTTTTGCAAAATGATCTCGAAAAAAATTACTTTTTTATACCACATTTCCCTTATAAGAGATTATTCCGTGTAGAGGAGTCTATAATAAATTCCGTATCGATAATAAAAATATGGATTAAAGAAATTTGTCAACTTTAAAGAACATTTGCACAACGATAACTTAAGAAACTATCGTCTTTAAAAAATGCCTTTGATGCGTCAATGAAACATCAAAAAGATGCAAGAGTCAAAGACAGAAAAGAGAAAGAGAAGGAGAGGGGTTAGAGAGTCAAGGAGAGATAGAGAATATGTGCTGGGCACATTATTAACTAGTCGACAAATTTGCTGCAGAATGAACTGTCTGAGGGCGCAACAAAGGCGCTCGCCGATAGGCGTGACGCATGTGGCATGTGGCATGGGGAATGGGGCATGAAGCGGGTGGTTGGAGTGGGATTTTGATGTGGCCCTGGCTCATGCAGCTCAGGGCAAACTTTTGCATATTTGTTAAATACTTTAATTAATAATTTAGAGAGATAGCAGGCGAAGCTAACAAACAAACAGAGACTCGAGAATTGAGGTGGAAGAGGAAGAGCAGCGGAGGCAACAGAAAGTTGAGCAAACAACTAACAAAAGATCAAGGATTATGCGTGCCCACAGCTCATGTAAGAATCCCCCATTCCATTCCATTCCCTTCCCATTCCCGTTCCCTTTCCCGTTTCCATCCCATTCCCATCCCATTCCCATCCCATTCCCGCACTCTCGGATGTGTGCGTTGCTGTGGTCGCCCTTCTGTCCTAGCTGGCAAAGAGGACACGGCACTGAGCTCGGCACTCGGCACTCGGCACTCGGCGCACGGCTTTGTGCTAAAAAGAAAACAAAGAAGATTAGACTAAGCGCAGCAGGAGGAGGATAAGGAGGAGGAAGAGTGGGAGAATGAGAGAGGAGAAGAAGAGGAAGAGGAAGCTGAAGCGGGAGCGTGAAATGCTCATAAGGCAACTTGATGAGTTTAATTATTTGAATGCTTGAGCCCACACACACACACACACACACATCTAAACACACACACAACTAAACACACACACAACTAAACACACACACACACACTGACTGGAGGTGGGCCAAGGGCGCGCTATTTAAACAAAAGGCAGCTGCTTTTGTCACATGCTGCCCCTTCCCTTCCCCGCCCCCCGCCCAACGGCCACGCCTACAGCAAAAAGCTCGCGTGAAAGAGAGAGCATGAGGGGGGAGAAACAGAGAGAGAGAGAGAGAGAGAGGCCCTCATACTAGAGATGGTCACGGGTCGAACTTTTCAGTCCTACACGCAATTAACAGAAACTTCAAGGACTAAAATCGCAACTTGTACCATATGTAAAAAAACAAAGAAATAAAAACTAAAAATAGCTAAAAACTATTAAAATTGTTTAAATTTTTTTTAATAATTGTAAATTTAGTAAGCTATAAAAAAGTCAGTTATTAAAATTAATTTTTTTTAAACCTTATCTACGTAATTTTACATTTACAAAAATGGGTATAATGATTTTGTGCAAATCTATGTAACAGACAGAAGAAAACGACATTTAGTATATACCAGGATCCGTAATCATTATAAGTTATATCATAAAAATTACATGTCAATATTTATATTTAAATTTTTTTTACGATTTTGTTTAAATGTAAACATTATTTTTGAGTTATTTTATAAAACTTAGACCTTAATCAAAAAACTGTTAAAAGTTTTACCAATATTATTGTATATCCTTGTAAAAAGACCACAAATAAAATTTAACACAGTAGCCGTAATTTACTGTTGAGTTTTATTTTGAGCGAAAAAAATAAAACTCATGAATTATCATTATTTTTGAGTTTTATTTGTTTTGATCAAAAATAATGATTAAAGTATAAGTTTTATAAAATTACTCAAAAATAATAATTATTTTTGAACAAAAACGTAAAACTTAGAAAAATTAAAATTATAACGGAAATGCAGAGATTGTAAAAAATAAGCATTTTTGGTGAAAGCCATTATTTTCTAAGTCTATTATAAGTGGGTGATTATTTTTTATTAAAAATAATCATTATTTATAAAAACAAAAAATGTTTCTTATGAATATTTATTTTAATTCATATTTTATTATTCTTGGCTATGAATTTTAGAGCCAGTTAAAAAAAAGAAAATCAATTTTCATTAAACTTAACTATTTTAAAAATAAAAAAAAGCAAATTTCTGAATATGTATTTTGTGAAAACATTTTCTTGACTAAATACTTATATATTCTTCGATTAAAAAAAATTGTGAATTTGAAAGCAGAGAAAAAGCCGAAAAAGGGGCATCTCTAATATAAGCCGAGAAACGTTCTTCCCGCTTCCCGCTTCATTCTTCGTAATTCTGCTTTCTCCTCCCGTCGGACGGTATGCAAGTGCATATGAGTGTGTGTGCATGTGAGAGTGTATGTGTGTGTTTCTATGTATGTATGTGTATGGTTAACAATTCACAATCTTTTTCTGCTATCCGCAGCATTATCTTTGTGTCAGACTATGCCCGGTATGAGAGTATGGAATGTTTTTGAGCCAAGCTCACAACTTGCCCAAGTTTTTGAATTGCCAGCGAAGAAGGGGAGAGAGGGTTAAGAAATAGAGGGATGGGCAGTATGTCCTGGTCACCATCAAAACTCTTGAGGCGATGTTGCCACCAAAAATGCGGGTGGTGGCTAAATGCATTCAACGCTCTAAAATAACTCAGAGCTCGACCAAAAATTAAATAATATAAGAAAGACCAAACCAAGTTGGGAATTATAAAGCTTAATTTAGCGGCGAAATACAGCACTAATTGAAGAGGAAATACTCTTAAATAACAAAGAATAAATTAAGTGTGCTTTACAATTAAGCGAAGCTCAAGTCCACACTTACAGGGTATCTTTAAGTCGAGCAGATTAAGTCGTTACTTCTAACAATAAATAAAGTTAACAAATTTATATTTGACTTCTCGCTAAATTTCCACAAATCGCACATTTTAGTAGTCTACTTTACAGGGTATCTGTTAGTCGACGAAGAATTGCTCGCTTAACAGATATATAAAAACAACATATAAGGAAACTATACACAGAGGGAAAAAATCAAGAATTTCGTTTTCAAAACGCCACATTTCAAAATTGATTTCTCACTAAGATTCAAATTACTAAATTAGAGTATTTCGATCTTATTTCAAGTACGATATTTTAAGTACGAAATTGAAGTGTTTTAGTATTTTCAAGCTTAAGTTAACTTTAAAATGTACTGGATTTAAGTACAAATGAACTTGATCCAAGTTCTTTAAATTCTGGAACTGAGTACAAAATAATGTTAAAATATGAACATAATACTCGATTTAAATCGAATCAGCTTGATTTGTATGCATAAAATGTTCTTGAAATAAGTATTATTATCAGGGATTAAAACCTTAACCGAAACCGTAACCTTTAAACGATGAATACCAATTGAAATTTGTAACCGTAACTGAAACCGTAAATTTTTTCCGTTGTACCAAAACCCATAAACTGAAACTCTTTAAACCGAAATAACCGTTTAGTAACCGATTCATTTGTAAGGGTCAATTTCGGTTCTTGCCGTCGCATGTACTGAGCAACTTTGAACTGTCATAACTTTGTCAAAAATCCATCAATTTCCATGCGCAATGTAAATTTGAGCATGATTTTACCTTTTAATTCGTTCTGCATTTAAATTTTGTTCATTTTCAAAAATCGAAAATTTTGGATTTTTTAGAAATTTTACAGTGTTACCCCTTATCATTTTTCGAAAAATTTCGAAAATTTCGAATTTTCAAAATGAACAAAATTTAAATGCAGAACGAATTAAAAGGTAAAATCATGCGCAAATTTACATTGCGCATGGAAATTGATTAAATTTTGACAAAGTTATGTCAGTTCGAAGTTATTAAAAATCATTACATTACACTGGATTATTCCAGTAACCAAATAACATTATTTTCCATTAAGTCTTTTTTTCTGTAAAACAATGAATAAAGCTTCTTATTTTGGTCAACCGAAAACATTAATTTTTATTTTTTTGTGAACCGAAACAAAACCGGTAATTTTAAATCGAAACTTATAAAAAACCGATAACCGTTACGAAACCGATACTCCAAGATTTTGCATAACCGAAAACCTTAATGCGAGCATAACCGAAACCGTAACTTAAACCGATATTCTTAAAAAAAATTATCAAAATCATAAAAAAAATGGGTATAAAAAGTATTCAGTTAGTGTAAATAAGTGATGTCTGACTTCATAAATTATTCTGTTAAATAAAGTCTTAAGTTCTCAGAACTTTTTGGGAATTCTAAAAAGCAAAAAAGTTATAAGAATTAAAGTACTTGATTTAAGATTTTACACACTTAATCTGTGAGTTGAACTTGAGTTTCGAATTTAAATATAAAGAATTTGAGTACTTATTTCTAGTAATTTTAGAGATTTTTTGTTCTTAATTTAATGCTCATTTTAAGTAATCCGTAGTTATATCAAGTCTTATTTTTAAGTATCCAAAATATGTCATTCGAGTTCATTCATACTTAATTTTATTACGGCCTTTTTTTCTCTGTGTATTAATTTCCAAATATTTTTGTTTAAGTCAATTACCATTACTGGGTTTCTTCCAATGGAAGTATTATGATATTTTCCCTCTTCAATTGCGAATTTATCTCAAGCTTAGTCTTCAAATCAAAACTGTCAATAACAACAGCTTTTCATTTCCTCAATGATTTCCACTTAAAGGAGCTTTTTTAAAACTCCTCGACTGTCAAAAATTCGAAATTTTGATAATATATTATATAATATGTTAACATATTTAATTGTTACATATGTAAATATTTAGTAGATTTGATATTTAATAAAATAATTTAAATATTTATTTATTTATTTAAAGTCAACAAATGACTGTTGACAACGAAGATTTTTAAAAAATACTTGTTTAAATAAAATATAACTGTCAGGGCAGGCAACAGTCGGGAGAGCCCGACTATGAGAGACCCTGTACCAAACTTAATACGTTAATTAACTTTTTATTTATATTTTCTTTACCAACTTAAGTACAGGGTGCAAATAAAAGTTGTTATAGTTACTGAAAATATTTGAAAATATGAAATTTGCAGTTTTCAACTGAAAAGTTGATATACGAGTATATTGTTAAATAACCAAGCGAATAGTTGTGGTCTCTTTTATTTGATTTAATTTATATGCATTTTGCTGAAAAGGCTTTCAAATTGATGTCAAGCGAAAGGCAACTTGAATTGTTGCATGCAACTGGAGATGTTGTATGTCAAATTGGCCACAGGAATGACCTCTTTGATGTCATTACCTTTGCACACACACAGCACACACACACACACACACACACACACACACGCACACATATTCGGCACATACACTCGGAAAAGTCAGACAATGGAAATTGTCCTGCGGTGATGAAATGTGGCATGACCTGGCCAAATGGAAATGGAGCTGCAACGGCAGCAGTTGCCACCTTCAAGGGGCAAGATGAGAGAGGCAGAGAGAGGCAGAGAGAGAAGTTGAGAGGGGGAGTAGGTGAATAGAGAGGGGTTGACTGTAGAGAACTTCACTTAATGTCAACTTAATTGCATTGTTTCAGCCACAAATTACAAAACGAGTTTTGCACAAGGTAACAAAACGTCGTCAGCTTCACGTGGCAGCAACTCGACTGATGTTGCCACGGTTGCCACTGCAGCAACTGCTGCTGCTGTTGTTGCTGCTGTTGCTGCAACTGCTGCTCGTTGATGCCACCAACTCTGGCAGCGCACAACAATAACAGCTAAATGTGAGTGTGTGTAAAAAGAATCAATTGTGTGTGACCAAATTAAGTTCACTGACTCGCACACACACACACACACACACACTACACACTTACAAAGAGTGTGTGTTGCATGTGTGTTGCCATTGTCAAGTGGAAGCCAAACGGGGATTCATTTGAATTGAGTGGCGCCACCAATGGACCAAGGCACAAGGCACAAGGCACAAGTTGACTCAATGCCAGACAGCGATCCCAATCCCTATTCCTATCCCTATCCCTCTTCCTATTCCTATCCCCTACACTGCAAAAAAAATCAACTTCTAAAATCAGATGAATAAATAGATGAATAAATATCTTAAATTGTTAGGAAAATTTAAATATACTCGCTTCGGTTGACCAATATAAGAAGCTTTATTCATTGTTTTACATACTTAATGCTAAGGCTGAAAACCTGGAAAATAATGTTATCTGGTTACTGGAATGATGTAATGTAATGTAATGATTTTTAATAACTTCGAACTGTCATAACTTTCCCAAAAGTCAATCAATTTTTATGCGCACTGTACATTTGTGCATGTTTTTACCTCTTAATTTGTTCTGCATTTAAATTTTGTTCATTTTGAAAATTCGAATTTTTCGGAAAAATCAAAAAAGATAAAGGGGTAACACTGTAAAATTTCGAAAAAATTCGATTTTCAAAAATTTTCTAGAATGAAAGAAATGTAAATGCAGAACGAATTTAAAGGTAAAATCATGCTTAAATTTACATTCCGCATAAAAATTGATTGACTTTTGACAAAGTTATGGAGGTTCAAAGTTATCAAAGTTCAGTAAAATCTAAATAATCCAAATTTTCAAACCAAATGAACCAAATTTATATGAGATCAATTTATAATAAAATCGACATTACACTGGACGATTCCAGTAACCCGATAACATTATTTTCCAGGCTAAAAAGAGCATTAAATCTTTTTTCATGTAAAAAATTAATAAAGCGTCTTATCTTGGTCAACCGAAAACCTTAATTTCTTTTTTTTGTGAACCGAAACCATACCGGTATTTTTAAACCGAAACTTACAAAAAACCAGTAACAGTTACGAAACCGATACTCCAAGATTTTGTATAACCGATAACCGAAAGCCT
Organism: Drosophila kuntzei; assembly: GCA_035042165.1. Classification (NCBI taxonomy): domain Eukaryota; kingdom Metazoa; phylum Arthropoda; class Insecta; order Diptera; family Drosophilidae; genus Drosophila; species Drosophila kuntzei. The sequence goes on along the minus strand of JAWNLU010001329.1, from coordinate 787,585 downwards.
TAATTCGATTATAACCGAAACCGTAACTGAAACCGAAATTCGTTTCGGTTTTAATCCCTGGTTATCCCTGCATATAGATTAAAGTAATATTTATAAAAATACAAAACCAAAAAATCTTTATATAAATCAAAATAAAACAAATGATAAATTTTTAAACCTGACTTATTTTTTGAGTCTTGAGTATTTAAGAACATTTATTCTTGTACTTGAAAATATTTAATTTTCTTATCTTATTAATAAGAGCTTGGTCTTATTTGAAATTTTCCTAAAACCTAAAGATGTGTTTTCTGACTTTATGAATTTTATGTTCTCCACGCATTTTTTAGACCAAAATTCGAAGTTTTGAGATCAAAATCTTGTTTTTCGAAACATTTTTTATCAGTGTATTCCCTAACTCCCTCTCTGTTACTCTTTCTCTCTGTGCATGCCAGGTGTTGGCTGTCTCTTCCTCTTCTTCTCTCCAACAAAAACTAAATTGAAAACAGTGCGGAGAGGAGCATCATTCTGAATGCATTCCCCGAATGCTTCAACCGCTGAACAGTCAAATGACGGCGGCCATTGGGAAACCAAGGAGACACACATTCCCTCTCTCTCTCTCTACCTCTCCCTTTCCCACCCACTCTTCCTTTCTCCACTCTTTTATCCGCATCTCAGTCTTTGTCAATTTTGTTATGGAAAAGTGTGTGTGACTGTGTTTCAATAATTGAGAAATTTGCTGCTGTTTTTGTAACCTAAGGTTTTGATTCTAACCTTCGTTCAAATTAATACAAAAATATATTTCTATTCTTTTAATTTTTCCTTGTTATCTTAGATCAATAAGAAAATGTAATATGGCATTTTATTAAATGTCATTTAATTTAATTATTTAATTATTTATTTATTATCATTGAATTTATATTGAAAGTTTGAAATAGTTCCGAGATATTAGAAAAGCATGAAATTTATGTTTTTTTAAGAAAGTAGTTCTGTTCTGACTCGCAGAGTGAATAATTTTAAAGCTTCGGTTCATGATTCGGTTCGGGTGGCTCAAGAACCGGTTCCGAACCGGTTCCGAATCGAGTCGAATCAGAACCAGTTTGCTGCTTTGGAAAAAAGGTGTTGGAAAATGCGTTAAAGTATTCTTAAACTTAAGTATTGACAATCTTGAAGCGAAAGTTCACGCCAAAGTTTGTGTTAAAAAGACTCTACATAAAGAATAGAATAAAATGCAGTAAAAAGAAAGAAATAGAATAAAAATAAAAGTAAATAAAGAAACCAAAATTTATCCGTGAACATTAGCAATTGTAATTCTTCTACTGCCACTGCAATTTATTTAATCGAAAATATATTTATCATATTTAATATGTATGTTCAATAATACGTATACGTAATGTTTATATTCCTACGCTTATTAAGAAACTGAACTTTGACTGTCTTTTCTAAACTCCAACTATCGATAACACAGTGTTGTAAACGGAATGAATAAAAAAGAGTGTTGTTAATAATGACAAACAGTGTTGTAAGAGGAATGAATAAAAAGAGTGTTGTTAATAATGACAAACAGAGTTGATCTCTCAGAAATCAAATTGAAAAAGCTCTCAAAACGTGACAAAAAGTCAATAGGAAAATTCAATCTGCGAATTAAAAAAAAATAGGAATTGAAAATGGATGATTATGTGAGTAAATATAACGTTGTAATCTGTATGATGAGCTCGACTTATATGTGTACCATATTCTACATTCTGTAGTATCTTTATGCGAATAATAGCTACGTCCTGTTGTGCACCGAGTGCCAAATCGCATTCCCACCGCATGAATTTAGTGGACAGTGCATGGAATTTCGCATGTGCGAAGAATGCAGGAGAAAGAATCCCGAGATTATTCACTATCTATACACATACGTCTATAAGCCACAACAAGCCAACAATTGGACTCCCTTCCAGGAACGCCTGGACAAGGTAACTCGACAGCTGGAGATCCTCGAGTCCGATGTGGATGCCTTCAAGAATATCTATTGCGAGGATGAAGCTGATCTTGAGATCGACCGCCAGGCTGAAGAATATCTAAAGGATATGTTAGATAAATGCGACTAGCAACTGGAAAACTGTGAGATCGAATAAAAGTTGTTGACAAATCCCAAGGAACATTTTAAATTAAACTCTTAATGGTTTTGGATTGAAAATTGCGGAACATGTGCATTTTCATTGAAGTAATGCTTTGCTGTGTTTATTTATTTGCAACTTTTAAGCAATTCAATTATCCGACTCAAACTCCACTATACTATAATTGACCCTCTCACAGCTGGGAAGCTTTTTCGCTTCCTGTTGAAAAAATAAAAGGAAAAAATAGGAAGAAAACGAACGCACCACAACATGAATAAACGCCCCACTCAAGTGCAGAATTACGGAAATTAATTTTGAAGCATGTTCTCTTAACTTTAATTAGATTTACGTGTGTCTGTGAGAGAGCGTATATATATATATATATGTGTGTGTGAGTGTGTTTGTGTGTGCCTCAATTTTGTGGCTTTAGTGGGTTAAGCGGCTTATGATGTTGCCAAGTGACAAAAGAGCAAACTACCGAATGCTATAAAGCATAATTAGTTGCATGCAACATCCATGCCACGCCCTTTCCCCTTTTCTCTCCACAACTCGCTGCTCATCTCGTTGTTTTTTTTTTTTAAACTAAAACTATTCGAGAACTAAATAGATAACAAAAGCAGTTCGTAAGCCAGATATTACGAGTTATCCTTTCTGGCTGTTATTTTTGAAAAGTGAGCAACTATTTAAATTAGAAACTCAAGTTAAGCGAAGAACATTAAATATAAATAAATATATATAAATTTAAATATAAACATATGCTATTTATGCATTGAAATTGATTCATTTCTCAACTAGTTTAAAAAATTTAATATTAAATAATGTGTAATTTGTGTAGAAGTCAAATTTAACTTTGAAGCTGATCACGTCCTCTTTTCACATTGTGATGGAATTTTTAAGAAATTTCGAAATTATAAAGCTTAGATAAAGATAAAAAATTTAGTATCACATTAAATAAAAATCAAAGTTCTATTTTTAAAGGATTTAGAGTACAGAATACTAATACATCAATTCAACTATCAATTTTATGCTACCATCATGAAAAAATTTGTTAAAAGCTCTAAAGAATTATCTTCAGTTTTACCTGATAAATTCTCATAATCTTTCACTACTTTAACTAAATTTATATATCTGATTTGTGGCATAATTTCCTCTTTGATATTCAAATTGTCTTAAAAAAAGGTTCGTATCTCATATTCATCTCCTTTCTGGAGGGATTAATCCAAGAGTGTATATATTATTGTGTTCACAAAGAATACAAAGTAAAGCGATCAAATAATTCTTGAGTAATTTGTATAGATTTAAATGTTAAATATTATTTGTTGTTGACTTATATAAGTTTTCCATGTCATTCTCCTGTGATGGAGTTTTTAAGAAATTTCGACATTGTAAAGCTTGGATAAAGATAAATAACTTGATATTACATTAAATAACAATCAACATTTTATTTTTATGGGATGTAGAGTACAAAATACTCATACAGCAATTCTACTATAAGCTCTAAAGAATTATCTTCAGATTTACCTGAAAAATGCATACAATCTTTCATTACTTCATCTAAAATTATATATTTGATTTATGGCATATTTTCCTCTTTGATATTCAAATTGTCTCCAACAAATTTACGTATATCATATTCTTTTTCTTTCTGGAGGGATTAACTGAACGTTTAACCCAAAAGTGCGTAGAACACAAAGCAAAGCGATTTCTTCGGTCAGTTCTGGGCATAAAGTCGAAAGAAAAATGCAAACTGTAAACTGAAAACAAGAAAATTGAATTCAAAAAAGAAGAAGAAAAAGAAGCGAAGGGAAATTGAAGGGTGTTGCCTAGTAAGAGACTGAAAACAAAAAGTGAATTAGTGGGCAACAACTAAAACTAAAACTAAAAACTAAAAAAGATTAATAGGAACACGTAAAATGTAATTATTTTCCTGTACTTGTTCTATTTGTGCCTGGGCAAAAAGACGTGGCAAGACGGGGCGTGGCAAGGCGGGGTAAGGTGAGGCGAGATGAGATGAGATGAGAACAGACGAGACGAAGCGAGGACAACAACACACATACACACATATACACACACATATACACACACATATACACACACATACACACACATACACACACATACACACACACACACACAGACACACGCCTGACATGACAACTTGGAGCATTTTTCCAGCAATGTTGCTGAACCAGCAGCCAGGACTTTACACACACACAAGGGCGTACGCAGGTATTTGCAGGGGGAGAAGCTGACCCCCCCTCCTAGACCCTTCAAATTAAAAAAGAATTTTAGAAAATTATTAAGTATTTTAACCCATTTTATTTTAAATAAAAATAGTGTACTTTAAAAGATGCTAGAAAAAAAATGTAGACAATTATTAAATATTTGAATCAGGGATTAAAACCGAAACGAATATCGGTTTCAGTTACGGTTTCGATTATGCGCGAATTTAGGTTTTCGATTATAAGTTATGCAAAATCTTGGAGTATCGGTTTCGTAACGGTTATCGGTTTTTTAAGTTTCGGTTTAAAAATACCGGTATGGTTTTGGTTAACAAAAAAAATAAAAATTAAGGTTTATAGTTGACCAAAATAAGAAGCTTTATTCATTGTTTTACATAAAAAAACACTTTTTGCTGCTTTTAGCCTGGAAAATAATGTTTTCTGGTTACTGGAATCGTACAGTGTAATGTCGATTTTATTATAATTTAAACTCATATAAATTTGGTTCATTATTTGGTTTGATAATTTCGAATATTTGAATATTACTGATTTTTAATAACTTTGAACTGTCATAACTTTGTCAAAAATCAATCAATTTTCATGCGCAATGTAAATTTGAGAATGATTTTAATTCTAAATTCGTTCTGCATTTAAATTTTTTGCATTTTCAAAATTCGTAAATTTTGAATTTTTTAGAAATTTTACAGTGTTACCCCTTATCATTTTTCGAAAAATTTCGAAAATTTCGATTTTTCAAAATGAACAAAATTTAAATGCAGAACGAATTAAAAAGTAAAATCATGCTCAAATTTACATTGCGCATGGAAATTGATTGAGATTTGACAAAGTTATGGCAGTTCAAAGTTATCTAATTGCTCAGTAGATGCGACGGACAGAACCGAAATTAACCCTTATAAATGAATCGGTTACTAAACGGTTATTTCGGTTAAAAGAGTTTAGGCTTGTGGGTTTCGGTACAGCGGAAAAAATTATTTTCGGTTACGGTTTCAGTTACGGTTACAAATTTCAATCGGTTTTCATCGGTTAAAGGTTAAGGTTTCGGTTAAGGTTTTAATCCCTGATTTTAATCCATTATTAAGTATTTTACCATGAAACAGCGATCGCAAATAATACTTATTTTTATTATAACAAATTACTTTTAACTCTTATTTTTCAATTTTTAAAATAGATATCAAAAATAATGATTAAATCTCAATTATTATTTAAAAATCATATATTTTCAACCTAAAATATACTTAAAATACGTCTTTAAAGGAGCTGTGATGTATTACATGAAAGGTATTGAACCACGCATCATAAATGTTTTAAGATTTCGGGAATTCATTACTTGGTTGAAAAGATATTCACATTCCATTTTTATTTCTTTATAATAAAAATTGAAAAATAATTTTTATCTTAAAATAGTAATAGTAGTACAAAGTAAAATAAAAAAAATATCAGACCCCCCTCATTTTTATTCTGGGTACGCCCTTGCACACACACATAAACAATGTAGCTGCTGGCGTTTCATGTATGTGTGTGTGTGTGTGTGTGGTGTGTGTGTGTGTGTGTGTGTGGGTGTGTGTGTGTGTGGGTGTGTGTGTGTGTGGGTGTGTGTGTGTGTGTGTGTGTGTGTGTGTAAGTTGTTTCGCCCCAAGTAGTTTTCTTGTGTAATTATAATTGCATAATTTATTTATAATATGATTTTCATGCTGTTTTCGCTCACACACATACATCTGGCTTGTGTGTGTGTGTGTGTGTGTGTGTGTGTGTGTGTGTGTGTGTGAGTGTGTGTAAGTGTTCCAGGAGAGGCACGCCAGTCTGCTCAGCTCAGCTCAGTTGAGATGAGTTGAGTTTAGTTTATGTATCAGCAAATGCATCGGCAACGCCAATTTTCGAGGTAACTCAGCTCAGGCCTATCCCCTCCCTCTTTACCACCTTTCCATCTCCCTTTCATCTCTCTGCTCTCCCCTTTCTCGCTTGCTCCAAAGCTGGCACTTCACTAAATGTTGCCACAGGAGCAGACTGGCCAACAAGCCAAGCAGCCAAACTGCATTTGGCCAGAAGTGAATTCAACGCCTGACAAAAGACAGAGACAGACAGACAGAGAGAGAGAGAGAGAGAGAGAGAGAGAGGGGGGAGAGTGAGAGAGAATACGTGCAAGTGCTTCAGGTTCATTATATTTGGGCATATAAATTTCACTTGGCCACAAACCGAAATCGGAGTCAAATGGCTCCGGAGGCATTTGGATGTATAATATGCCACCTACACACACACACACACACCCAAACACACACCTACACACACACACATGGTAACAAAAGGTGGGCATTGAAACAGGCAACTGAGTGTTGCCAACTGAAGCTGCTTCTCATCATGCCACTTGACACTTTACACTTATTTCCTGCTTCCACTTGAGGCTCTAATTTTGTTATTCTTATCTAAAATGAACTGGGAACTGGAATTAAAACAGCAGTTAAAACAAATCAAATAAATTTAATATAAGAATTTTCAAATAATATTAAATTCAAAATAACAAAATTGGGAAACAAACAAATGATACTACTATAATAATAATAAAATAAGAAAAGTTAGAGGGGCACACAACTAGCAAACTTGCTAATAAGAAAAAAATAAATACAAACTTTAATATCGGAAAATATGTTAATAAAATTAAAATTGGAAAATAAAATATTTGAATATTACTGATTTTTAATACTCTTTGAACTGCCATAACTTTGTCAAAAATCCATCAATTTTCATGCGCAATGTAAATTTGAGAATGATTTTAATTTTAAATTCGTTCTGCATTTAAATTTTTTCCATTTTCAAAATTCGAAAATTTTGAATTTTTTAGAAATTTTACAGTGTTACCCCTTATCATTTTTCGAAAAATCTCGAAAATTTCGATTTTTCAAAATGAACAAAATTTAAATGCAGAACGAATTAAGAAGGAAAATTATGCTCAATTTTACATTGCGCATGAAAATTGATTGATTTTTGACAAAGTTATGACAGTTCAAAGTTATGAAAGTTGCTCAGTAGCTGCGACGGCCAGAACCGAAATTAACTCTTATAAATGAATCGGTTACTAAACGGTTATTTCGGTTAAAGAGTTTCGGTTTATGGGTTTCGGTACAGCGGAAAAAAATATTTTCGGTCACAGTTGCAGTTACGGTTACAAATTTCAATCGGTTTTCACCGGTTAAAGGTTACGGTTTCGGTTAAGGCTTCGCTGTTTTTAAGTAACTTTAAAATTATTTAGAACCGTTGTAATTTATTGAAAAGGTTTCACACAATAAAATATAAACGTTTATCATGATTTAAAATTAAATATCAACTAGAGTCAGAGAGGAACTTCTTCTAAAATAAAATTTTAATTTTCTTAGTATCTGTAGTTTGAAATTGAAATTTATTTTAATTATTATTTAAATTTCCAACATTGTGCATTTATTTTTAATTGAACTCTATTTGGATTTCTTAACTAAATTCTTTATTTGTTGTCTTTATTTTTTTTTAATTATGATTAAAATATGCAAAGTTGCCAATGAAATGTGCTAAGAAAAATATGGAAAAAGAAAAATAGTTCACAAGCTTGGAAAAACATTTAAAATTACGAATTCCTACTACAAACTTTGCATCAAAAATTAATTTAAAGTTAATCGAAAAAATAACCCCAAAAAAATTGTATAACTCATAATCATTTTCCCATTTTCGATAGACTTTAAATGAATTAATTTTATAGTCTATAAGAATTATTGAAGTTCTGAAAATGCCAATAATAAAGAAGTTTATACAATTGTTCAGCCTCAATTAGATTGAGAAATTGTTCAAATAAAATAGATAATAAATGCATGTTGGAAAAGTATTTTGTGGCTTTAATTGCGGTTAATATGCGGTCAACTGCAGTACGAGAAAATGCCAAACAAACAGAGAGGAAAATAGGGAAAAGAGCTGAGGAAATGAAGTTAGTGGAAAGTTGAAAGGTATTCCCGATACCTGGCGGGTACACAACAAACCAAATGCGACAAGGGCTTGGGAAATTGGGGATTATTTTGTTGTCAAAGAGGGAAAACCAGCAAAATGGAAAAAGTACTACAAAAAAAAAAGGGGAGAATGGAGGGGTGATGGGGAGGGTGGGGGGAGGAGGGGAAATCCCTGCCGCCTGCGCATTATTTGTTTGCATATGCATTGACGTATTTGCCGAAGCCAGCGAAGCGTGTGATTAAATTTAAAATATTTAAGCATATTTTACGCGTTGACTAAAAAACAGGCATTGACCAAGTGGCGGCTGCTGATGCTCGTCGACAAACGACAGACGACAGACGACGGACGACGGACGACGGACGACTGACGATGATGTTGCCCCGTCGGTCCCGTCAGTCCCGTCTGCCCCATGTTGCCTGCCGCAGCACCACAATGAAAATAATAACAATAAAAAATTAACTGCAAGCGCAAAAAATGGCGCGCAAATTAAAAAGAAAACCGAAAAACACAAAAAACGAAAAGAAAATACAAATAAATGGAGAGAAAAAAAATGAAAGAAAACAACAAATACAAATGCAATGAAAATGCGCCATATGAAAATGTAAAAATGCATGAAACAATAACGACAGGCGGGTATGCACGACTTGCAGCTACCCGTTATGCAGTTAAAGAGCAGCGCAATTTTGAACTATGCAATTTTCAGAATACAATAAAAAACTTAAGAATTATAAAATTATTATTATAATTATATTAAAAATTAACAATTAAATAAATATTAAATTTAAATTAAAAACTGAAACGATAAAAATATGAAGTCTGAAGTATAAAAAAATTATAATAGATACAATATTGGTTGCAAGGGCTTAAATAATATTTGATATGATTTTTCTAAGTAAATTGATAGGTTTATATATTATTTGAAGGCATAAAGACATGAGGAAGATTGGTTAAATTTCTATGAACTTATAGAATTTAACTTAATAGAAATTATAGAGAAAATTTGGCAAAGATTTCAGAAAAGAACCATTAAAATTTGGAGATTTTTTCTTCTCTAATTTCTGGGTTTGCATAGAATATTATGGAATAAAATAGCTAAATTGACAACAAAAAAAACGGCTAGAAATAACTAAAGGAACATTAAAAAGTGCTAAACAAAGTGCAAATTTGTTAACATATTTAGATTAAAGATATAATAAGTAAATAAAGCACAAAATGTTTTCAGAGATTAAAATTTTCGAATTGCTAAATCGTTTTTAAATAATTGTTATTTGACAATGCGTTCACTTAAGTTCATATCTGTAAAGAATATGCTTACACACATTTTAATTATTCTACCATTTGACAAAATTGAAATGAAGAAAATTATATTCATTTTTCCCAATTTCTTGAATTCAAATTTTCCAAATCTAGTAAAACCAATCGGATCTACGAAAAAGTGCTAAAAGTAGCTAAATCTTTTTTTTTAATTGCTAGATTTATAGCTAAAAGAATTTCATACATTTTTCTAGCTTTTACAATTGAAAAAGTGCTAAATCTAGCAATAAAATTGCTAAAATGACAACAGTGTCTTCATCTGAAGACTTTTTATACGCATTTCACATGACAATAAGACATTTTTCAACCTTTTAGGAGTTAGCTTATAATTACAGGGTATATCAAACTGAAAAATATATGGCGAAAAAAAATAAACCACGCGCGTGTGGAGTAAAAAATGTAAGCAAACGGCGCTGAAAATGCGCAATTGTTTACGGCCATCGGATCAGCAAGCGGGAGGGAGGAGGAGTAAGTAAGGGGAGAGGGAGTAAGAGAGAGAGAGAGAGAGAGGGTGATAGGCTGCGTGGCGATGCCCGCTGGCTGTGAGAACAGGAGGCAGGAGCGGAGGCGGTGGCGAGGGCGGGGGCGTGGCAAAGGCTTGCCTTGTTGTCTGCTAGGCATGTGGAAAATCAACGCCAGCGAAGCGAGAGACGAGAGAGAATCAACTGCGAGAGAAAGACAGTGAAAGAGAGAGAGAGAGAGAGAGGGGGGGAGCACACAATATGTTTCCAATGTAGCACATTTAATATTAACTTTTCGAATTTATTTTTATTTCCGCTTGGCGCAAATGCATGGGTAAGTGTGTGTGTGTGTGTGCTGTGTGGGTGTGTGTGTGATATGTGTGTGTGTGATGTGTGTGTGTGTGTGTGTGCCACATTCATTTCGCTTCATTTCTTGCTTTCTTGCAGGAAATTACAGCATGTAATTTGCATTCAGTTGTAAAGTGAAATGGAATAATTTCACGTTGCCGCTGATGGCGCCCAACGTGGGGAGGCTGCTCTTTTACCCCCTGTCCATCTTCTCACACATTTTTTTCTCTCTGTGTGTGGTCGATATCTGTGTGTGTGTGAGTGTGTGTGTGTGTTGGGTGTGTGTATTAATTTCTCAATCATTCAATCATGCATTCTCACAGGCGTTCGCTTTGGTTCTCTCTCTCTCTCTCTCTTCTTTCTCTTCCCATCTCTCTCTCTCCCGTCTCCACTTAGCTCTTCCCCACTTTTCCGAGTGTGTGTAAAAATTTGACATGCTTTTAACCGGCGACGACACAAGTGAGTGCCTGTCTCTGTCCCTCTCTTCTCCTCCACTCTCTCCCCTCTCTCTCTCCCTCTCTCTCTCTCTCTTTTTCTCCGTTTCAGAGTGTGTGTGCAAAAACGCGGAAGTTGACACTTTCATGTCTAATGGAGGGGCTCGGGCAAAGCGGAAACGGCAGCAGCAGCAGCCGTACCACAAGAGTCCTCAACATCAGCCCGAAAAACCCCGAAGTCCCATTCCAAAATGGAACCTGAACCTAACCCAACTCAACACCACCTCTACTCTTTTTTCTTCCCCTCTCTCTCTCTCTTTCTCTCTCTTCCGTGGCAAGTCAATAGCTTTGTGGGTCGCTTGGGAAAATTTGAATAGCACTCAATGGGTATGTCATCATTTTTTTCCACATTCTTCTTCTTCTTTATATTCTTCTTGTGCTCGAAACTCTTAAAAAAGAATCGGATAACATAAATTTTAAATCATTTCAAACACATGATGAATCACTTGCTGTACAAATAACTTAAGATGGGAGTCGGTAAATCCCATTAAACTTAGGTATATGTTATACCTGAGAGCATTAATCGAAAATTAGTTAATCATATTTACCTATATACCCTGTAATCAGTTCAATCTGTAAAAAAGAAATGACAAAATCAGATTAATTTACAGCATATATGATTTTTTAAAGAAAATAATAGAGGATGGGGTATTACTTGGAAAATTGAAAATAGTATAGAGTATCTTCTAGTTGATCACTCCGAAAAAAATCATTTCTCGCTAAAATAAAGAGAGAAAGCAATGGGAAATACAGAATATTTTCAAACCATTCATAGATTGTTATTTGTTACATTCATATAACTTAGTAAAAACAGTGAAAATTAGGGGCTAAATTCTAGTAGAGTACAAGAATTACTTGCTTCACTGTAGATAAAAAGTGATATATGTAAGTATATATAACGAATGTTCTAACGAATGTTTCAATACGAGTCGAAAACTTAATCAAGTAGTCGGAAATACCCTGTAATCAGTTCAAGTTCATCCCAAATCGATTCATCATTCATTCAAAATATGCTAATACATTTGAATATGGGGACCAATGATTTGCACAACATTCTCAACGAGTGTTTACTGTACAAGCTCAAGTTGCTTCCAATTTTGTTCACTTTCTTTATTTTCTGTTTTTTTTTTTTATCAATATTTAAACAAAATTTGATTAAAAGTCTACATTTGAGATGGCAACTCTTAAGTTAAGTTATGACTTTAATGCTAAACTTCTTTAAAAATTACGTTTTCTTCAGCTCACAGACTTTACATGCCCGAGAGCCTTTGAAAAGTTGGTCAACTGTACCTATTGTAGGATGAGGGGGTAGGTAAGGAAGGTAGGGAAGTAAGGGAGGTAAGGAGACTACGATGAAGGTTTTGCTTTTTGCTTGAAAGAAAAAGTAAAGTGATGAAGAAGTTTTGGTTTCTTTTAAAGCGATAGAAAAAAGCACTCTCTGAAGTCAGCTCTCTATCTAGTCTGTATGTGTGGGTGTGTGTGTGGGTGTGTGTGTGTGTGTGTGTGTGTGTGTGGCAAAGCCATTTGTAGAAAGAAATCAAATTAAGTGCCTCGGGCAGCCATTTGTAGCATACGCTATATCAAATTATGCCCGCACACACAAACGTAGAGCGTAGAACGCAGAACGAGAGATGAAATTGGGGGGAGTTACGTCAGATGGGAAATGGGAGATGGGAAATGGGATGGTTAATGGTAGGATGGTAGGAATATATGTGTTAGTCAGGTGAATTCTTTCGGGTTTGCCGTTAAATGGCAGCAGCAATGGAATTGAATGCTCTTGCGCTTTTTCCGGGTTTAAATTTTTAATTGAAATTACAAATTGATGTCAGCGACGCTGACCGAATCTGAATACGTATGAAAAGAATTCAAAAATAAAGGGGCGACACAAACAGAGCCAGAGAAACAAACTACAACAAAGTAAAAAGTATAAAACAAAAGCAAAAAAAAAACCGAGGCGAGTGTCGAATGTCGAATATCCAGACTGTTGTTCACACAATCTGGCAACGCCGAGTCCGGCAGAGGAAACTGGCAATGGCACTGGGAATAAGATCAGCGGCAATTGCCAGCGCCAGAGCTTTATATTTCTATATATACCCGGTACTCAAAGTTTACGGCAGTGCAATCACTTTGTGGCAATGTTTGTAACATGCAGGAGGAAAAAGGCATTTAAGACCTTAAAAAGTATTTTTTCCTTTTAATATTTAATTTATTTTAAATTTTTTAGATATTGCCGAAATAAAATAATACTAAAATTACTATAAAATAAAAACAGTGAAATATGCAATACATTTAAAATACACATAATCATGGGTGTTCCAGAAATATAAACCATTACATTTCTGAAACATCCCTATATAGTACAAATACAGTATTTTTTTAAACATAATTTTAAAGTACAAAATTTTCAAATTTAATTCTTCCAAAAATTCAATTTTAATGCTAATTTAATTCCAATTTCACTTTAATTATTCAATGCCAAGAATTTTGTAGTTACTTTTAATTTTCAATGCTAATTAAATAATTTTTCACTAGCACTACTTTTTTCATTAGCACTACTTTTTTCAATGCTAGTGAAAAGCCCATTTTACTAGCACTACTTTTTTAGTGCTAATTAAAAAAGTAATGATAATGCTTATAAGCAGAACTCTAAAAATACTGACATAACATTACATTTTTAGAATACATCATATTTAAATTTTTACATTATTTGGGACAGGAACACGCAGAAGACAGAAGACATCAAGGACCCTAAAAAGTATACTATACTACGAGTATTTCTTGAACAGCATCCACAGAAGAGTCGATAAAATTCTTGCTCGTCAGTCTATCTGTCAGTTTATAGAATTCGTCGGTATCAGAAAAAAAACGACCCAAAAGACTTGAAATAAAGAATTTCCAGAAATACATTAAAGTAATTACGTTTCGTTATATAACTGAAAACATTAAACTCATGGAGAAGGTTCGACTCGATTCGATTGACTTGAACTGTGTTTCAAATTTACATTTATTTATTTTTAAGACTTTAAGAATTTTCAGTGCCATATCCTGATTTCTACAGATATATATTTTTTTTTTATTCTTATTACAGATTTTTAAGTGGCAGTGTGGGAATCGAACCCACTTATTTTTTTCAGACAGAAATTCTTATTATGCCATTGTTCGGGGACTCTAACAAAAAAACCTCACTTTATTCTATTCAATTGTTTTTTAATTTTTCAAAAATGTGAAGCCAAATAAAAAGCGGGTATTCCGCAGTCGAGCACTCTCGACTGTAGCTTTCATACGTGTTGTTGATGTTGTTGAGGTCAGCATTGCATTTAATACGGCAACATCGTCGTTGGAACTCGTTCATTATTAACAACGACAGATGCAGTCGCTGTCGCAGTCGCAGTCGCCGTCGCCGTCGCGACGTCGAACGACGCCATATTGACAGTTATTAAAGCGAATGAATGAATGAATGAATGAATAAATGCATATGACAAATTAGGCTGGTTCAAAAAAGAAAACCAAGAGAAATGCATTAAAAACTGAGGAATTATGCGACTTCAACTCCATAAACTGGAGTTAATGAGATCCTAAAATAACTCAACATCGAGTACATAATTTATGTTTAATTATAATTGAATAAATATAGAAGAAAAATAATTATTATAAATTCTATTAGAATGAATATCTCGAGAGTATGATAAGTTTTTAAGGATAATGTGTTGAACTATTATAGGGATGGAACTATATGGATGAACTGATGTCTATGTAAGCCGTTTTATTACACTGTGATAGTTTAAAAAAAAATAATGAGACATGACCAAAACTCAACGGTTTTATCCTTTTTCTGGTCCTAGAAATCAAACTACATCATTAATTTTTCGAGTTACAAGGATGGTTTTATACCAGGGATTAAAACCGAAACGAATATCGGTTTCAGTTACGGTTTTGGTTATGCTCGAATTAAGGTTTTCGGTTATCGGTTATGCAAAATCTTGGAGTACCGGTTTCGTAGCGGTTATCGGTTTTTTATAAGTTTCGGTTTAAAAAAAACAGGTATGGTTTTGGTTCACAAGAAAAAATAAAAATTAAGGTTTTTAGTTGACCAAAATAAGACCTTTTATTCATTGTTTTACATAAAAAAAAGACTTAATGCTCTTTTTAGCCTGGAAAATAATGTTATCTGGTTACTGGAATTGTCCAGTGTAATGTCGATTTTATTATAATTTGACCTCATATAAATTTGGTTCATTTGGATTGAAAATATCGATTATTTCGATTTTACTGATTTTTAATAACTTTGAAATGCCATAACTTTGTTAAAACTCAATCAATTTCCATGTGCAATGTAAATTTGATCACGTTTTTACCTCTAAATTCTGCATTTAAATTTTTTTTCATTTTCAATATTCGAAAATTTCGAATTTTTTAGAAATTTTACAGTGTTACCCCTTATCATTTTTCGAAAAAAATCGAAAATTTCGAATTTTGAAAATGAACAAAATTTAAATGAAGAACGAATTTAAAGGTAATAACATGCACAAATTTACATTGCGCGTGGAAATTGATTGAGTTTTGACAAAGTTATGGCAGTTCAAACGGAACGGAAATTAACCCTTATGAATGAATCGGTTACTAAACGGTTATTTTGGTTTAAAGAGTTTCGGTTTGTGGGTTTCGGTACAGCGGAAACAAATTTTTTGGTCACAGTTGCAGTTACGGTTACAAATGTCAATCGGTTTTCATCGGTTAAAGGTTACGCTTTCGGTTAAGGTTTTACTCCCTGATTTTAACTAACCGCAAGCGTAACTGAAACCGATATTTGTTTCGGTTTTAGTTCCTGTTTTGAACTTAATAACAACTTACAAAAATTGATTGTAAACTTGAGTTGCAAAAATTGTCTTTTGTTTTAAGGCGAATTCTTCAAAAGTAAAGTCGATTTCCTTTCCTGAGTCATAGGTACAGTTGTGCTTGTGCTTGACTAACAAGTTGTTGTGTTTGTGATTTCAATTTGACGTTGATTCGTGTCGGTTTTGGCTGTGGTCATTGCTGCAAAATGTTTTGCTTAACACCTTCACGTGATTCCGGCATTTATTAAATTGCTTTGTACTTTGTTGCCATTTCCGTTCGAGTTGCACGAGACGCAAAACATGCGACGTGACGAATGATGGCCAAAATGGCAGGAGGTGCGACGTGAGACGTGCGTGAGAGAAATGAGGCAGGAGAGAGGAGACATGAGACAGAAGCTGGTTGCACAATAATGAGGCATATTTACAAATGCATCTCCATCTCTATGCTCATCTCCCCGACGTTGCAAGCAAATTTGTATTTTAAATTATGCGCATCTCTTGCCGTAGGGAAACGGTGTGGGAATTGATGTGTTGCCGAGTGTGCTGGGTGCTTAGAGATGTGGGGAGACATTCTCCTGGGAGACATTCGCCGTCTCGTTTTAAAATGCGACGCATGACTTTCATTTCACGTTGTTTACTTCGCATGCGGCCGCGTGATTTTCGTTTACGGACAACGCCGGCAAAATGGAGTGAATTGGAATGGAGTGCTGCCTCGGTGGTAAGGTGGTTTTTCAGGTCTTCAGGCCGCGGCACGACGCGGCACGTGTCAACAGTTGGAAATGGGTTTTTAAGGCGCCGCAACGTATGCTTCTATTTCTTGGCTTCAACTTTTGTTTCAATTACCGTTACCTGTTACTCTCTCTCTCTCTCTCTCTCTCTCTCTCTGTCTCTCTCTCTCTCTCTCTCGCTCGCAGCGCGTGCTGGTCGTGACCTCCTCGGCAAAGAAACTTTGCTGACGTATTTTTATGACTCAAGCGTGTTCATAATACGCTTTAGTACGTGTCCAGTGTTGCACAACGACAGCACTCCTTAACCATAATTGCTTATTGGCAACACTGGTCATGCACCTACATACACACATACATACATACATTCATATATTTTATGTGTGGTCACACACACAAATCGTCTACTCAAGCATTAAAATAGCCTTCACCTCAATTTCATTGTTTACCTTCTTTTCTTTCTTTTTTCAAATATGTAAGTCCTCGAACACAATTAATTATATTTTTAGATATTTATTATTATCTTATACTTTGAAGAGAATGAGAACATATATGAATAGTGCAGTTACACTACACTACTAGTTGTCTATATTTGAATATTTCTTTTTCTAACCTTCTAAAATAAAAAAAGGAAATTTAGGACCGTTTATTTATACTCTGTACTTGAAATTTATTGGGTGTTTCCGTGGGTCACAAAATAGAACTATTTTTTCAGTATTCGAAAACTGGGTTCGATTTCCTACCCTGCCAGGCTATATAGGGAGCACTCGTAAATTTATTTTTTTTTAAAAATATATCAAAAAGAGAATAAAACGCAATTTAAATTAAAAAAGATATAAATAAGGTCGTTGTTATCTTTAAAACAGGGCTTATAACCTTAACCGAAACCGTAACCTTTAACCAATGAAAACAGATTAAAATTTGTAACCGTAACCGAAAACAATTTTTTCCACACTACCGAAACTCTTTAAACCGAACTAACCGTTTAGTAACCGACCATTTAAAAAAATTCAGAACATAAATTATTGAACAGCATTGAAAAAATAATCACAAATGACAAGAGCAAATTTAAAACTACATGCTTGAATTTTCATTATAATCGGTTAAAAAAACAAGGAAATATTTAAAAGATAATGTTATTTATTAAATTCGGCTATGGTTTTTCATTATAATCGGTTAAAAAACAAAGAAAATATTAATGTTATTTATTAAATTCGGCTATGGTTTTTCATTAAAATTTTCATTATAATCGGTTAAAAAAAGCAAAGAAAATCTTAAAGATAATGTTATTTATTGAAATCGGCTATGGTTGTCTCTAGGTTTTCGTTTACCGGATTATAGTTATGATTTAAGTTTGGAATTTTAGTTGAATGCATTTGTTGTGAAAGATCGACGAATGGGATATTAAGATTGTTAATTGTGGGTTTTGCGCAGAGACAACAATAATCGTGATATAAATAACAATAATTGTAATAGTTGAATGTGAAATGTTGTACGCAATGAATAAATCAAAGTTGTTGCCTCAAGTAAGTGCACTCGGAGTGCCATTAATAATGCCCGTTGGCCATTGGCATTTTGGGTGTAAGGCAGGCAGGTCTCGAACCGGGTCAGTGCATAACCCGGTTATTCACTCACTCCAATCCCTGGTTCTAGTTCTAGTTCTACTTCTACAGTTCTCAACCCCAACTGACTCTCCACTGTCCTCTGTCCACTGTCCTCTGTCCACATCTATCTCCTGGTTGTCTGTTGCTGACGCATGCATATTGCATGTGGCCTAATGCCGGGCGATTAAAGCCAAGTTGCAAGTATGCAACTTGCAACTTGCAACATGCTGCTGCAAGTCCATGTCATGCATTTTTCAAAAGCGACACTGTGTGCTGCAAGTTTGCACCCAGACTGACATTAATATTAAACAATAAATACCAACAAGTTGCAACAGGGGGTGGAAGGGAAGGGGGGGGGGGGAGGAGAAGATTTACCCCCCAAGTGGTCGTTGGCATAAATGCATCGTCAATTAATGTAAATTAAAGGCAAAACCGAATTCCATTTCCGTTTTAACAAGACACTTAATTACATAAGTGAGTGGACACACGCACACACACTCCCAGGGGGTCGACAAGGGGGTGGGTGAAGGGGGAGGGGGGAGGAGGGTTACACTTGCTAGCAACTGTGTTTAGAATTTACTTAACAAGTTGACGACTAGAAGTGCTTGAGTTATAGAGCATTATAGACATTATAGACACATTTCTAGTTGGCATTCATGCATATTACTCATACGCCATGTGCCCCACACACACACACACATACACATACAGAGAGCACTTAACCAGGCGTTCAGACGTATAAACAGACCAAGCTTCAACTACAGATACAGATACAACTACAGCTTTGGCTTTGTCAGGTATTTGCATTTGCATTTTGCATTTGCGAGTTTCGTAATTAAGTTTCAAGTGCAATTCGAGTTTATCGGCTGCTGCCATTCCACATTTCATCCATCTCTCTCTCTCTCTCTCTTCTTAGCTCCCTCTCTTTCGCTCTAATTGTAGCTCTATCGCTATATCTGTGTGTGTAATCCAACCAATTTGGCAAGCTCAACTTGTAATACTCATGAATTCATCCATTTCGATACCCTGTTAGCCCAAAGCTGTCTAATAAAAGGCATGATCAACTTAAGAAAACTATTCCAATAACTTAATATACACGCTTATAAAAGTTTATCTCCTACACTAATAAAAAAGGATAGTCCAAATAAAAATACTTTAATGAAAACTTTGAATTTTCCTTTTAAAAAATGCGTCATGAACCAAAAATTCTTAAAAATAGAGAAAACATGAACACTAATTATTGAATATTTTTTAAATATTTTTCTTAAAATTTTTTTTCTAAATAAAATATTTATTTAAAACATACTTAAGCCTTTTTCTGGAGTATTCCTAAAACTGTCGAACTTAGTTCCATGCTAAATTTAAAACATTATAAATTCGTATTCAAAGATATAATAAAGTACTCAAAAACTTCTCTATCTACAAAAACACATGTGAGTTGCGTTTTATTCCTAAGGAACTTAAAAACACATTTTTAGAGTAACATGACGGGGAATCGAACCCCGTTATTAAAAAATGTTTATTAATAAACTCAAGAAAAAAACAGCAGATATCGATTGAGACATTTCTATTGATCTGCTTAACTTTGTAACAGCTCTAATCAGAGATTAAAACCTTAACCGAAACCGTAACCTTCAACCGATGAAAACCGATTGAAATTTGTAACCGTAACTGAAACCGTAACCGAAAAAATGTTTTTCTACAGTACCGAAACCCATAAGCCGAAACTCTTTAATCCGAAATAACCGTTTAGTAACCGATTTATTTATAATAGTTAATTTCGGTTCTGGCCGTCGCTACTGAGCAACTTTAATAACTTTGAACTGTCATAACTTTGTCAAAAGTTAATCAATTTCTATGTGCAGTGTGTAATTTGAGCATGATTTTACCTCTAAATTCGTTCTGCATTTAATTTTTTTTTAATTTTCAAAATTAAAAAATTTTGATTTTTTTAGAAATTTTACAGTGTTACCCCTTATCATTTTTCGAAAAAAATCGAAATTTTCATAATTATCAAAATGAAAAAAATTTAAATGCAGAACGAATTTAGAGGTAAGATCATGCTCAAATTTACATTGCGCATGGAAATTGATAGAATTTTGACAAAGTTACGGCAGTTCGAAGTTATTAAAAATCAGTAAAATTGAAATAATCAAAATTTTCAATCCAAATTTATATGAGGTCAAATTATGATAAAATCGACGTTACGCACGACCATTCCAGTAACCAGATAACTTTATTTTAAAGGCTAATAAGAGCATAAAGTCTTTTTTCATGTAAAGTAATAAAAAACGCTTCTTATTTTGGTCAAGCGAAAATCTAATTTTTTTTTTGTGAACCGAAACCATTCCTGTATTTTTCAACCGAAACTTACAAAAAAACCGATAACCGTTACGAAACCGATACTCCAAGATTTTGCATAACCTATAACCGAAAACCTTATTTCGAGCATAACCGAGACCGTAACTGAAACCGATATTCGTTTCGGTTTTCATCCATGGCTCTAATTGATTTTACAGGGTAACTTTGAGTCGCATCTCATTAAAACGCCAATTGCAGCTGCTTGTTTTACAGCTGCAACAATACGAGTTAAACTAAAGGTGAATCCTTCAAATGCATTTTATTGTGGCATGCAATTTTGATGCTTGCCACAAAATACAATATAGTTGCCAATTGTTCTTGTTGTTGTTGTGGCTTGGGGAATAGCAAAGAATGAAAATTTATCCGAGGATTTCCAAGTGCCAATAGACAGAAATTTAAATTAGTTGATAATTGTGCAGCAACAACTTTGGGGCCCCAAACTCATATACGAGTTTCTTACCAAATAAATAATAAACGAGAGTATCTTGCATCCCAAATAAATTTCAAATTTGTGGCCAACTGAAATTCAAAATGGCAACTTTCCCTTTGCCCCTCGCTTCTCAGCAGCTGTGCAACAAAAATTGTTTCCAATTATGAAAAATGATTTTGATTTATATGAATTTTTTACTCGACTTCAGCTATGACAATTTATGAGTTAACATTACGATTATCACATGCTACACCTCTCACTCTTTTCCTATAGCTTGTAGCATAGTCACAAATCCGAAACAGCTGAATTTATAGCAAGATTTTTATGGCTGAACCACACAGAGCGAAAAGAGACCAACATTGCGAAATATGTTGACCCACAGCGTAAAAAGATTGTGTTTCTAAGTTTTTAAAGTGTTCAGAACTCTTTAATCCAGGGACCATAACTGTTATGATGAATAAGTAAAAAAAATAATTTTTAACGGTTATTTAAAGACTTTTATTTTATTTTTTCAGTCGAAAATTCGAAATTCTAAAATTTTGAGTTTTTTTAGAAATTTTACAGTGTTACCCCTTATAATTTTTCGAAAAATTTCGAAAATTTCGATTTTTCAAAATGAAATGCAGAACTTTAAATGCAGAACGAATTTAGAGATAAAATCATTCTCAAATTTGTATTGCACATGGAAATTGATTGAGTTTTGACAAAGTTATGACAGTTCAAAGTTGCTCAGTAGCTGCCGAAACCGAAATAAACCCTTATAAATGAATCGGTAAAGAGTTTCGGTTTGTGGGTTTCGGTACATGGGAAAAAATTTTTTTCTGTTACAGTTCAAGTTACGGTTACATATTTCAATCGGTTTTTACCGGTTAAAGATTACGGTTTCGGTTAAGGTTTTAATCCCTGATTCTTAATCAAGGCTGCAAACTGGTTTGAACTGAACTTCGCAGAACCGGTTCGGCTTGTAATTGTAACCGAACCAAAAAATAATTTAAAAAATTATATTCTAATCTTGCGCAACTATTTGAGACATTGAAAAAAAACAATTCGTATTTAAATCTACAAATAAATTTAGGCTACTTTCAAAATTTGAATTTTTTAAATTAAAATTTCATTGGCTAAAAAAATCGAAAGAAAAAAATTAAATCAATAAAGAAATTTTTTTAGTAAATTGAATTAAAGTTCGAGCCCAAACCTTGGTTCAGGGAAAAAGGTAAAGACTTAATAAACTACAGTAAGGAGTCGTTTTAAAGAACTGGAAATGGTTTATTGCATTCCCACGAACTTAGGCAACATGCAACATGCGGCAAGTTGCATGCAACGATGGAGCTGACTAAAACTTGGCCACAAAATGCAAATTCCGCGAATTCGTTTAAACGATTTTGATTACTTAAAACGCAACAACAGCAACAACAACAATAACAATAAAAGTAATAATAAACAAAAAAAGAATAGTGAAAGAGAGAGAGAGAGAGAGAGAGAGAGAGAGAGCAATACAAGAGGAAGGAAGAGAAATACAAATAAATAAAGCGTTTTTATATTTCCGGCGACGTTGCATTAAACAACTTCCCCTCCCCTCGCACCCACTATTTGGCCTAGTCCTTGATAATGATGATGTTGTTGATGATGGTGATGATGATCCTGTTGTTGATGATGATGATTATTATTATTATTATTATTATTATTTTGGCTCTGGCTCTGTCGTTTTCCTTTGTCTTTCGTCTGTGGCAGCAAGTTGCATTTGCAATGGAAATGCCTCTCGTCGACGTTGCATGCGAAATGCATTTTAAATGCGACTTTTTCCCAAATGCAATCCCTCCTTTTCCACCGCCCCCCCCCCCCTCTCCTCCGTCACCACCCCTGTATCATCACCCTGTTAAAAGTCGTTGACAATTTGGCGACGGCGATGCAAAATAAATAAATAGGCAAAGCCCAAAACCGAGAAACCAACATCAGGACTATTCCTATTACTTCAGTCAGTACACTCCCCTTCTGTCACCCTCCACTCCCCTCTCCCCTCACCCACCTCCCCTTTTCCCTTCTCGCTTCATGCAAGCCGTAAGCATGCAAATATTTAGATTAATGCAAGACTTTTGCAACAAAATACGCGGCTCGCATATTGCCAAACAAATTTTTATTTATGCCATAGTTTTTTTTGGGGGGGGCGTACTTAGATGGCGTGTCGGGCGGGAGCGGGGAAGGGTGTTCTACTGAGCTGGGGGGGATTGCAGCTGTCTGGCTAAGTCACTTGTCAGTCGCAACACCAACGACGAAGACAAAAATTAGTTCCATTTTCTTCTTCTTTTT
This sequence comes from Drosophila kuntzei, assembly GCA_035042165.1. NCBI lineage: Eukaryota > Metazoa > Arthropoda > Insecta > Diptera > Drosophilidae > Drosophila > Drosophila kuntzei. The sequence goes on along the minus strand of JAWNLU010001329.1, from coordinate 764,416 downwards.
TGTTTTTTGCCTGTTTTTTTTTTTGCAACTTTCTGAAGTTCTCGAAACGAGCATTGTCGACTATGTCATCAAGCTGAGAGATTTTTCCGAATTATACAGTCAAGCTGCGCTATGACGAACGCTTTTCATTTAAATATTTTTTATATATTGCCATTTAATTTTATAAAATTTGTTTATTCGATTTATTTCGAGCTTTTAAATATTCAGGTCTATTATAGCAATAAAATAATAAATTAAAATTTTCACGTTGAATTCAGGCAAAGTGTTCAAAATTCACTTTTTTCACGTTTTTCACTTTATCGAACCTCAATTCACCAACTTAAATTAAATTCAATCCGCCAAATTAGTTCAAAATGATATCAGAACAGATTAAAAATATTCACTTCCGAAAAATCTTGCCGTAACTGAAAACTGGAACTGACCGGATTATTTATAATATGCTAAGGAATTTTTCCCGCTAGATCTTTAGTTTTGCAATTGGCAAATGCGGGATAAATTGTAAAATAGCGGCTAGCGGAAATTATAGCTTTTATTTAATTTAAAAAAAGGACTGAAAAAATTCCAAATTATTTTTTTTTTGATTACTATTTTATGTAGTTGTTAACAAATCTAGATCTCAATTTTTAATTCTGATTTAGAATATACATATGTACATTCTTTATGGGGTCGGAGTTAACCCTTATGCTTGTTTTATTAGTTTAGTTTGAGATTAAAGTATTTTCGATCCATTCATCAGCCTGTCTTTCGGTTTATTCCATTTTCAGGCTCCTCCGGATGGTCGGGTTAGTCCTACATACGCCAAATTTGAAATATAATTCTTCCTAATAAAAAAAAAAAAAAAAAAAAAAAAATTAAAAATTGTAACAATAAATTTGCAACATTAAAAATTGAAAAATAAGAACATAAAACTAAATTACAATTAGATCGTGTATAAATAAAAAAAAAAATGTATACAAATTATATATAAAAGATAAGACGACTCGATTCTCAATTAATTCGATTTTTAAAATTACATGAAGTAACAAATAAATTATAACCAGGGATTAAAACCTTAACCGAAACCGTAACCTTTATCCGATGAAAACCGATTGAAATTTGTAGCCGTAACTGAAACCGTAATCGAAAAAAATTGTATCCGCTGTACCGAAACCCATAAACCGAAACACTTTAAGACGAAATAACCGTTGAGTAACCGATTCATTTATAAGGGTTAATTTCGGATGTAAAGTATGTAAATTTCGAAAATTTTCAAATTTTTAAAATTAAAAAAATTTAAATGCAGAACCAATTTAGAGGTAAAATTATGCTCAAATTTACACTGCACATGGAAATTGTTCGACTTTTGGGTTAAAAATTGAATTCATGAAGTTTCAATTCGAACTTTGATTCATTTCGTAATAAAGATGAATTTAGCTACAAGTTGAAAAGTGCATTTCGAGATAGTTTTTAAATCGCAAATGTTTTGTAGGGTTCGGCTTAAAACTAGATTGCAGATTGTACTTTGTGAATGAAGCTGAATGGGAAAAAGTTGAGAGAGTGGAGAATGGAGAATGGAGAGGCACAGTAACGAGTGTGGCAAGTGGCGATTGTGGCATGCGGCATGTGGCATGTGGCGAATGGAGGCAGCTTCATCATAGTTGCAAAACGGTTGCCGTAGCTTTTTGGCCACGCAACGTCTATATGTCAAATTAATTGATGACCAATTTGCGTTTTCAATTAAAAGCAGCGCGCACTTTTTGCCCAGATACGATTTCATTTTTGTGTCTCGCACGGTTTTCCACCATTTTTCGTTGTTTTTTTTTTCCTCTATTTTTCCGAGCCGTGTTTTTGTCTCGTTTTTCGGTATTTTTCTTTTTGTGTTGTTGTTGTTGTTGTTGTTGTTGTTGTTGAAGTTGTCGTTGTTGCTGTCGCCATCGTTTTCAGCACGGAAATTGCCCCTTTTGGCACAAGCGATGAAGTGCAGCCGCAGACGTTGCCCGCGTTGTGTCATCCTCTTTCTCCTCTTCCTTCTCCTTCTCTTCCTCCTCCTACTCCTCCTCCTTCCGCCAGCAGGAGTCGCTGGTTCCATTGAATTGCGTTATAATGCAAAAAGCTCTTTGCCTTGCCAAACTGCGATCTACAACTCCATTCCATTCCATTCATTTTGACTATCGTTGAATGTGTTTCTGATTCCGATTCTGATTCCGATTTCAATTCCCCTCCATATGTGTGACTGATGTGGGCGTGGCTACGCCCCCAATGCGCGCTCAATGGCCAAAGCTTAACAGCGTTTCTTTAATTAAGTTGCACAATTTGTAGCCAGTTGTCGGGGCATAATAGACTTTTCAGGCCACTTTTCCAGCCCAGACACGACAGACACGACAGCCTCAATGACAGTTTCGATACAATCCTATCAAGAGCTCTCCACTTCCCTCTTCCATTTACTGTATTACACCTCTGGTTTTTCCCAGTTAAATCAGTTAAGCTGACCAGACTTTTTAAAGTCTATTTTTTCTATTTTACTTTATTCTCAACTCAGTGCTTTTTATAGTTGAAAATATTATAATTATTGTTTATTTCATTTTAAAATTTAACATGTTTAATATTCGCTATATTTTAACCAAATCTTGCATGAATTAATTTCTTGAATTTTTTTTAAGTACTCAATTTATTATATATTTAATTTCTGATAGAAGTTGAAAGATATTTAAATTATTGTTTATTCACTTTTTTCTCGTTATTGGTTTTTATACAACATTTTTAATAATGGAAATGAGTAAAATGAAGAATTTAAATTTTCTATTTTTTAGACCATTTTTTAGAATCTCAAGGATATTTTTTTTAATTATAATAATAGTTTTATTCACACATACCTTTACATATTTTAATAACATTTTAATTTAGATCTGTAATTGATGGACTAATAAATCTAATTTTTCAATCTAGTAATCTTATTAATTTTTACAACTCTTTGAATATTTTCAGAATAATAGTAAATTAGATTCAACTTTTGTCTAGTATGAATAAAGTAGAGCAAAATACTGCTAGAGTTATCTTACTGATATGAAAATTTTACATAAAAAATTATATATGTATTTCAAATCAGGGATTAAAACCGTATTCGAAATCATAACCTTTTACCGGCATTAACCGATTGAAATTTTTAGCCGTAACTGTAACCCTATTCGAAACAAAACTTTTCTATTCTACCAAATCCGAAAAAGCGAAATTATTCAAGCCGAAATAACCGATTAGTAACCGATTTATGAATAATGGTTAGTTTCGCTTCAATAAAGCATTAAATTCAATTATGTTGTTGATTTTAAATTTCAATATTGATTATATTACAAACATAACTGAAACCCAAACTGAAACCGATATTCGTTTCAAACCAGGGATCAAAACCTTAACGGAAACCGTAACCTTTAACCGGTAAAAACCGATTGCACTGAATCGGTGCAAATAAAATAAGTTATATTAATGAAATATTATAATTTAATTTGAATTGGTTTAAGTATAATCGTATTAGATCGCACTGAATAAACGTTACTATGTTACACTAAAGAATTAAATCATTTTAAGTTACAGAAAAAAGCGTTTTTAATATTTTTGTAAAGAATTTTTTATTTTTATTTATTGTGAACCAATATTTTTAAGCCGAAACTTACAAAAAACCGATAAACGAAACTCCAAGATTTTGCGTAACCGATAGCCGAAAACCTTAATGCGAGCATAACCGATATTCGTTTCGGTTTTAATGCCAATCGAATTGTTTGAATAAACCAAAAATTTAACTAAAGGCAAACCTGCTTAAGGAAGGCTGAAACTAAAGATGAAACCAAAAAAAGAGAGGAAAAAAAGGTGATCACCTGGCAAATGAGTTGAGAAATGGGATTAAAGAAAATTTGAGGCGAGAAGTTATTGATGGTTTGAGAATAGAGATGAAAAAAAAAGGATGTGCGTCATCTTCATTAGGCGGCAGGCAACCTGAAGATGCGGCAGACTTGTGCTGGGGGGGGGAAGGGGATGGAAGAGGTTGTTGATGGGTACGAGTATATGGGCATGTTAAGGACATCGCCAAATGAAGTGACAAGCAACTTAACGCATTTAAATTAATTAAAAATGTGCTTAAGATGTTTTCGACTTGCGACTGGCGACTGGCGACGATGCCAACAACAAAAGGCATCCACAGCCTGTCCCTGACAACGGTAGACTCTAACAACAAGAATAGATGCGAAGAACAAGGACAAGAATAAGAATAAGAGCAAGAAGTGGAAGTAGCTTTGCTTTTGCCTTGCAGCTGGCAGCTGTAATTAGACAATTCACTCGCCACTCGCAAGCAACTTGCCACACGCCTCTACCCCCCCCCCTCTTGCCACCTTCTCACTTGCCACTTGCCACTTCTCACTTGCCACTTGCCACTCACGGTCCCTGCGCGGGCGCCTTTTGCCTTGACTGGATTTGGGCCTGGCCTGTTTTGGGTTTTAGTTGCGCATCAAAAAAGGCCAAAAGTAAAATACAAGTATGTATGTGGGCTACTGTAAGCTGCTAGACTACTAAATACCCTGCACCCGCATTCTGCTAAATTCTACAACAACAATTCTAGTTTTCCTACGCAGAAAAAAAAAACAGTCCATAAACATTTTTAGGTTACTTTTTTAAGCAATTCACATCTGAATTAATTCACTAGGATGAGCCTACCGACTGCATCTTTGACTTTTCGACTTTTGCTTGTTTTCTTAAAAATTTACTTCCAAAATGGAGTGTATATATTATAATGATAAATTGATGAAGTCTCTCTTCCAGCATCAAAACAAATCAATTCTGTTCATAAAACTTGTTATTGAAGAAAGAAGTTAATATATTATATATTTTATACGGGTAAACAAAAAACAAAAAAAGTCTGATGAAACAAAATGTCACGTGTGACAATGAATAAAAAATTAAATAAAAATAACTAATTAATAATTAGTTAATTAACTAATTCTGCCTTTTGTCAAAATAAAATAAAGTCTTGGCATATGTTTTTTTTCGCATTCGACAATAGAGAATTGCCCATATGTCGATTCGGAGATATTTCTGTCTGTCTGTAACAGAAACCGTTTATAATTTTTATTAAAAAAATTAAAAAATTAGAATTATTGAAAAATTTTTTTGAAATTATTAAAATTAATTTATATGATAAAAATAAAAAATAATGATTATTTTTTAATTTTTATATAAAAATTAAACCATAACTTTTATTTTCAATTTTTATTATAAAAATATTTATAGATATATAAAGTTATACATATCTATATATTATATGTATCATCCTTTAGTTCAAAAGATATTTGTTTTCAATTTTTATTATAAGTATTGAAAACAAAAATTGAATAATAATAATTATTTCTTATTTTTATCATATAAATTAATTTTAATAATTAAAAATAACTTTAAAATAAAAAAATTGGAAATAAAAGTTTAACCTGTTTTTGAATTTTCCGTAAAAAAATAACATATGTCTATTTTTCTGAATCTTCTTGGAGGCTTTTTAGTGCCTCAATTTTTTTAAACTCATAACTCTTATTTACGGTCCCTGGTCTGCAAGATGTTGATCCTATTTTTCTAGGGTATCAAAAATTAATTTTTTTTTGGTTTTTTTTGTTGACGGCACAGATTGAAGCCGCGCCGCATTGGCGGTAAAGTTTGCAACAGCGTCAGGGAACTTTGTCCTGGGGAGCATGGACTCTACGCGAGTCCAAAGTTCCCAGTTGCCAGTTCCACAGTTGCCCCGTTGTCACTTCAGCGAGAGATAAAGAGAGAGAGAGAGATAGAGAGAGAAAGGGAGACTGCAAAAGTGTTTTAGCCTTGCCTTTGCCTTCTTGGCGCATCGACTTTTAAGTAGTTGCGCTACACACACACACACTTAGAAATCGAGAGAGAGAGAGAGAGAGAGAGAGAGTTAGTTTTTAGTTTGAGGTGGGGAGGGAAGGGGATATATATAGATATAGATGGGGGTAAAAGTCGCTCACTCGTAGGCGTTAATGAAAATGCTTGTAATTAGTTTTGTTTGTTGGCAACGATGCAGCGGAAACGGAAGTGCACCAAATAATGCCAACTTGCGCTTTTGCATGCATCGAACTAATTGATTTGCCGGTATTGCAAAAACCCTCTCTCCCCGCCCTCCCTCCCTTCCATTTACCAAGGACTATCGAGTGCTTTCTCTCTCTCTATCCCTCAGTCTCTTTCACGCTGCTTTCGAGTGCTTCCGACATAATGAATTTACTTCAAATGCACTCATCGCTCATAGCTGCAGTACTTTGTGAAACAATGAGTGAATGCTTAGAAATTTCAAGGCAAAACATCAAATTAGAATCGCATTGAATTCAATTCACATTCTTCAATATATGAAAAATATTCGCTGGGAATATTAATCTAAAAAATCACACAACATAGGTGAGGCAATTTCGTCGTGCAATCGGACGGAGTTTTGCAAAATTCCACCTGTAAGTGCGTCAAATTCAGGTCAAAGGTCAGGGAAAAACTTTTTTGTTTCTTAAGATAACTTAACCAAACTTAAAGATTATATGTTTGGGACTGTCTTTTACATTCTGGTCGAAATCGGAATATTATATCATATAGCTGGCATAGGAACAATCGAAATTAATCCTTATAAATGAATCGGTTACGGTTTATGGGTTTCGGTACAGCGGAAAATATTATTTTCTGTTACGGTTACAAGTTTCAATTGGTTTTTACCGGTTAAAGGTTACGGTTTCGGTTAAGGTTTTAATCCCAGATATTTAATAAATATCAAGGCTGCAAACGTTCAAAACTCCAAACATAAATCGGAGTTAAGCAAGGGGCCTTTACTCTCACAATTCACAACTTTTCATTCTCTCAACTCATTTGAAGCAAATTGTTGGAGAGTTTTCTATAATTTTTTTCCCTTTGGCATATTTGTAAAATTAGTTACTAATTCCAGTTGCTGTTTCATCCTTCCGAACTATTGCACCAATTACAAAATGCTGCGTTTTTTAAGGAACAACGCGATGTTGCGTGCACAGTATATGAAAAACTATGCAACTGCGGCAAAACAGGCGTCGATTCCAGAGCCACAGACATCTCCGGATGTGCTCTACACGGATCTCTTCATCAACAATGAGTGGCACAAGAGCGACTCGGGTAAGACCTTTGAGAGCATCAATCCCACCACGGAGGAGGCCATTGCCCAGGTGCAACTTGCAGGCGGGGACGATGTTGCCTTTGCCGTTAAAGCGGCTCGACAGGCATTCAAATTTGGTTCTCCTTGGCGTCGAATGGATGCTTCGGACCGTGGACGATTGCTCTACCGTCTCGCTGATCTCATGGAACGGGACCAGGTCTATTTGGCCAGCCTGGAGACTCTGGACAATGGCAAGCCATACAGCATGTCCTACAATGTGGATTTGCCGCTTGCTATCAAGAATCTGCGTTACTTTGCCGGCTGGGCGGATAAAACACAGGGTAAAACGATTCCCATGGATGGCGACTTCCTCACCTACACACGTCATGAGCCGGTGGGTGTGTGCGGCCAGATCATACCCTGGAATTTTCCCATTTTAATGATGGCCTGGAAACTGGGTCCCGCCTTGGCCACCGGCAATACAATAATCTTGAAGCCTGCGGAGCAGACAACTCTGACGGCCTTGTACATTGCCAAGCTGGTGAAGGAGGTGGGCTTCCCCGAGGGAGTTGTTAATGTGCTGCCAGGATTGGGAGACACAGGTGCTTTACTGGCCAATCACCAGGATGTGGACAAGGTCGCGTTCACGGGATCCACAGAGGTGGGCAAATTGATACAATTGTCATCGGGCAACACGAACTTGAAGCGTGTCACCCTCGAGTTGGGCGGCAAATCACCCAACATTATATTGGCCGATGCCGACATGGATTATGCCGTTGAGATGGCACATTTTGGCGTCTTCTTTAACATGGGACAATGCTGCTGTGCCGGATCCCGCACCTTTGTGGAGGACAAGATCTACGATGAGTTTGTGGAGCGCAGTGTGGAGCGTGCCAAGAAGCGTGTCGTCGGCAATCCCTTCGATCTGAGCACCGAGCAGGGACCGCAGATCAACCAGGATCAAATGATCAAGATACTGTGCCTCATCGAGTCGGGCAAGGAACAGGGCGCCAAGCTTGTCGCCGGTGGTAACCGCTCCGAGGATCTGCCCGGCTACTTTATCCAGCCCACGGTCTTTGCCGATGTCCAGGACACCATGGCCATCGCTCGCGAGGAGATCTTCGGTCCCGTTCAGCAGCTGATTCGCTTCAAGCAACTCGACGAGGTCATCGTCCGTGCCAACAATTCGAATTACGGCCTCGCTGCCGGCATCTTTACCAAAGATTTGGACAAGGCCAACTATCTGGTGAATGGTCTTCGTGCCGGCACTGTTTGGGTCAACACCTACAATGCTCTCGCTGCTCAGGCTCCATTCGGAGGCTACAAGATGTCCGGCCATGGACGGGAGAACGGAGAATACGCGCTCTCCAACTACACTGAGGTTAAAAGTGTCATCATCAAGGTGCCACAGAAGAACTCCTAAATAGCCATTGTTTCTACATGGATCAGATAAATTTATATCTGAATGTTCCATATGATTTACAATCGCTTACCACTCGTATAATTTGTAATCAAAACAGAAACATTTCATAAATTTAAATCGATTTTTTCAATGGCAAATAAACGAAAAAGTCGACTGATCCATTTGATTTTTATATATGCACAATCTATAGCAAAATGTGGCTCATTTAACAAGTTTATCAGAGAGATTAGAAGGAGATTCAAATATTTCAAACTTAACAAAACTTATTATCCCCCAACAACCATATAAAAAATTTATGAAATAAACAACAAGCTATTCAATTATATTTATTTCAAATTTTCCTTTTCATTATTTGTAACCAGGGATTAAAACCTTAACCGAAACCGTAACCTTTAACCGGTGAAAACCGATTGAAATTTATAACCATACTGAAACCGTAACCGAAAAAACATAAACCGAAATTACCGTTTAGTAACCGATTCATTTATAAGGGTTAATTTCGGTTCTGGCCGTCGCAGCTACTGAGCAATTATTATTATTTAATTATTATTATTTTACCATTATTTTAAACATTATATTAACATTATATTAAATTATTTAATGCTTTATATATTTAAATTTTGGAATTTTCAAAAATCACATGGGGGACCCTTACCATCAAAATCGAATCGCGGAAAAAAAATGTTTGAAAGAAATAATAAAATAATTATTAATAAAATTTGAATACAGAATGAATTACGAGTTCAAGCCATGATAAAAATGACACTCAGCTTGAAAATCTGTTAAGGTGTGGCAAAATTATGAAAGTTTGAAGTTGGTGAAACCTTTGACCTAGCAACTTTACAAGTGAAAATTTGATTCCAATGAAAATTAAAGGTTTTAGTTTCAAGTTTAAAGTATTGTTTTATACTAGGTTTGACATAAGATGGTGAATAAAATTTGAAACTTGAGGTATAAAAATTTGAATTTTCAAAAATTACAATAAAAAGCACAAATCAGATGAAAAATATATTTTTCATCGAAATTAATATTATTTAGTGCAGAATGAATGTAGAGGCCAAGAAGAAGATCTGTTTAGTTCTGTCTTTTAGAGAATTTTTCCTTAACAAATCCAACCGCCAGATGGCGTGTTTGCCTAAATTACTTGATCGTATTGAAATCAATACAATAATTTAAATTTACTAATATTTTATTCCTTTCCTTGTCGCATTTTTAATAATTAAATTATAATCAGCCTAATTTTATTAGAATCCACAATTTCTCTGTTTTTCTCTGTCTTTATTATTCGAGTTCTTTAAGTTTTCTTGAACGTTGCACAGGCAAAGTTTTCTCATCTTAAAGGTAATATAAATTATTTGAAAAATATTAATTATCAAATATCATCGTCTTTCTATTTACTCCTCTTCCCGTTCTTTTATTTAGATTTCTTTAACTCCTCTTTGTTGTTGTAATCCTCATGTTAAAGATTACAATAAAATAGTAACTTTAAGTTCTCTAAGCTATCATACGTAACCAATCTCATTATCTTTATTTTTGACTTCTACAATTTATTTTTCTTTCCCCAAATCTCTATTTAAAAGTGACAATAAACTTTAAACTAAAATACATTTCAACTGCTTCTTGAATTGTTGCAATTTTCTTGTTCATTTGAATTTAAAGAGGTTCTAAAGTGGTTGCCATGTGTCGACGCCAGGTGGCGTCGTTTCACTTTCAGACCAACTTAATTGTCCCAAATTTAATTTCCGCTTTAAGTTTGTCACACAGTAGGCATAAATATGCAACAGCAACAACAAGAACAACAACAAGAACGTCAACAAAAACAATGACTGCCAAATGGGCGGTGCGGTGGCACACGGATGTGGCATGGTGGGTCATGTCGTCGGTGGGTCTGGGTCACTTTTGCCTGGCAGCAGCAACAGCAACAGCAGCAGCAGCAGGAACAGGAACAATTCATCATCTATATGACAAGCAGTCGAAAGCAATCGTTTTGTCATCTTCTTCTCTGTTGCTAAATTGAATATGCCCAACCATCCAGTATACATCACCCACTCGCACCACTGAAAGCCACCCAACCACCCAACCACCCATTCGTACAGTTAAGAGTGGTGTGACAGGGATGGATAGAGACATTTCGAATGAAATGAATGAATGAGCAAACACATATGCATTGTAAATGTGTGTGTGTGTGGGTGTGTGTGTGTGTGTGTGTGTGTGTGTGTGTGTGTGTGTGTGTGTGCGTGTGTGTCTCTCCACATATGCATATCTGTCGCCGCATTCCAAAATAACACAAAGAGACGCATAGACGCACGTTCATTTTTGGAGTCCAGGAAGGAAGGAAGCTTTACAGACTGATAGATGCTAAAGATGTGCAAAAGGCAGCAAGGGAAAGGGGAACTACACTGTTCAAAAAAAAAAATGGGTCTAAAATCAAGACCAGACACCATAACTGTGATGAGGAATTAGCAAAAATAATCATTTTTAATGGTTATTAAAAGACTTTTATTTTATAAATCAAATTTAAACATTTTTTTTCTTAATTACAAATAATTATTATTATTGATTTTTATTTTTTCAGTCTTTTATAAGAGTTTTTGTTGATTTTTTTGAATAAAAGTCTTTAAGGAATAAAGAATAAGTAAAAAAATCATTTTTAATGGTTATTTAAAGACCTTTATTTTATAAATCAAATTTTATAATTTTTTTCTTAATTACTAATAATTTTTATTATTGATTTTTACTTTTCAGTCTTTTATAATAGTTTTTAATGATTTTTTTGAATAAAAGCCTTTAAAAACTATTTTAAATAAAATACAAGTCTTTAAAGACTTTTATTATTTGGAAACTTTTTGATAAAAGTCTTTGTACATATCTCCGCTAATATTCAAGATAGATATTTTAAAATTACAACACCAGTAACACCCAAGACATTCTATGACCTATTATCTCCTACTAACTATTTATAATTTTTTTATGCCGATGAGTTTTTTAAATTGATTAATCAGAAATAAAAGTCTTTTAAATCATCAAAAACTCTTAAAAAAAGACTAAAATAAAAAAAATCAGTAATGATTATTTTTAACTTTTTTTTAAATCACAAATAATTATTAAATTTGATTTAATAAATAAAAGTCTTTAAATAGGCATTAAAAGTGATTTTTAATTTAAAAATTCTTCAATATAAGTTTATTATCTGTTTGCAGAGATATTGTAAATACAAAAAAAAAATTGGTATATGTGAAACAAAAATTGCACTGGTTTTTATAGTTGATTTTTTAGTCGAATTTTTTTTCAATAATGATTATTTTCAGTCCCTTCTGAGAACTAAGAAGACCAAGCTCCCTTTTTGAATAAATAAATTTGGACCTGTCGATGGACCGATGGACGATGGACCAACGTTGCCCACAGGCAACTTGATGACTTTATCCGTTACTTGAAAACTATGCAAATATTACCAATATTAACTTTTACACTTATAATTTTAATCTTTTCTGAACAATATTTTAATTTGAACTTTTTTAAGATTTTTATCAATTACAAAAAAAATACTCATTTTAAAACGTCTTCTGAAATTCACAAAAACATTTTCTACGAGGCAGGTGCAGTCTTCAAAAATTAAGTTTGTTAATTAAACATCAAATGTGATTTATTTGCTCACACTTTGAGTAAACATATATATCCTCCGATATAATTAAGAATCATCTGACAAAAACATGAGAATCGCTCACAGTTATGTGTCAAACAAGCGAAGTTGCCCACAGGCAACGTCGAGGTCGAAAGGGTTAAATACAAGATAAAAGGAAAAACAGCCACATTTTAAATTTATAATAGTTTTCATTATAAATACAGATCATTTTTTTTGTCTGGAATTTTTCAAAATTTTCCTTTAATATGTTTTTCTTTGGCAAGATTGAAGGATTCGAACCCGCGCTTCTTTTCAAACTGACGCGGCGACTTTCACCAAAGTGCCACAGGACCAAAATTGATTATACATGAAAATATAAAATATTTTTAATTTTTCTAACAATTTAACATTTTTTAATCTGCGATTTTTTCGATTAATATTCATAGTATTAGTAATTTGGTCTTAAAATGGTCTAATTTTAAGAAAACAATATATAAGAATAATGTTCTTGATTTTAGTAGTTGTTTCTTTTTTTCAGTGTACAAGAACAACAACTACACACACACACAGACATAGATGCTGTAGCAGACACGCATACAAAGTAGGCAACGAGTTGACTTTAAAAAGCCTACGCTCCATGTTCTCAATATACAATATATATGTATATGTATATGGTATCTATATCTAACTCCATCTCTCTATATCGTGTGACAATAGATCATCAAATTCATTACATTACATTTCATATGTCTCATTTGTACATTTGGGGTGAGAGGTTGAGGGGTCGAGGGGTTGAGGGGATCAATGACGAGGTCGTCTGTGCGTGACCATTGCATTCATCAAAATAAGCCAAATTCAAGCAACAATAATTTAGCCAAGCAACGCACACACACACACACACACATGCAATACGCACTTGGCTTCTTTTGTGGTAAGTGATGCTTCATCATCAACAGCAGCAACCACCGAACCACCCAACCACCAAAAGTTCAACACTCGTTCAATATAAAGACCTTTTGGTCTGACTTTATCAGCAGCAGCAACAGCAGCCACACCCACATCCTCCGCCTCCCATCCATTGCCACGCCCCTTTAGACGAGTGCAGCCTACAATTCAAAGTCACAACACACACACACACACATACGCACACACACTCAGCGACACACTTGACCATGGCCAGAAATTTGCGTTGCGACTTTGCCGCGTTGTCTAGACAAAAAAAGTGTGTGTATGTGTGTGTGTTTGGTTGTGCGTGGGTGTGTGTGTATATGAGTGTGTGTGCTCTGTGTGTGCATGTGAAATATTCAAAGCAATAAGTTCCTTAAAAAATATCAAAAATAATTTTTTATACGCAAATAAATCAAATTTAAATGGCAAATTAAGCTAGCGAACAAAACCACGTTTAAAGAAACGACTAGACCTAGCAGATACCCTGTAAACAGCAATAAAAAAAAGCTCAAATTGAGTTGCTCAAAACAAGGATCCTTAGTTCGGTTGTTCAAACAATTGATCCAGACTAAGGTTCTGGTTAACGAACCGGTTTATATAACCCCTAAACCAAAGTTTTGGTTCTAATCTTGGTTCAATTTAATACAAAATAAATATTTTTATTCATTTATTTTTTTTTTTTTTTTACTTCTTAAGCCAATTAATTTATTTATTAAAAAATGCGAATCTTGAAAATTATTTAAATTTATTTGAAGATATAAATAAGACTTATTTTTAATCGAAAAGCATAACATTTGTTTAAGTATTTGCTTTTCGAACCGAACCTTATACTTATTTCGGTTCAGGTTCGGTTCATAATCCGGTTCGGGATGTTTTGAAAATAATCTAAATTTATTTGAAGATTTAAATTTGACTTAATTTTACTGAAAGTCTCAAATAGTTGCGTAATATTAAAAAAAGGCATAACATTTTTAAACCATCTTTTTTTCGAACCGAACCATTTATTTAAAAAGTGATTCGGATCAGGTTCGGGTTCGCGTGGTAAATAATTCATAGTTCAGAACCGGTTTACAGCCTTGGATTAAAATTTATATTTCCCGAAATGCAGCAGTAAAAATACTAAAGACTTGAATTCAATACCTTTAACTATTTTATATGATTATAACTACAGGGTATAAGTAGAGAAATGTAAAAAGTAAATGTATGCATATTGAAATTAACTTCACAATGGATTTAAATAACTAAAAATTAGTTAAATTCTTCATGTGAGACATAAATATTCTCAACTTTGAATGTGGTACTTATAATACAAAAACTTTTGGATTTTAAGAGATATTACTTTCATTTGAGAATCAAATATTTGTATCTTAAGATAAAAATGTTTATCATACAAAAAGGCACTTTTCGTTTGATTATTCCTATGGAGCTATATTTTGTAGTTTTCTTATGAAATTGGAAATTGAAAGGTACTATAATAATAATAATTGGATCTAAACAGTTTTCACAAAATAAATGTTGTGATAAATATGTGCAATAATTTACATTTTTATATATTATTTATAATTATTATGAGCACAGGAATATTCCAGATTTTTATTTGGCAGTGTGGGAATCGAACCCAGTTTTTTTTCAAACTGAAGCCATAATAATTAACATTGACATAAATTTACATACTCAACGTTTTAAAGAAAGTGGTATTTAATTGTAAATTATTGCTTTTAAGTATAGATTTAAAATAAGCTTTAAATTCACATCATTATTCATAGCTGTCGCATCGATATTCACATTGCTGATTCATTTGAATCAATTGCTTAGTTACACTCACACTCACACACTCACAAATACAAATCCTGAGCTTGTTTAGGGCTTTCGAATTTTATTCAAAGACAAAATGTTAAGAGCATCATCAATAATAATTTGTGGGATAAACAAAGTCTAAAAAGCAGATAACCTCTAGGATTATATAATCGACTCGTATTTCGTGCGTTGCCTGCAGGTGAAATGAATTAGCTGAAAAATATCCCAGGCACCATCAACCAGCAACCCAACAACCCAACCACAAATCCACCCAGAAACCCATGGAACCACAATGCCAGCTCTCAATCCAAACCCTTCCACAGGCGATTTATATTTTCTTTTTTTTTGTATTTCCTCTCTGTTTCTTGGGCGTGACGCTGCTAAGTGGTTTGTCCTAGCTTGTTCGAGGATTAGGGGGAAGGAAATTATGAAAATTAAAGGCACAAGCAGCCACCTTGTGGTGCAGCAAAGCGGCTTAAGGGCAACCAATCGCCAAGTTCAACCATCGAGTCCAACAATAGAGCAAATTATGCGCGAAAAGTGCCAGAGACCAAACCAAACCAGACCAGAGACCAGGGACCAGAGACCAGAGACTGGACACCAGACACCACCAGACTCAGGTGGTTCTGCACATAAAAAACGCACAAGAATGAAACAAAAGAAGTGCAAAAAAAAAATAAGGAACGAATAAGTTGAGCGCACTCGACAGTAGAATACCCTGTGCTCAGGCAAAGGTCGAAGATTTGATGCCCTTGCAGAGCACGGTATTACATTTTTGACTGATTGTTTCAATGAGAGCTATATGATATATTAATCCAATTAAAATCAAATTCGGTAAGGAATATTCGTAACACTGTGTAAGTCGAAAAAAATACATGACCAAACTCAACGCCTTCCCCCTATTTCGGGTCCTAGGAATTGAACTGCATCATTACTTTTTTGAGTTACAACGATGGTTTCATACAAAAATTTTTTTTTAAGTTTAAGGAAATTGGCCATTTGAGTCCCTATTTCCTTGATTTTTTTCAGCCAATTGATCTAACAAAGTCACATATATTACCTTTATTAAGGTAGTCGATAAAAATATTATTATATTTTATTCAAAATAATATATACACTATAATATATAATATATATACTTCATAAATACAGCAACTCAATATAGAGGAATAAATTAAATTTAATAGTAGGATCCTTAATATTCATCCTTCAAGGTATTAAATCATAGTTCAAGATCAGTTCAGATTAACACAGAAGCCGTAAACTATTGTTGAGTTTTATTTTAAGCGAAAAAAAATAAAAATCATTTACGAGTATTCACAATATTTTTGATTGTTAGATCAAATTAGATCAAATGATTATGGTCTAAGTTTTATAAAATTATTCAAAAATATTGATTATAATTGAATAAAAACGTAAAAATCAGATAATTAAAAATCAGGGTGGTACAAAACTAAAGATATTCACTTCTTTCTGCGACTGATTTTTTAATTTAAAAAAAAAGATAAACATTATTTACGGGTCCTGGATTAATTAGGTCTACATTACAAATTTGGTGCTTCTAGCTCTTACTACACTAGTCGGCATAAATATTTTGATCAAACTAGGAGTTAAATTTACTCATAATTTGATCTAACTTCATTTATATTTTGGCATCAATGGAAATGTCATTCAAATTCCGTTTGAATGATACAAAACTTTTTTTTTAATTATTAAAAATTGACTATCTTAGCCATTTTTTTCTCCTTTTCATACAAAATTTTACTGAGGTCATCCCATATAAAAAATCATAAAAAATACAAGCGAAGAGATTTTTGAAAATTATTTTTAGCAGTCACTATTAGAATTTGTTGCAGAAACTTTTTGCATCAAAATATTTTTTGTATAAGCCCGAGGAAAAAACGTCAAAAAATTTGACTTTTACATAAGTTCAATATTTTTAATGGGTACCTAATGGGTTAAGGAAAGTTTTGTATCATTCAAACGGAATTTGATGCCAAAATTTTCCTTAAGTAAGTTCAACTTAAGAGAGTTTATTTTGTCAAAATATTTGTGCCGACCAGTGTATCTCTGAGATCTTTTCGCACTTCCTGCTGCCTGTTACATGCTTTGCATAAACTTAATATACCCGCACAGGGTATAAAAAGGGGGAGAAGTGGAAAAGAGAAGTGAAGTGAAGAGAAGTAAAGTGAAGAGAAGTGAAGAGAACTTTTGCCAATACGCGTTGAGACTCAACGGATAAATTATGCCGACGCACTCGAGTGCTTATTGTGACTACGACTCTCTATTCTCTTCTATCCCTGTCCCTGCCTACCTCCCTCCCCACCCCCTGTGTCCTTGCCCTTGGCATTAGCCCCTCACTGACAACCACCACTTGTCTGCTAACGCTTTTTTATGCGCCCCTCAATGCCGTCAATACAAGTTGGCCGCCGTTTTGTTTGCCATATTCAAAGTCATAAATCATAAAACTGCTCGAGGATATTTTATCATAATCACATCAGGAAGCGAAGCGTCCTTCAATGCAAAAAGAGAGAGAGAGAGTGAGAGAGAGAGAGACTGACTGAGAGAGAGAGAAAGTGAGAGAGGGGAAGAAATTGTTAGTCCGTTGGATGAAAAGCTGCGACTCGATTTCGATTTTGTTCAATAGAAAAATGACATTATCCATATTTTTGGCGTTAAGTGTTTGCTCTTGTTGCCCTCGTTGTTGTTGTTGTTGTTCTGGTTGTTGTTCTGGTTGTTGTTGTTGTTCTGGTTGTTGTTGTAGCTTTTAATTTGTGTTCGCCTTCGTTTTGCTTTCTGCATTTGACAAGTGACTTTGTTATGGGCCTTCAACGGAATGAGAAAGTTGCCTGCATAATTTAAGCGACTTACACATACTTTCACACACACTTACACTCACTTACACACACACACACACACGCACACTCGCCTGCCAAATTGCATATGAAAGTCAATAAATAATTTTTCGCATAACCATTTGGCAGACACAACACAACAAACTGAAGAAATCTGTCGACCTCGAGCTCATTAGGCATTCAGGCAGGCGTTTTAATATATCTGAAATTCACTTCCCCGCCCCCCTCCATTTATGCCACGCCCTCGTCCTTCTATTACAACACACACTCAGCTATTTGAGCAGAAAGAAATAAATAGAAGGAGAAAGTTCCTAGAGTGCTTTTTCATAAGAATGAGAAAAAAACATAGCATACTTTTAAGCTGTTGGAATTATGAGTTAAATATTTTTGGAGAAGAATTGCGATTTATATTAATTTATAATTTATCAACAAGCTGCTAAATATATTTGTAAATGATGCTTTACTTAAAAATAAAAGATAAAGAGAGAAAAACAGAAACATTTCAGAAAATACTTAGAAAACAGAATCACAAGGAAAAATAATTAAAATAACACAGAAGCTGGACAACTTGAGATATTAACTAAAATTAAAGAAAAGAAGATAATTGAGATACATATGAGGAAATACTTTGAAGAATTTAATACAGATAGGTAGAAATTTCAAATTAAGATTACAAGACAGAAAAAAAAAATAAATGTATTAAACAAAAGCTAAGACCGTGAGGAAGCTATTAAAAAAGTTAAGGATCTAGATGATAACTAGAAAAATAAAATAAAAGTGGCGCAGAAATATGTTGACAAAAACTAGAAGAAAAGAATTGAAAGGGAATATAAAATAAATAGGTAACAAAGGACCAGGAATAGGAAGAGAAATAAAAACTGTGTACTTTAAAAATTAGCAAAGGAAACAACAGGAAAATATTTTGAAGAATTGAATACAGAATCTACAATTTAAAAATAAAAAATTCAAAGGATAAAAAGATTTGTGCTACCTAGAGAAAGTAAAATAAAAGATTAGAGCTAAGAATAAGAGAAATATTGAATGAAGATAGAACAATATAAAATAGAGAAATTCTATGCAGTTAAAGAACAAATAAATACATTAAAAATAAACGAAGAAGAATTGGAGTAGAGGAAAAAGGTTAAGAAAAGAAAATTAAGAATACACTATTTATGTAGAAAAAAAGAGAACCAGTTACCAAAAAGATTTGAGGTGAAAGAAGCAGTAAGTAAGGGGAAGAAATAAAGCTAAGAGAAAGACAGAGAAGCAATAATAATAATATGAAGAAATAGATAGAAAGGATTTAAACAAAGATATAAGATCCCCATCATATTTAACTACACGGAAAAACAAAAATACTAAAATAAAAGTTCAAAATTCTAGATTTTAGCATGAATTTTTTAAAATATAAATAAAATATATTCAGCATATTATTGTTAAATTAAGACAATATGCGGATAAAATGACAACGATTCAACATTAAAAAATCAAAGAAACCTAAATTATTTAATCTAACTAAAAAAAAATGTACAAAATGTAAAAAAACTAAAAAATTGCTGAGAAAAATGGTGCTTAAATCACGTATTTTGTAATTGGTTTAGGAATATTCGGAATCATCATATTTCTGACACACCATTTGATAGATTTTAAACCGGAATTCCGTACTTATTTGGAAAAGAGGAGACTCTAATTAGATGAGACAACAAACTCAGTATATGCCAAATATTAGCACATATCGCTTAGACTCGTATTCTGATTGAGACTGAAAGAGACGCCAAAGAGTACCGGAAATTTGCCTTATAATTACCATAAGGCATCAAGTGGGTAGATGAAGATGGGAAATATAAGAAAAAGGATATGCCATTGACAACACATCCTGTTTAGTGCAGTGCAATGGCATTACAATGGGTCATGCAAAAATGGACAAAAGGCTAAGCCGCATCCTGGCAAAAAACCAGAGAGAGAGAGAGGGGGAGAGAGGGAGAGAGAGAGAGAGGGAATAGCAATTGGAAGGGGGCGGCAATTGCTGCTAATGCTCTCGTTGCCAACATATGTTTTGGCCAAATGTTGTCATAAATTTCGAGGCAACAGCGACGACAACAAGAACTGAGACAAAAAAAAAAGCAACTAAGGATGAGGATGAGCCGATGAGACGATGATGATGATGATGATGATGATGATGTTGCTGCAGACAAAGTGCAAAGAAACAATGTGCAGTGCCAAACAGCAGCAGCATCACAACAAAGGAAATGAGTGCGGTTGTCTGGCAGGACTAGGACTAAGGCACAGGACCACAAGACGGCAGGACAAGGACCAAGTTGCCTTGACTGAACTGGGACTGAGACTGGGACTGAGGCCGGCAAAAGTTGGCAAATGATCTGGCAGAAATCAGGGCCGCTTAAGAGCGACGAGTTCCAAGTCCTGACAGTCAACAGGACACCCTCATCCTCATTCCCATCCTCATCCTTATGCTGCTGTTGTGGAAAACTAACCCCTGCTTTGGCTGGCATGCAAAGCGATTAGAGTCGGAGGCCGACATCCAGCAGACGGGAGCAATCAGGCAAAGTGCCTCCTGCTGCTGTTGTCCACTGTGTTGGTCACGTTGCACCTGCCAGAGAGACAGAGATAGAGAGAGTGAATAAGAGAGCGAGACAAAGAGAGACAGGCACACATACTACAGCTAAAATAATTGCATAATTTGCATATTATTTTCTGCTAAACATGCAAAAAGCGCCGCGCAACGTGTGTGCAACATGCATTCCAAATGTGCCACACACACACACACACACACACACACACACACGCACATCTGTCTGTGTGTGTACATTAAGTGCAAAGTGTAAATAACCAACTCAGCATAAATCGTGATTACAACATTTTGTGTGCGGATATTTGCGGGCTTGGTTTTGTGGTTTTAATTTAATTAATATTTTTTTTTTTTATTATTTCTTGCTTTTTTCCCCTCTCGAAAGTTGCCACCTTTTTTCTATTGTCTTGCCCATTTTGTTGTTGTTATAGCTTTAAAGCACTTGAAGACGCTTTTCTGGGTTGCATGAGGGTTACAACTCTTCAATCGCCCCTCTTGTTAATTAGTCAAACAGTTTGAATGCAGCTGCTAATGAGCTGATAATTGAAATGTACACATATTTGCATATGCTTCAACTTCACTTTGAAGACAAACAACTTATGAATGCATTCAAACTTCATTTACAAGACTTAAAGCGTCCACTTTCAATAAGTATCCTTAAATTAAATGAAATAAGTATCCTTATATCTTTCTATATTGTAGTATTGAACTTATAGATATATCTCTCAGGATTATAAGTATATCATCTGTTAAACATTACGATTATTCATAAAATTAGTGTAAGTATTATTATAAATAAAAATCCTTGCGAAATTAGAGTCTAGTGAAGAATGTCTTTTCATGTATTTACATTTCCGATATTTTGTGACGTACGATATTTAATTTAATATTTTAATTATTCTTAAAAAAAACATAAAGTTTAACTACAGAATTTGTTTTGGGTTAAAGAATCGGGAAGAATAAATAAGATATTAAATTTCATATCGCTTGTCACAAAATTTTTCTTCTTTTCTTCTTTATGAAGTTGTTTTTAAAGGATATCAGAAATTGTTGGCATTTCATATGCTTCTGACCATTCTTTGATAGAAGATTATTAAAGTTAAATAACAAGTGGATAAATCAAGCGCACTCGACAGAAGGATACCCTGTGGTCAGGCACTTTTAAGCCGTTCAACACGCCGAAGATTCGATGCTCTTGCAGATTACGATTATTATCAACATTAGTGTTAATATCATATTCAATATTAACATGAAAAATAGGTTATTCGATTTAATACAAATGCCCTCTATTCTGTTCTCGACATGGTCAGATCAAGAATCTATATACAGATTTCAAATGCTATAATAACCTCTTAAGAAAATGTTTTGACAAAATCAAAAAGTTTACACAATTTCTCTTGCTAAAAAATATATTTCTTAAATGGATATTTATTTTAATTCCTGTATTATTATTTTTGTCAATGGTACTCAGAAGAAATTAAAAAAAAAAAATATAGTTTTTTTTATCGATTTCAACTATTTTTAAAAATAAATAAACAATTTGGTCAAAAACTTTCTTGACTAACTGTACATGGGTGCCAACATATTGTTGTCATACAAAAAAAAAATAGAGATTACAATAAAATCTAATCAACTTTACCACAAGTCGAGACTTAATTCCAATTAAGTCAAGAAAGTGTTTGAAAGAATAAAAACTAACATATGAATATAATTATTTATTTTAATATATAGTTAAATTCTATGAAAATTATTCTTTTCTTTAACGTGTTCTAAAAACCATAGACAAGAATAATAAAAAATTAACTAAAAAATATATATAAATAAAACTATTTACTTTGTGCAATAAAACACATTGTACATTTCTGATTTTGTCAAAACACTTTCTTTACTGTATATCAACTGGTAAGGTCATTTACTTACAAGACACACTGTTGAACAAGTTTTCTCATAATTGATGAGACTCCAAAATGAATTGCCATTAAATCAAAACTACTGCGATCTATTCCGCCTCAACTTTGCCACGTAATAGAAATCAATCGTAATTGTTTTACTTACATGTGTACATATATATAAATATATCTCATTTAATCTCACTTTCTTCTTTTGGCTGCCTTGGAAAATTGAGCGGTCATTTCCAAATACTCCTGTGACACAACCTGCCGGGATTAAAGCAATAATTACTATATTTCCATGAATTTGTTGCTACTCACGTTTGCTGCCACAATACTGCGTCCGCATAATTATTCCAAAAATTTTTAAATTCCAATTGTTCAACTATTTTAACTTTTTATTAATTTGATCGCAGCAATTGGCGATATCTAAACAATGCAAATATAAGTATCGATATATCGCAGCAAATCTTATTTGAAATATCGATACTATCGCAGCGAAGCATACGATAGATGGCCAAAAGTTGGAAATTGCACAACACTGCACCAGTTAGTAATAGTGTTGCCAACTCAACTCAATTGTAGAGTTCTGTGTAAATTTGAGATATATATAAAGTTTAAACGGTTTTATATCTGTAATTAATAAAAAATAAAAGCAGTATGCAGTTTGATAACTGTAAAGTAGTGCACAATTTTGCCCAGTGTAAGCGGTGCATGCATATTTAGCTCAACTGAACGCTATTAAATTGTGTTTACTTTTTGACGCAATGCCACCCCTCCCCACCCCCTCCAATCACTCCACCCTCTACTCGTTGGTTGGAATTTCTAAAATTTGGCTCGCTGGCTTTTTATTTGGTCTTCATTGGCGGTGGCAACAATGCGGTTATGTAATATAGTGCAAATATTGCGTAACACTTGGATAAATAAATTTCCGCGTGTGTGTGTGTGTGTGTGTGTTTTAGAAAATGCAAACGTGCAAAATCGCATTAAATGAGCATTAGCGCATTGTTGATTTTGTGCAGTCGCCCCCTACTTTCCACACCCCCCGCTCTACTCTACAAGCTGCGACCCCTCGCAAAATTGAAGCCTGTGGCGCCATTTGCAATTTCAATTTTCAATTTCTTTTTGCTCAGTTTTTGGTATTGTTGTTGCTGCTTCTTCGTTTTGTTGTTCTTCTTCCTGTTGTTGTTGTTCGCTTTGATCTTCAAGCCGAGTGACCGCGCTGCGGGTCAAAGTTCATACTCGACAATGTTGCGCACGGGGCACTTCAATAAATTAATTTAAAGTTTAATTAAAAAATTGGTCTTTATTTTCAATTAGTACATGGCTTTCTGAACCCCCCGCCCCCTCTCACCACCTTCTCCCTTCACACCTCCCACTTCTCCTCCTGCCTCTTTGTCTTCCCATTTGGTTCGCACTTAAAGTGCCCGCCTCTTCTTAATTAATTAAGCAAATTAAATTTATGCATGGCCCAACAACAAATACAACTAGTAGGAAAGGCTACGGTCGAGGTAACCCGACTGTCCGAGACCCTGTACTGTTTTAAATAATTTGTTGAGTTTATTAACCGATTGTAATGAAATTTTAACTACAGATCGATATTAAGTTAATTAATATGTGTGTCAAAACTCAAGGCAATAGCTTTAAAATTGCTCTAGTTTGTTTTCTTGCGATTTTCGGAGTGTCGGAGAATTCTAAAATAAATTTGATTTGTATGGAATCAATGCTGCAAACTGATTTTGAGCCAAACCTTTGAAATTATTTACCACGCGAACCCGAACCAGAACCGAACCAGAACCGAACCACTTTCTTAAATAAAAGGTTCGACTTCAAAAAATTCATTTCGAAAATGTTATGATTTTTGAAACTTCGAGTAAAATTAAGTCATATTTATAACTTCAAATAAATTTGGATTTTCAGAATTTCAATTTTTTTAATAAAAAATTTAATTGGTTTGAAAATCGATATAAAAATGTAATCAATAAAAATATGTTTTTTATTAAATAGAGTCAAAGCTCAAATCTAAACGTTGAGTTCAGGAGGTATAAAAACCAGTTCGTGAACCGATACTAATTGTTGCTCTATAATTCGAAGCACAAAACCGAACCTTTAAAAAATGTTTGGTGTCTTGCAGCCTTGACAGGAATCCACATACCAAGTTTGGTGTCTCTAGCTCTGAGATCAAAATGTTTTTACAGAATAATTTGGTATTATCGATTCGCTTGTTAAAACCAGGGACCGTAAATAAGAGTTATGAGTTTACAAAAATTGAGGAAAGAAGAGTGAGAATGTAACATGTAATTTTTTTACGCAAATTCAAAAACAGGATAAACTTTTATTTGCAATTTTTTATTATAAAATTATTTTTAATTATTACTAGATCATATGTGTATAGCTCCTTTAGTTCAAAAGATATTTGAATTCAATTTTAATAATAAAAATTGAAAAACAACTTTTATTTTCAATTTTTATTATAAAAAATAATTTTAAAATAATTATTATATTTTTTTATTTTTATCATATAAATTAATTTTAATAATTAAAAATAATTTTTTCAATAAAATAAACAAATTAATATTTATTTATTAATTTTTTTAGTAAAAATTATAATCGTTACGGTCCCTGGTTAAAACTAATATAGAGTAAAATATATATGTACTTAGTGGGCTGAGCCACGCCCCCTTTTGCCTTTTACATACTATTACTTTGTAACCAACTTAATAGACCCTTTGCAGTTTTGAAGTACAGGGTGTAAAAACGTAAGAAGCATGGCACAATAATTATCAATAAAGCTGCCGTTTCTACCTTTTTTCCAGCAGCCTCGAAGTCAGGAAAGGGGCAGCAGCTGGAGCTGGAACTGGAGCAGGAGCAGGAACTGGAGAAGCACAACAATGGCTATTAACTTACATTACCCAACAAGTGCGAGGGAGCTGCAGACAAAGTGAGGAACACATGGAGAAGGAGGCGGCGGAGAAGGAGGAGGAGAAGTCGAAGGAAGTGGCGTTGGGGCCACTCACGTAAAAGAAACATTAACGCGCCATCTCTGGTGACCCCGCACCTGGCCTTGCCTCCTGCCCCTTGCCCCTGCCCCTTGCCCCTTGCTCCTTCCTCGGGTCGCTGCAAAACGCCGCACGCTCGCTTGCTCCCAAAGCTTGTTAGCCCTCCAGTCCAAGGAGCTGGCATTGAGCACGTGACCTGGACCACAACCAGAACCAGAACCAGGAGAAGCATCGCCTCCTTCTCCTTTAGCTGCTGTGGCGCCTACTGGCAACGTGTCGCCATGTCGACTTGCATGCAAAGTGCTCAATGCCAAAACATCGCAGTCTCACTTCGTGCAAAAGCCAAAAAGGTTGCACACTGAAACTCGAGCTCTTGCTGCAGTCGGAGGTGAGCTGAGGTGATTCTCTCGTCTCGGGGGCTCATTCTTGCTGCCTTGCTGCCTGCGTCCTTCAAGTTGGTTAGAGCTGACACTCACCCTGGTCAAAAGAATCACATGCGCTACTTGCACACAGAGGCGTTGTCAACGGGGCGGCCTAACAAAAAAACTGGAGGAAAAGATCTACATTGTATCATAAGTACAGAAGAGAAAGGTACGTTCTTTTAATCTCACTTTTCTTTAGGTCTTTTTATCTATGTCTTTATATTGATCTTACACCTTTTAGGAAAGGAAAGAAGTAAAGGATCTTCTGTGTTATCATTAGGAAATTTTAGATAGGAATGTCCTTTAATATATTTAATCTCACTTTTCATAAGGTATTTTTATCTATATCTTAAGCTTTATCTTACCAAGTTTTAGAAAGCAAAGGAGTAAAATATCTACTCTTTATCATTAGTAAATTTTAGATAGGTAAGTCCTTTGATATATTAAATCACCCTTTTCATAAGGTATTTTTATCTATATCTTAAGCTTTATCTTAGCAATTTTAGGAATGGAAGGGAGTAAAGGATCTTCTCTTTATCATTAGTACATTATAGATGGATAAGTCCTTTAATATATTTAATCTCACTTTTCTTTATATCTTTTTATCTATATCTTTAGCTTCATCTTATAAATTGTAGGAAAAAGGCCGAAGAGAGAAGGAAAAGAGTAAAGGATCTTCTGTTTATCCTAAGTACATGAAAGATACATAAGTAAGTTGTTTTATATATTTAATCTCACTTTTCATAAGGTATTTTTATCTATATCTTACAAATTTTAGGAAAGGAAGGGAGTAAAGGATCTTCTGTTTAACATAAGTACATTATAGGCAGGTAAGTTTAATATAAAATCTAGTTTTTCTTTATATATTTTTATATATATCTTTAGCTTTATCTTACCAATTTTTAGGATGGAAGTAAAGGATCTTCTGTTCATCATAAGTGCATTTTAGATAGGTAAGTCCATTGATATATTTAATTTCACTTTTCTTAACGTCTTTTTATCTATATTTTTAGTTTTATTTTACCAATTTTTTACAACATAAATAGGTAAGTCCCTCTTTATAATTTATCTCACTTATCTTAAGGTATTTTTAGACCCTGTAATAAAAAACCTCGAAGGGTTTTTTAAGTTTGCCAAAATATAAAATTCCAATATCTTAAAATGCACAAATAGTCCGGATAGATCCCATAAAGTATATATCGGAGTCGAAGACATAAATATATATATGTATATATTCTTGATCGATAAAGAAATGTCCGTCCAATAGATCGCTGTCACTATAAGAGCTAGAGACACCAAACTTGCTATATACATTGATTCCTGTATATCGCAGGGAGATTAACTTTTATTTAGAATTTGCATTATTTTAATTAATAAGATTAAATTTAAACGCTCTCTGTACAATTCTGAAAATACATGAATTATTGGACACATTTCTTCTACAATCTTTTAGTTTCGTTGATTTGGTATTTATTTAAAGATTTATTTATTTACACACGACTTAAAGCAGTCAGCAATATATTATATGTATATTGATTTGATGCAAAACTCAGATAAACGCAATCAGATCTATATAAAATAATTACAAAAAGAAA
This sequence comes from Drosophila kuntzei, assembly GCA_035042165.1. Classification (NCBI taxonomy): domain Eukaryota; kingdom Metazoa; phylum Arthropoda; class Insecta; order Diptera; family Drosophilidae; genus Drosophila; species Drosophila kuntzei. The sequence goes on along the minus strand of JAWNLU010001329.1, from coordinate 737,153 downwards.
GTTAAATTCCTCACGATTTTCTATTCCACCGATAGTCATATAAATTTCAAAATTATTAAAAATAATTCTCCACGTTTTACTTTCATGAATGGCTCTAAATTATATTCGTATTTCTAATGCTTTATTCTGGAGTCCCTTTTCATTCTTCGACTCTAAATACACGTATATTTTTTTAAAAGTTTCCACTATTTTGTAGTATAATTCTACGTGATTCTGTTCGTTTCAAATTACAACATTCCAAAATGAATATTGTCGTTTATTATATTCAACATATTGTCAGCTTAGTCAAGTGTTTAATTGGGAGGCAGGATCCCTTTCATATAAATTTATAGATTTCTTAATGATTTTAAATAATTTAATTTATTATATGGATCCCTTTCATATATTTTAATAGATTTCTAAGTAATTTTAAATATTTCTACACGTTTTATTAGTATCATGAATGGTTCTAAATTATACTCGTATTTCTAATGCATTATTCTGGAGTCCCTTTGCATTCTTCGACTCAATAAGCGAGTATAATTTTTTTGATAATTTTCGCTTATATTGTAGTTTAAATCTTCGTTCGTTTCAAATCAAAACATTTTAAAATAGATATTGTCGTTTATTATTAAATGTATTGTCAGCTATGTAAAGTGTTTAATTGGTATGCAGGATCCCTTTCATATAAATTTATAGATTTCTTAATGATTTTAAATAATTCTAAACGTTTTAATAGTTTTATAAATGCCTCTAAATTAAATTCGTATTTCTACTGATTAATTCTGGAGTCACTTTTCATTTTTCGACTCTATTAACGAGTATAAACTTTTATAATTTTCGCTTATTTTGTAGTCTAAATCTTCGTTCGTTTCAAATCACAACATTTTAAAATGATTATTGTCGTTTATTATGTTGAACATATTGTCAGCTTAGTCAAGTGTTTAATTGGGAGGCAGGATCCCTTTCATGCCACGTCTGTGTTGTCAGAGTTGTGCAGGTTGCATGCATCGAGGTGCAGCCAAAAGTGAACTCTGGTCTTTCCATGTCCATTAAAGTGTCTCAGGTAACGGCGAAGGATGCCATCGCATGTGGCACATGGAAGCAGAGATGCCTCAAGTTGCCACTGCAACAAAAACGGGGGCAGGGGGGCAAGTTCAACACAGTCGAGCGGGACAACTTAATTTCCTCCTAGATTTCAATAATAAAAAACAACAACAACAACAGTGGAAGTTGTTGTTATTGTTGTTGTTGTTGTTGCTGTTGCAATGAATTTTAAAATATTCATAAACGAAAGCAACAAGAGTTTTATGTGTGTATGTGTGTGTGTGATAAGTGTCCTGGGAGGTCGAAAGGTTTTGCATCCTGATGCACTAATTGCAGACATCAACAACAACAGCAACAACAATAGAGAAATCAATGGCAACAACAACAATGTGAGAAATACAAAAGCAACTTCACCGGCAAAAGGTCGCTTCGTTGGTTGCTCCTGTTTCTATTCCTGCTGCTGTCAGTTGTAATAAACGTCCAAGTCGCACCTAAAGTACATCCCCCTCCCCCTCCCCCACTCTTCACTCTCCTCCCTCCCCTTCCCCCTTGCGCAATTCACCCGCTTAACAACTGGCAGCAGCAATTAGAAAATGTTACCAACTTAGAAATGCGTGGCGCCTGACTAAATGGACGTTAATGGCCATCTGCTGGCAACCAACTAATAGCACCAGCAACAACAACAACAAAAACAACAGCAACAACAACGACAGCAACAACAACGACAATAATAAAATTATCACCCTCCATTTTCTGCCCTTCCATCATGACAGACCTTTTCAGAATTGCTCATACGCCCAGGTGGACCAAATACATAACATAGAGATAGCAAGTAATTTCAGTGCATAACTGGCAAGGGGAATCAGTTGTTAAATAACCAGCAAAGTTGTGGAATTTCTCCCCCCACTTTTTCAGCTAGGCACATTAAAATTAAATTGCAAATTAAACATCAAAGTAGTTCATGGGCAAAATAGTGAAATGAGTTCATAATCGGATTTGACGACTTGTGAAATGGTTTTAAATGACGGCCCAAACGATCGGACAGCCGCAGGGCGGTCCAGTTACCAGGGGCGGAGGGGATCGGGAGGGGGGAATGCCACTCAACTAAGGGGGCGTGGCAGGAATAATGATGGTAGCATGAATTCCCATGCATACGAAGAAACTACAAAGTTGTTGTCTTTCACAATTACAACATTTAATTGAGTATTTAAATTAATAATAAATTATTTAATAATGTATTTTCTAGGAATAGTTATAATACATAATATATAGATAAATATAGAACATACATAAGGTTCTAATCAACTCCCATATAAACGAAAATACTACAAAGTTATTGTCTTTCACAGTCACAACATTTAATTGAGTATTTAAATTAATAATAAATTATTTAACAATATATTTTCTAAGAATAATTATGATAGCATAAGAAGAAAGGTTTTGTCTTTTACAATTACAACATTAAGTTGAGTATTTAAATTGATAATAGATTATTCAATAATATATTTACATAATATATAGATAAATTTAGAATATACATAAAGTTCAAATCAACTCCCATATATACGAAGAATTTACAAAGTTATTTTCTTTCGCAGTTACAACATTAAATTGAGTATTTAAATTAATAATATATTATTTAATAATATATTTTCTAGGAAAAGTTATATTAAAAAATGTATAGATAAATATAGAACATACATAAGGTTCTAATCAATTCCCATATATACAAAAAAAACTACAAAGTTATTGTCTTTCACAGTCACAAAATTAAAACGAGCATTTCAATTTATTATATTTTATTTAACAATATATTTTTTTGGAATAGTTATGGTAGCATAAGCTCCTAATAAATTCCCATTATTGTTCTTCCATACACTAAACTGTCCAATTAAGCAACTTAAATGAATTTTTAAATTAATCTTTGAATATTTTACAATATATTTTCCAACTTTAAATTCATTTCAAGATACACTTTTTAATTTATGCTTAATTATATGTGTTTATAGCAAATTTGTAGAATATTTTTGTCATCAAATTAAATCTTTTGTCGGTCAATTAGTTTTTAATTTCTAAACATTGTATGTAAGAATAAATTCAGTTAACTATTATATATATGTATATAACAGATTTCAATATACTCGATGTAGCCGTACTAAATTTTTTTTTAATAATAATAAATATTAGTTCGAAGTGTGAAATACACATAAAAATGTTGATTAGTTTCTCTCAGTTTTTAATATTTAAAGTAGCTGTTTATTTAAAATTAAAATTTGTAATATTTTTTTAATTTTTGATCATTTTTTGTCAACTCTAAAAGCATTTAAATAAATAAATATTTCCCTATATTGAACCGAAATCCTCTTGAATGATTGTCATGCCAATTTCTAATTAAAATTGAACATCACTCACAGTAAATTATACAAATATACTCATCTGAGTGTTTGAGTGCCAAGTGAATGTGATTCACAGCATTCGACAATCATTTGTTGTTTTGCTTTTGTCTGATGAGTTCATCAAGTTTTTGTCACAGTGTAGACGCACTTTGCATTTGAATTTCGCACTTCAATGACTTCAATGTGAAAGTGGGAGGTGGGCGTGGCTGTGAGGAGGGGGGAGAAGGGTGGGGAGAATACTATATGCGTACACTGAAAAAAAAGACCAACTTCTAAAATCGAGAACATTCATCTTAAATATTTTGTTCTTAAAATAAGACCATTTTAAGAACAAATTAATAAAACTAAAAATATTAATCTAAAAATTCGCAGTTCTTAATATAAGAATTAAAAATCTTAGATTGTTAAGAAAATATAAATATGTAATTTTTAATATAAACATAATAATGACACCGTGGCGCTCTGGTTAGAGTCGCCGCTTCAGTTTGGTAACAAGTCGAGGGATCGAATCCCACTCTAGCCAAGGAAAAAACATATAATAGGAATATTTATAATAATAAAAATAAATCCAAAATATAAGTATTAATATCAAAAAAAATAAGCTTAAAGTTTAAAAAACACCTGCCTTATTTTTTTATTTTTGCGTTGAGAATTTAAGATTATTTGGTCTTAAATTAAGAACTTATTCTTGTTTGAAATGTTCTTAAAATCAAGATGTGTTTTCTAAATTTAAGATTTTTATGTTCTCGACGCATTTTTTAGACCAAATTTCTTAGTTTTGAGAACAAAATCTTGATTTTAGAACCATTTTTTTTATCAGTGTACACTTTTGACGGAATGACACCTTTGCTTGGTTACACACTTTTCCCGTGATGAGTATTTCGTTGTAGTTGTCGTGTTGTTGCTAGCTGCGATTGCAATTTTATTGCCACTGTTGTTGTTGTCGTGGTTGTTGTTGTTGTCGTGGTTGTTGTTGTTGCTGTTGCCACTGCCACCGCCAATAAACATTAAAAACAGGCAAAGCATTGAGCACTGTGCAACAAACAAATTCTTCAAAAATCAATAGAGTGAATCAACTAAAAAGCGACTAGTCGAGAGTGTTCGACTACGAGATACCCTGCACCAAAGCTCCTAAATATCTTAAATAATATAAAAACCAGGGATCGCAAATAAGACTTATTTGTATTATAAAAATTACATTTAACTCTTTTTTTCAATTTTTAAAATAATA